>ML682172.1:1319283-1431758 GCA_007922195.1 Podocnemis expansa
CCCCCAGAGGGCAGGCCCAGCCCCCAGAGGGCAGGCCCAGCCCCCAGCCACAAGGCCACACCCCCTGGCCCAGGATAGGGCCAGGGGGAGGCCGCGCCGCTGCCAGCAGATCAGAAACACAGAGAGTTGGGATTTAACTTAAGTAGTTACAGGGTAATGGGAGGGAGTACGTATGCTCAGCACAGAGGACTCCAAAACCAAATCTAAAACAAAGAAATACCCTGACTGCATCCAGCTAAACATTCCCTGTTCTACTTATGCATGGTCAGTTACAGACTTGAGCCTTTCTTGAGGATGGGTGTTGCTGGATCCTCCAGGCCTTTCTCCCTGGCTTCATCCTGATCCTTCCAGGAGCTCTGCTGCCACCAAATAGTAACGGGGGGGGGGGGGATGCTGCTCCAGTTCAAAACCTGTACTCTGTTTCTATTGGTTCTCCTGAGACTCACTGACCAGGGTGTTAACCTCTTCCTCCCCAAGATTATTACACAGGCAGTCCCCCTGTATCTCAAACCGGTGTCCTTGTGGCATTGGGTGGCTACCATCTTCCTCCAGGTTGGGGTAGTGTCATGTTCCTAGGTGTGGCTGAGTGTCAAGCCTTCTTGTTGCTCCTGGAGCAAATCCCCATCCTTTTCCAGCTCCCCCTGCATCTCTTCCAGGGGTGGGTCTGCATCTGTCCTGGAGGGGGGGTTGCAGCCACCTCTGAGGGGTTTGTCTTCTTCCCCACTAGCACAGCTCTGGGGGAATTTCCAAGTAGACCTGTGTACCTAACCCATTTCATGGGTATGGGTCATGCCCTCATAAGATTTTTGTGGAATTCAGGCCAATCGTGACCCAAAACCACTGGATACGTCAATTTGGGGAACACCCCACCCTAGAGGGCTTCTGTTTGCTAGCCCACCATAAAGTACACCTGCGTGGTCAGGTAGAGATGGATGCCTCCGTGGATGTACTGCAGATGTATTGTTGGCCCTGTTGCACCCACGCTTGTTACCAACCCCTCACGGATGAAAGTCTGGCTGCAGTTTTGGGTCTCTGTGGCTGTCCCCACCCTCCCACCACATGAGCACAAGGTGGCTGAGGGGATGCACTGCGGACCACAGTGCTGGTTGGGTACCGGCGGGGGGTGGGTGGGGGGGAGACCTGTGTTCCATGCTGCAGAGGCTGGAGGCGAAGCAGTTGAACTCCCTGGAACTAGCCCACTACAAGGCCCTGCCCCTCCCTCCAAAGCAGCAACCCCACACTGGCTGCTCTCCACCGACTGGGGAGGAGCGGACGGCTGCCTGGGGCGGGGTTGGGGCAGCCGGGAGTGTTGTTTGGCATTGGCAGTGAAGGAAAGGCAGTGCGACTTCTGGTCCTGGCCACCTGTTTGCCTCCCAACCCCCCAGCACCAGGGGCTGCAGAGCTGCTGTCCAGCTGCCCCTGTCCATGTGGTGGGAGGGTAGGGCACAAATACCTCAAAACTGGGTTGCCTGGGCCAAGACCTCTAATCCAGCCTGGTGCTGGGGCCAGCTAGGTGCCCCCCTGCAGTTTGGCAGAGGCTGTTTGGTACCCTTGGAGCTGTCACATTTGCCTCCCCCTTGTGCCATGCACCCCCTGCCACACATCCCTCTTCTGCACAGAGATGGAAGGGTCCCAGCCACTGGGACCCTTCCTGCCCTGTGTGGGGAGGGGCTTCACAGGGCAGGGAAGTGTGTGCTGGCCCCTGGGCATCAGATAGCCTTGGTCCTCCACCAGTGGGATAGTGGACACCATCCTGGGGCTGGGCAGGGGTGTTGGAAGGGCCGGCTGCAGAGAGAAGAAACCGCTGGGTTCCAGAAGGGCCAGCTGGTCTTGGGGAGGTGAGAAGATGCTAGGAGGTCTAATCACCTGGGGCTGGGTGGGAAAGGGGTGTAGTCATGGGGGAGGGCGTGTGCTGTCCCAGGGCAGGATGGTTGTGCCAGGACGGTCAGCTGCACTGCAAGGAGCTGGAAGGCCAGCTGTGCATGGGTGGATGCCAGATGGCAGCTGGGGCTGTCCAGGGTTGCCCAGGACAATGCTGCCTGCGGACTAAGGAGGGAGACAGTCCACAGCTGGGCAGGAGGAAGAGGATTCAGCTACGCTGTTGGGGGGGGCAACAGTAGTGCTGGATGGGGGAAGGGGCTGCACCCAGGGCTTGTGGGGGAGGGGGCAAAGCAGCACAATTGTATGCAGCTCTTAGAATACTTGGTTACTGTGGGCAGGGGGAGGATGCATCCTCTTCTCTTTTGGGTTGCCTACCCCTGGCCTCAACATTAGGAAAAAACTTGTAACAGCCAGGGTGATTAAACACTGGAATAAGTTGCCTTGGCAGGTTGTGGAATCTCCTATATTGGAGGTTTTTAAGAGCAGGTTAGCCAAACACCTGTCAGGGATGGTTTAAGAGGGTACTTGGTCCTGCACTACGTGCAGGGACTGGACTTGATGACATGTCATGGTCCCTTCCCATTTCTATGATTCTGTGATACTATGAATACAAACCCTGAAGCAGGATGTGGGAGGCTGAGATGGGAGCTGTGGATTCCCCCCTCCCTCCATTCTGAGGCTATGACTTGGTGCTGTTGCACCAGGGGAATTGTTGGGCAACAGAAGACAGTGCATGACATGGGGTTAAGTTCAGGATTTTCTGGGGTGGCTTATAGGAAGGACATGGGGGCAGACTCCTACTCATATCAACCCAAGCATTAGCAAAAGCATGACAGTGGCAGTGGAAGATGACTGGACACAGAAGAGGACTCTTGGTGACCAAACTTCTGAGGTGGGAGGGTCTTGGTGGGTCAGAGCTAAGAAAGGTCTCTGCCAATACGCTGCCTGTGAGGGTCACATCCGTTCGTCACTGAGTTAATAGTAACAACTGACCCAGGAGCTTATATTCTTTTTTCAGAGATCATTGGAGGGGTAAAGCTGTTTGTTTGTGCCTTGTGGTTTGTCATGTGGCTTTTTTTTCTAGCAGAGCCTTTTTGCTAATAATGCATATATTGGCTTCCCAGTCACACTTATTTCCTCTTTCACTTGGGGAGAGGAGCAACAGCAAGGGAATGGTCAAACGGTAAACATGGAGTTGGGGGGGTGGCTGCCCAACAGGTGCCAGCTCCCCAAACCTGGGAGTGAGCACTGGGGCACCTGCTAGCCTCTGCTGCCCCTCAGTAGGCTGGGCCAGGCAAGTCCATAACTCTGTTACCATGAGGGAACTGTGGCTCACACAAGCAGCGATGCCCCCCCAAGGCAAGATGGGACAGAGCTGGCATCTGAGCGCTTCGCAGATGGGCTGTCACCTAATCACTGAATCATCCTTTCTTTGCCCAGCCCTCACATGTGCCCATGGACAGCTAGTCTACCCTCTCCAGAAAGACTACATTGACCCCTTCCTACACTATACCCAAGGGGGTTTCCTCTTCCATCAGGGTGGCAACATGGTCCCACCACCTCCTAGACAGAGCTGCTGGGCTCCAGCCCTCCTGCTTCACATTGTGAGCTCTGCCCAGTGGGTCTAAGTGAGCCAGGCACCTGCTTAGACCCATTCACCTTCTCCAGGGCCCCAGGTTCACCATTGCATGTTGGCTGTGAAACTGCACAGCTTTTCCAGCAAGAGGAATGTTGGTTAGCTTGTGGGTCTATGTCACAGGGAATCCCTAAACTCAGAGGCAGGAAGGTTGAGACCTAGGCCATATTGATCAAGCCACTAGCTGTAGTGATCCCCACTGTTGAGGATCCAGCTCTTGATGATCTTGCTCAGTCAGTTCCCAGGGGAGAGCCCTGTCCTCCTCTACCAGTCAGCCTCACCCCACCCCCCAACCTTGTGCCTGTCAGACTTTCATCCTCACAGTTGGCTTGACTGTGAGTCCCTTGAGCTGGCTCTCTTCAGCCAGTACCTTATTGACTCTCCTCATTCCACCCAGCCCCAGAGCCCACATTCCTCTCTCTACTCTGAGACCAGACTTGCACATGTCTTCCCACTGAGTGACCAGAGAACACAGAGGGGAAATTAAGGCACAAAGATGAGGCATAATTATAGCCCAGAAAATTTGCACTTCATCAAATGTGGCCATCTTGGTTAACGGTAGCCTTGGGTGGCAGTGTGGGGTGGCAGCCCCATTGGCAGGGATGAGGAGGGCAGCCATTTTTGAAATGTGCAAAAATCTCTGCCAAGGTGCAGAAGACACTTGAAACTATCAATAATAACAACTGGTAGAGAGACTGAGTTGTGAGAATGGGTGTGGCATGCCAGGCCGAGTGTGGTCAGGTGTGTCAGGCAAGATGGCTCCTTATCAGTGTTGTTTTGTGTTCGGCATTGATAGGAGTTTGGCTGCATTCATTGATGTGTGCATGAATCTGTAAAGGTGTCTTCCCTTGGGATTACCCCTGGTCAGATGTCTAAGTGGGAACTGTTAGCCCAGTGATCTAGAGGCTGTCTTGGATCTTAAGCAGGAACTGAGTTAGCCTAGTAAACCAAGGTGTTCCTTTAGTTAATGCTTTGGGTTACCTTTGCCTTAAATGTCTAATGAAAACTCAGTTGGCTCAGTGATTTGAAGTGTGTGTGCAAGAGGGAAACTATAGCAAAACTCACGATGAAAGAAACTAACATGACCGTGGCTCTTTGTTTCGCATAGTGCGACATTGCAATAAAGCCTAGCCTGGCAGATTTGTTTCTACAATCTAATTCAATAGATTTGTTGGCAGCATTTGCGCTCTCGATGCAACAGAAGAGCTCAACTGATAGTAGGACTCACTGTCGCCTACTTTGGCTGCACGAAGTCTGAGCTCCAGGACTCCTACTTTTATATCTTTATCTGCATTTATATTGATTGGTCCATGCCCCCCTATTTTTGATGCCACCAATGAATTTGACAGGTCCACACATCACTGGGCATCTCCATCCACCAAGGTGTCACAGTTTGCTCAAAACCTTACCTTTGCACAGGCCAAACTATACAAAATATCCCTCCTTATTTCTTTGGTGTTAGACTAACCCCACACCACCTTCCTCAAGGTATATGCTCTCTCTTTTTTTTTTTTTTATTTATTATTGCACTTTCAGTTTCCTTCTTGCCAATTCTAGTGTAGTCAGACTTTTGCAACCTGTCTCTTGTCAGTACCTTCAGTTCAGGCCCACTGTTTTGGATTACTTTGTTAGGCCTTGGGGCAGCACCTAGACCAGTGGTTTTCAAACTTCTTTTGTTGGGACCCAGTTGAAAAAAATCATTTATGCCCATGACCCAACAATTACGTCTTTGAGTAGTGCATTCCAGTCTTTTGGTGGCAGCAACAGGGGGCTCCATGACCCGATGCCTGCAGGTCTGCAACCCAATACCGGGTCCCAACCCAAAGTTTAAAAACCAATGACCTTGACATTTCTATTATCTTTCTTATTTTAACCTTTAGTTTCTCCTACAATGGGAATTGCTGCCTCTCCCCTGACTCTATGTGTCCCTCTTCTGGTGTCTCTGTCAGATTCTGGGCAGATCTCAGACAGGTGATCAAGAGAAAGCAGAAAGCCTACAAGGAGTAGAAGACTGGTGGGATCAGCAAGGAAAGATTCCTCTTGGAGGTCAGACCATGTAAAGATAAAGTGAGAAAAGTCAAAGGCTAAGCAGATTTGGACTTGGAAAGGGAATTAAAACCAACAGTAAAAGGATCTATGACAGGGGTGGCCATACTTATGTAACTCAAGTGCCGCGCAGGTCAATTATTAAACCTTCAAGAGCTGCACTGAGACATATAACCACATACTTTTACCTACTCCAAAATTACTAAGCTTAAAATTCACTGCACACTTTAATTTTATCTTAAAAACAGGGCAAATATTGATCCTACTAATGTCAGATTCTAATAATTAAGGTTACCATAAAAACTAGGCCTATACAGTAAAAACTTAGCTGCAGGCTAGTGGCAAGTTTTTAAAGAGCTGGACTGTAACTTGTCAATGCAGTACGTAAAAGCTCTTTCAAGTGCTGATCTCTAAGTATTGCACAATGTTTCGATTTAACAAATTTCACTGTGGAATAAATGCTTCACAGCAGTAAGTTGTGCCAAAAACTGAAAGTAATCTACATTCAGTTTTAAACTTTTTCTCCTTTTTATTTTCATTTCTTAGTATTCCACATAATGTTTAGGACTTGTAAAACACAATCTTATTTTAACAACGAGTAAACTGCATTAGTGCCTATGAGAAAATCAAAACATGCTGCGGTTTCCCCGACCATGCCACGCTATCCCCCTACCCCTGTTGCCACTTCCCTGCCATCTCTTACCATGCTGCTGCTTCTCTGGGTCCCCCCCACCGACCATGCCGCTCTTCTGCCCCCCACATCTCCGACCATGCTGCGTTTCCCTGCTGGCCCCGACCATGCCTCCACTACTGCTGCAGCCCCAACCATGCCGCCGCTTCCCTGTTGGCCAGACCATTGTGCACTTCTCCCCATCTCCCACCATGCTGCCCTTCCCTGCCGTGCTCTTCCGTGGGCTGCACTTTTTCTCTGAAGAGCCGCAGGTGGCTCGCTAGCTGCAGTTTGGCCATGCCTGGTCTATAACCACATAAATGGGAAGAAAACAAAGAAAGGAAGTGGAACTGCTGAACACTTAGATTAGAGTGCAGATTAAGGATAATCTTGGCAAAGCCAAATCTCTAAACAAATTCTTTGCCTCTACTTTCAATGAGGGTAATAGTGAGCTTGGGGATAATGGTAGGGTAGCTAATAGGAGGTCTTTTAGTTTGACTTCAACAGTATGCAAGGTCATGAAAAAATTTTGGAAAAGCAACTGCTCAAGGATATTGAGGTGAATGGTAACTGGGATAAAGTACAACATGGCTTTACAAAAGGTAGATTGTGCCAAACCAACCCGAACTCTTTTTTTTGAGAAGATAACAGAAATTTTGGACCCAATGGTCCAAATGCAATGGATCTAATGTACTTAGATTTCAGTAGGGCATTTGACATAGTTCCAGACAGGGAATTATTAGTTAAATTGGAAAAGATGGGGGTTAGTATCAATGTTCCCTCTAATTTCTCATAGGCTGTGTGCACCAAAAGATTCTTTTGTGCAAATTGTTGGAACTGGTGTCCAAATTTGTGCACACTCCAGTGAGTGTGGTCAAACTTGTGAGCACAACAAAGCAAGTGTGTATGATGCAAATAATATCTAAATTTTATTTTGATATGGTGATAGAAACGGTTTTATAAATTACAAAACCTTATTTGAAACATGCTACTTGAAACCGCTTTCTTAAAGTGGTATAAAGATATTAGCACTGTTTAATTTTTTTGTGCAGGCTTTATTTTGCTGTGTGCGCAGGTTTCATGACCTGTGTGTGCACGCACACACGCACAGCTTAGAGGGAACATAGGTTAGTATGGAAACAGAAAGGCGGAAAAGGAAACGATTAAAGGAGAGACTATAACAGGTCATAATGAAAGGTAAACTCTCAAGCTGGAGGGACACTACTAGTGGAGCTCCTCAGGGATTGCCCTCTGGAGGAATCTTTTTTATCCTGTTTATCACTGACCTTGAGAGGAAGAGATTGTATGATGGGATGCCTTAGGTTGGCAACTGACCAGTTTTTGACTAATGGTGGTGGATATCCCAATGCCCTGAGGTGCATCATTAGATGAGTGGGTTCTGAGTTATTACAGAGAATTCTCTCTTAGGTGTCTTGTTGGTGAGTCTTCCCACATGCTCAGGGGTTAACTAATCATCATATATGGGGCTGGGAAGGAATTTTCCTCAGGGCAGATGTGCAAGGGCTCTTGGGGCTTTTTGCCATCCTCTGCCTCATGGGATCCAGCTCACTTGCTAGTGCAGGGGTTGACAACCTTTGCTGGCCTCTGTACGAGCCCTGAATGCCACCACCACAGCAGGTGCTGGGGGCAGGGTGACCAGGGGACAAAAACTGCAGGCACTATGTGCCTTTTCCCTACTGGCTCCCATGCACAGCTTCTGCTCTTTGCTGGCCCTGCTCCCCAGGAGGGTTTGGGGCAAACAGGAGGCAGGAGTCATGCACCCGGTGTGCCGTTTCCCTGCTGGCTTCACCCTCCAGCTAGGGAGTAGGACCCTGGGCTGGGCCTCAGTGGAGTGGGAGGGCCTGAGCCCCCCACCTGGGCTCTGCACCTCATAGAAGATGTCCCTTAATATTGATTCTGTGGCTGTTAGCATGTGCTGCCCTCATCAGAGGGCTATGTATTGTTGCAGCTATTGAATCATAGAATCATAGGGTTGGAAGGGACCCCACGAGGTCATCTAGTCCAACCCCCTGCCAAAAAAAGCAGGACCACTCCCATTAGATCATCCCAGTCAGTGTTTTGTCCAGCTGGGACTTGAACACCTCCAGAGATGGAGATTCCACCACCTCCCTAGGCAACTTATTCCAATGCTTCACCACTCGCCTAGTAAGGAAGTTTTTCCTAATATCCAGCCTGGACCGCCCCAGCTGTAACTTGAATGTAGAGAATTGTATTGAATGTAGAGAAGATTGCAGGGACACCCTCACTGCTCACGTCACTTGTACTTTCCCTATCAGGGGCCGTTAGTTACAGCTTATCCCACAAGAGTGACTGAGGTGAAAGTGATCATAAAAGGGTAGATGTAAACAAGAGTTCCGTTCGCCCCACCAGGAGGGCGCTCCCGATGGGCAATGTGGGGAGTTCTTTGCTCAAGTCAGCGAGACCAATCTGCCCCGCCCCCAAGGGGAGGGGCAAGCAGTTCGTTTGACCCCCAGAAGGGGGTGCACCCAGTAGTCCTGGGGCTGGGCACAGCAGTTCACGCCGGGCCCCCAGGACCCTTACAGGGGTGTCCAGTCACTGAGTCAGGTCTGGTAGGGGATCAACAAGGTCAGAGGGTGAAATGGGGTTGTCGTCTCGATGAGGGGGGAGAGGAGGAGGGGGGGACACAGGCCCGCCCTGCTCCACTGTGTCCCAGCCCAGGGCCCTAGTGGCAGCCAGACCTGCAGGTGGCGGGGTCAGCGGGGTCCCAACCACAACACACTGACCCCGGTACAGAGGAGACTCCCCCTGGGCTACTGCCCTCCCCCTCTCCCATCAGTACCTGGTTGATGTCCTCCTCAGCGTCCTCGGGGTACTCACTGAGGGGCACTGAGTAGAGTCCTTCCCAGGCATCGGGGGCAGCAGGTCTGGGAGTTCTATGTCGACAATCATCTCCTCCATGGCTGATTCCAGCAGCCCCCCTTGGTCGGGGGCAAGGTGCAGTTCCCCCAGGTCCATCCCTGAAGGGGGGTCTGCGTCGGGCAGCGCCAGAGGCAGCTCCTCCAGGTCCTCCCCGACAGCTGGGGAGGCAGGCTCCCGGTAGTCCGGATCCTCATAGTGGGTTGGTGGGTGCTGTAGTTCGGGTCACAGTGGCTTATCCCCCTCCCAGGGTGGGGGATCTTCCCACTGGGTACCCGCCATGGGAGGCCCGAGCCAGCCATCCTAGCAGAAGGCTCGAGGGCGGCGGGTAGCCCCAGTCCTCCTCAGCCAGTGGAAGGGCTGAGACTGAGGAGCCTGGCCAGAGCCAGCCTTCTCCTCCAGCCGCCAGGGCTGAACTGAGCTCCTCTGCCTGTCTTTTATACTTCCTGCCCCGCCCCTTCCCCTCCTGCTTGATTGGCAGGTTTGCAGGGGCAGCCATCTTGGCTCCTGCGGGGGCAGCCATCTTGGCTTCTGCTTACAGTAGAGTTCATGATTCTAAGGAATGGCAGGAGACTGAAAATCAAAATATATACAATGGATTTCAAGAAGGCAGACTTTAGCACACTTGGGGAGTTGCTAGATAGGATCCCATGGGAGCATTGTCTAGGAGAAAAAACAACTGATGACAGTGGGCAGTTTTTCAAAGAGACAGTATTAAGAGCACAAAAGTAAAGTATTCCACTGCATAGTAAGGATAGGAAGTATGGCAAGAGACCACCCTCACTTAATCAGGAGATTTTCAATAATTTAAAATAAAGTCTTACAAAAAATGGAAATGAGGTCAAATTACAAAGAATGACTGTAAATAAATAACTCAGTCATGTAGGGGAAAAATCAGAAAGACCAAGGCACAAACTGAGATCAAAGTAGTTGGAGGCAAAAACAGTAAGAATAAAACATTTTTCAAATACTTTAGAAGCAAGAGGAAAACCAAGGACAGTCTGAGATCGTTACTCAAAAAAAGGGGGAAAAATAACAGAAAATGTGGAAATGGCTAAGGAACTATAATTTCTTTTTTCGGTCTTCACTGGGAAGAATTGGTGACGATTGGATGCCTGATGTAGGGGACAACAGAAAAAATGGGATAGGATCAGAAGCTAAAACAGGGAAAGAAGAAGTTAAAAATTACTTAGTCAAGTAAGATGTCTTGAAGTCACCAGAGCCTGATGATGTGCACCCTATAATGCTCAGGCAGATGAATCAGAAGATAGTGGAGCCATTGGCTATTTTTTCTGAAAAACCGTGGGAGACTGGAGAGATCCCAGAGGACTGGAAAAGAGTAAATATAGTGCCCATCTATAAAAAGAAAAATAAGGGCAGCCCAGGAAATTATCAACCAACCAGTGTAATCTCTGTACCAGGAAAAATAAAGCAGCAAAAAAATTAAGGAAGCAATCTAACAATCATCTAAAAGAGAATAAGGCAGGGGTGGGAAATATTTTTTGCCTGAGAGCCACATGTGCCCTATGGCCGCTAATAGCAGGCCACAGGCAGGGGGTGAGTGGAGGGCCAGGACTTGGAGGGAAGAGTGGTCACCACCCCCGCCCCAGAAAAAGGGGTGGAGCTAAACTCCACTCCCCTTCCCTCCCAGCCTCAGAGATGGCTTGAACTGCATCCAGAATGCCATTATTACTCTCCATCCCACTCCCAGGCCAGTAGGGGGTCACAACTGGAGCCAAAGCACTGCCGCCATTCTCCCACTCTTCCTGCTCTGAGAGGCGGCAGCACTCTGTCCCGAGGTGAGCTGCCATTGCCCCTTGTGACCCAGGCCTCCTGGGATAACCTCCAGAACGTGCAAAAATCAGGGCAAGCTGCAAAACCAGGGGCCGAACCCTCAAACCCCTGATGGGTGGTACTTAAACCAGTCTCCCAGTCAGTAACAAAACATGCTTCTGATTCCTCACACCAGTTATCACCAAGCATAAGAAAATAAAAGTAGCCCCTCGTATTGCACATCAGATCCTCTGGTCCCTCCCTAGCAACTGGGTCTCTTAAAGAAATAAGTTCTCATGACCCCAAAGGGCCAGACACATCACCAGAACAATATCGGCTTGGATCTTAGCCAAAATACCATGCTGCCAGGCAATCTTTTAGTAACTACAACTAAAGGTTTAGTATAAAAAGAAAAGAAAGAAAATGAAAGATGTTAAAAGATCAAAGTGAATCACATACCTACAAATGATTTAGAGTCCATAAAAAGCAAGTCCTTGAAGAATCTGGAGTTTGCAGGTTAGGCCAATTCCTGTGGTAGACACCCAGCAACTGGGTGGGTTTCAGTCCTTTTCCCAGTTACAGAGGAATAGTTCCAGATGTGGGTGTGGGTTGTAGACGGGAGACAAAATGATGTTGATGCTGCTGCTTTTTATCACCTCTGTCCTTCCCCATGCTGTACAGAGTCTTTGCAAATCAAAATGGAGTTGAGCCCCATGGGCAAGTCTTAGTGGTTCAACAGGTTTCTCCCTGGGTCCACTATACCTGAAAGCCTCCCTAATGGGCCATTAAGGAAACAATGATTGTAGTAATTCATTCTGGGAAGGTCCCAGAATCAAATAATTTGCAGCACAAAAAGAACTAACATAGTCCTAACTTCTAAGGGTATGTCCACACACACTTCTTATTTCGAAACAACTGGTTTCGAAACAACCCTGTTTCAAAACGAAACGGGGTTTAAGCCATTTCGAAACAACAGTGGCCATTTCGAAACAAGCGGTTTGCTTGTTTTGAAATGGCCTTGTGTCGTGTGGCCATGGCACTTCTTATTTCAAAACAACCCCTGTTGTTTTGAAATAAGAAGTGTGTGTGGACATACCCAACATGTTCACATGGCGTTGTTTTGTCCCCGCATGGGGTTTAACTTGTTTCGAAACAACGCCATTGTTTCGAAACAACGGCACCCGTTGTTTCGAAACAACCATGCGTCATGTGAACAGCCTAAATCTTATTTCGAAACAACCTCTGTTGTTTCGAAATAAGAGGGCTGTTTGAACACAGCCAAAGTTTCCCACGTGCCTAACCGGGTCTTCAGGATGATGTTTACAGCAACAAGGTACAGGATTGAACACCAACAGCTTCATTTTCCAAACTAACAAACACCATAGGGCTGGGCAGGAGCTGCCCCACCAAATTTCTGGCATCATTAATATCTTCCCTGGGAGACTCTAACCTATGTTCAGACACAAAGTGCTTGTTTTGAATCAAGATGTTTCAAAACAAGCTGTCTTGAAATAAAGCCTTATTTTGAAACACCTTATTTCGAAATAAAAAAAAAAGGTTTATTCGAAATAAGGGAAAAGGAGGGAATCGAAACAGCATGTCCAGTATGACATGCTATTTCATAACAGGAGAGGGGAGAGGGAGGGTGGCTCTGTGCTGGGCCTGGAGGCCCCACCCCTGGGATTCCCCTGTCCCCCCTCCTGCCCAGCGCAGGAGGGCTTCCTTTGCCCCCCCACGGCCCCTGCCTGGTGCAAGGGGGCTTCCTCCGCCCCACTGCAGCTGCTGCATGGCGCGGGGGGGGGGCTTCCTCTGCCCGCCCTAACCCCGCCCGGCATGGGGGGGGTTCCTCCACCCCCCCACGGGTTGTGGCCGGGGGGGGGGGGGGGGCTTCCCCGGCGCAGTGCTGTGGAAGCCCCGCTGCGCCAGGCAGCAACCACAGGGGGGCGGAGGAAGCCCCCCACGCCCAGCTGGGGCCGCCAGGGTGTTGAGGAAGCCCTGCTGGGGGGGGCAGAGGAAGCCCCCTCGTGCCGGGCAGGGGCCGCAGGGGGCCAGAAGAAGCCCCCTTGCGCTGGGCAGGGGCTGCAGGGGGGGGGGAGGAAGCCTGGGGCGGGGTGCCCCAGGTTTGGGGGCAGCCCCAGCTGGCTTCCCCTCCTTTCCCTTGCTGGGGGTAGGGGAATGAAGGGGGCTGAGGCTCCCGTCCTCCTCTGCTCCCCACAAGGGGAAGCGGAAGGAAGCCAGCTGGGGCGCCCTCCGACCCCTGCACCCCACTCAGCACCCTGGCCAAGGTGCTGATCCCTGGCCAGGGTGCTGGGGGGGTGGGACCTTCCCCCCAGGGTGCTATGCACCCTGGGAGGAAGGTCCTTGTTATTTCAGAACACTCTCTGTTTCGAAATAACATGTCCAAATGGCTTATTTCGAAACCACTGGTTTTGAAATAACCCTTCTTTTGAAAGCAAAGTGGGTTTAAGCTGTTTCGAAAGAGGGCTCTTGTTTCGAAACGAGGAGCTCCCTCCTTGCAAAACAAAAAAACGTCGTTTGGACATAGGGACTTTTATTTCAAAACAACCACTGTTGTTTCAAAATAAAAGCCCTGTGTGAACATACCCTAAGAGGAAAATCTTCCCCAGGAACAAGCGCAGTGTATTTGAACGAGGGGAGCTGTGGGCGAGGAAAGGGGAAAGCAGGGCAATGACAGCTCCCCTACTTTTACTGATGAAGAATCAGTTAGCATCCAGCCGGTCCTACCCCTTAGTGTCCCTAGTCGTTTCCTCTGATTGAGGTCCCATCCACAACCACTAAGCAGGTGCCCCTTCAGCAATGGCTTCCTTATGGGCTCATAGACTCTAGGATTTAAAGGGACCAATGTCATCATCTACTCTGATCACCTGCACAGTGCAGGCCATAAACCTCACCCACACATTCCTGTAATAAATCATTTGAGGACTTTAACATACAGGGAATCCACTAGAACAGGGGTTGGCAACCTCCGGCAAGTGTGCCAAAGTTGGTATTGGTGCCTAGCTCCCCCTGCTGGTCATGCTGCCCAGTGGGCCTGAGGCTACAGGTGACATGCACACAGTAGCTTTGATACCCTGCTGGCCCCACTCCCCAGCTGGGGGCAAGGCCAGCAGGGAAATGGCATACCAGGCGCATGGCTCCTATTTCCTGTTGCCGTCCCCCCCACTGGGGAGCGGGGCCAGCAGAAAGCAGAAGCTGCACACTGGCGCCATCAGTGAAAAGGCACATTGTGCCTTCAGTTTCTGTCCCCTGCTGGCCCTGCCCTCAGCACCTGCTGAGGTGGTAGAGGGCAGGGCTGGTACGGGGGCCAGCAAAGTTTGCCGACCCCTGCACTAATAAGTGAGCCAGATCACATCAGGCAGAGGAAGGCAAAAAGCCCCTAGAGCCCTTACACATCTCCCATGGGGGAAAATTCCTTCCCAACCCCATATATGATGATTAGTTAAACCCTGAGCTTGTGGGAAGACTCACCAACCAGATCCCAAAGAAAGAATTCACTGTAATAACTCAAAACCACTCTTCCCACTCATCTAATGATGCACCTCTCAAGTTATTGGGATATCCGCCCTCAGTAGTCAAAAACTGGTCAACTGCCAACATAAGGCATCCAATCATACAATCCACTATATAAATTTATCAAGCTTACTTTTGAAGCCAACTAGGTACTCTTCTGCTACAACTCCCCTTTGAAGGCTATTCCAAAACTTTACTCCTCCACTGGCTAGAAAACGGTGTCGAACTTCAAGTCTACATTTCCTGATGGACAGTTTATATCCATTTGTTTTCATGTCCACATTGGTGCCGTACTCAAATAATTCCTCCCCTTCCCTGATGTTTATCTCTCTGTTGTATTTATAGCAAAAACACAAGGAGTTGTGTGGCACTTTAAGACTAACAGATTTATTTTTCGCATACGCTTTTGTGGGAGAAAAATCCCACTTTGTCAGATGCTTTGAAGGTGGGTGACCTTACAGAATGGAATGAAAGTAAATGCAACAGGGTGTAAAACATAGGATCAGCTCATACAGTAACGGCAAATCAGGGCAGTTGTTAGGTTGAGACCATAGGAAGCCTGAAGCCAAATTACCTTTTGTAATGGGAAAAGAAACCACACTCTCGATCCAATCCTGTTTTCACATAATTTAGTTTGCATATTAATTTGAGTTCAGCTGTTTCTCTTTGAAGTCTTGATGTCCCAGTCACATCTCTGACGATGGTAGTTAACAAATCATTTATCGAGTGATTAGAAAGATGGAAGTGCTCACCAACTGTTTTCTTTGTTTTGTGATTTCTGATATCAGCTCTATGTTCATTTATTCTTTTGCACAGCGATCATCCTGTTTGTCCAATGTATAAGGTGTTGGGGCATTTCTGGCACATGATAGCATAGATCACTTTAGTAGATGAGCAGGTAAATGAGCCTTTGATGGAGTAGCAGGCTTGATTAGGACCTTTGATGGTATCTATTGTGCAGATATGTGGGCAGACTTGGCAGCATGGTTTGTTGCAGGGGTGTGTGCCTGCTTTAATGTTTCTGTTGTTAGATCTGTAGTTGCTGGTGAATATCTGTTTAAGATTGGGTGGCTGTCTGTAGGCAAGGAGAGGTCTGTCTCCCAATGCTTGAAAGAGCGAGGGATCATCTTTTAGAATAGGCTGTAGGTCCTTAATGATCTGTTGCAGAGGTCTGACTTGAGGGTTGTACGAGGTGACTAGTGGTATTCTGTTGTTTTCTTTCTTGGGCCTCTCATGTAGTAGATGACTTTGGGGAACCTGTCTAGCTCTGTCAATTTGTTTTCTTACTTCCCCAGGTGGGTACTGTAGTTTCAAGAATGCTTGATAGAGATCCTCAAGATGTCTGTCCCTGTCTGAGGGATCAGAGCAGATGTGGTTATTTCTTAGGGCTTGGGTGTAGACAATGGATCGTGTGGTGTGTTTAGGATGGAAGCTGGAGGGATGTAGGTAACTATACTGATCAGTAGGTTTTCAGCACAGGGTAGTGGTGATGTGTTTATCCCTGATTTGTACTGTAGTGTCGAGAAAGTGGAGCTTCCAGTGCAAAGTGATGCCTTTAGACATGTGGAGGGCTGCCTAATGCACACAGGCCCTGGGGCTTATGTCTGGGTGGGGGGGGGGGGCAGGCTGGAGTGGCGGGTGGGGCTGAACTGGGGAGCAGACTGGTGGCAGTGCCTAGCAGTGGGCAGGGCCTAGGAGGGGGCTGGGGTGGGGTACAGAGCCCTAAATCTTTTTCTTACCCAGCAATGCCCTTACTTGTAGCCCTTTTTTCTGCACCTATTCCAATTTGAATTCATCTTTCTTAAACATGGGGGACCAGAACTGCATGCAATATTTCAGATAAGGTCTCATCAGCACCTTATATAATGGTACTAACACCTCCCTATCTCCACTGGCAATGCCTCTTCTGATGCATCCTAGAACCATGTCAGCTTTTTTCACAGCACCATAGCCCTAGCAACTCATAGTCTTCGTGTGATCCAACAATATCCCCAGGTCCTCCTTCTCCTCAGAGGCAGCTTTTGGGGTAGGTGAGGTAGGTGGTGGCCTAGGGCCCCCAACTGTGGGGGGCTCCACCGCCCCCTCAGTGAGTGCGAGGAAGCCGCGTTGCTCAGCTCTCTGCTTGAACTTAAGAAAAGTGGTCTCTGCTCTGAGCATGTGGGCTCTCCCTGCCCCCAGGGAGGAACAGCCAGCCCAGGGGCAGGGCAAGGTTCCACTCTAGAGCAGTGGTTCCCAACCAGTATGCCACAGCACCCTGGTGTGCTGCGGCAATGCCCAAAGTGTGCCCTTACAATCTGGGAGACCTAGAGTTAGAGCTCTCTCCCTGCTCAGTCCAGCCATGTGGGCTGTGCAGGGCTGGAGAAAAGCAGTGGCAGCTTTTGGGGTAGGCAAAGCTGACAGCCGCTAAGAGCCCCAAGCAATAAGGGTCCTCGCCTGAATTTGGTGGACAGAAATGAAAATATAGAAAAAGATAGAAATTGTTCCCATCTAGCAGAGCTAGTAGGGCTTGAAGCCTAAGCACTTTTCACCTTGGCTCATCAAGGTAAACTATCATTAGGAACTGTGCTTCATCTGTATTGGAGATTTCACCATTATCTGCCCATCACCTTCACATTGACATGCTAAAAAAGCAGGAGCAAGCAACAGACAGCACAATAGTAGGAACTTTTCCCTTGTGCTCAGCTTTTAATTCCTCAGTGTGGCCATTTATTCTGCCATTTTTAAATTTTGTGAAATATTGCCTTTTCCTTTTCTTTTTTACCTGTTCTTTTGCCTTTTCCTTTGACTTTGTGACAATTTTTAGTTTGGCTTTGGTTAGATCAGTTTACCAGGTAGGTCCATATAGGCTGCTACATATAAAAACAGTGCTTCCCTCTTAGACAATCATTACAGCTGTGTGTGATGTCTGTGCGGTATCTTTTTCTTGTAAGTAATTTTTTAGCTTCTTCTGTACTTACTATTTAAAATTTTGGAGGGGGAAGAGTCTTATAAATTTGAATACTTCAGAGAATTTCACTGAAATTTGGTGTTTTTCATTTACAGCTACACACTAGAAACCTTTTTTTACTTATTTTTATTTATTATAATCATTTGTATTAAATGTCTAGTGCACATAAACTCAAGCCTATATGAAACATTTGTAAGATCTGACTGCCAAAATTTTAAATGTGGTATTTGTTATTTTTGAGCCATCATTAATGTTACCACTTTTTATTTATTAATTAATGCTCATACTTTAAACATTTTTTTAAAATGTTCATTTTAACTTTGTAGTTCAACATTAGCTCATTTATGTTAAGTGAAAGATGATCAACTTACAAGCTTCATGATGGGAAGATCTTTAAAAACATCATACGCAGGAATAATTTACAAGTTCCAGAGGGATAGTCATGTTAGTTCAGTTCAGCAAAACAAAAAAGGAGTCCTGGGGGGGGTCACGTGGGGCGGGTCGGGCCGCGGGGGGGCGGCCGGGGCGCCGGGCCCACGGGGAGGGTAGCAGTAGGGGCTGATAGTGAGCCCTTTAGGGGGCCCCACAAAGTAGTTTGTGGCAGGGAAGCAGCTCCCAGGCTGTCAGCCAAACTGCAAACAGCTAGGGTAAGGTCTTTGAGGGGGGCTGCTGGGGATTATGGGGGGCAGGGGTATGTGTATAGCAGAGGTGGGTGGGAGTGGCTGTGTAGCAGAGGGTGTGTAGCTGAGGTTGTGGGGTGGCTGTTTGTTTGGGAGTCTGTGTAGCTGGGAGGGGGTGAGCAGGGGCCTGGAGGGATAGTTCTGGCCCCTGCAGTGATGGGAAGGTCCATCACAGGCAGCAGGGGGCTGGGGGAATGGGAGCCACTGGGGTGGGAGGGAGCAGCAGTGGTGTGAGAATTTGCTGTGGGTGGCAGGGAGCCACTGTGGAGAAAGTGGGAAGTGGGTGCTGCGCTATGCTCCCCTGCCCTGCCTTCCTACTCCCCAGGTTCCCCCCTGCCCCTCCCACAAAGCCACTCCTGTTCTCCCTTCCCCTATCCTCTCTTGGCACCCTTGTGCTGTTCCCCACATGGTTCCTCTTGTCCTCTTTGGCCACCCCTACCCAGGAACAGTGCTACCATTTCTGGTGCCCCCCTGCAAGCACAGCAGGTGCCAGCGCCCCCCACTGCAATGCTTACCAGGATTACTGGGTTGCGCCAGGCCTACCCCTGCCCTGCTCTGCTCCCCACACTCACTCCTGCCACTGCAAATAACTCCTGACCTCCTCTGTCTTGCCAGCCCTGCTCTGCTACCCCTACTACCCCACATAGCAGCATTTCTGAACCACTGTGCCATGGTTCATAAATATTCATATTATTTTGAGCTAATTTGATTATTTATGAGTTTTTAATAGTGGTGTGCCTTGAAAAATTTGAAGGTATTAAGGTGTGCCAGAGCAGAGAAAAGGTTAGGAACCACTGCACTAGAGTTAATTGCCTGAGCAGATCTTTCAGTAAAACAAACAAGGAGTCCTGTGGCATGTAAAGATTAACAAATATATCTCTTATCTGAGCTTTTGTGGGAGAAAATCCTACTTTATCAGATACTTTGAAGATGGAGAACTTACAGAACGGAAGGAAATAAATGCAGGGAAGCGTAAGTCACAGCATCAGGTCACACTGTAACAGTAAATCAAAGCAGTTTTAGTTATTGCTCAGTTTGAATCAACTCCCATCCCCTTTTCTTTTTGACTTTCCAGTTTGCTGGGAATCCTGGAAAATTTTGTTCTCCTTCGAGCGCTGCTCACATCATTCAGTTACAGGTGTCTACATGCCACAGTGCACGGTAGCTTGGAAAGTCTTTAGCATTAGCTTTCCAGGTCAGGGCGCACAGCCAACGCCCCCTCCACGCCGCGGCTGGGGCTATATAGGTGACCGTATCCCTGACCCTCCCAGTTCCTTTATCCGCCATCAGCGTCAGTTCAGATCAGTGTTATCTTGCAAAACGCAAGGGCCTGTTCTTCCGCACGAAATTCAAAATACCAGGATTCAAGCTGTGCTTAGGATGCTGCAAGGCTTTCTTGATGGATGATCCGCACGAGAAGTGCCTTGTTTGCTTGGGTGAGTCCCACATCACAGCGGACTGCCCCATCTGTCGATCCTTCAAGCAGAGGACTCGGCTGGAAAGGGAGCTTCGCCTCCGCCTCATTTTGGGGACTGGAGTCGCTCCACTCAAAAGCGGCTGAGCCGTCAGCACTCCGCTGGACCCTCGATTGGCCCAGGCTCAAGCTTCCCATCGATCCCTAGTACCAGGCCCAAGATCTCGGCCCTCCATGGTACCTTCTAGGCACCAACCTTGCCTGTCTCCCGGTAGCCTCCCAGCCACCCCAAGCAGGGCCCTGGCTCAGGCACTGGCTCACCAAGGGCACTTTAATCTGGCTTCTGTGCAGAACATGAGGCAACCAGCTGCAATGGCACCGCCTCCCTCGGCGCCGCTGGACATGGCACTGTCCACAAATCTGGTACCGCCTATGAGTCCAGCAGCACCGGCAAGTCCAGCACCACCACGAAGCCTGGCACTCACGCCGATAACCCCACTTCCGGCATCGTCACTTCCGGTACTGTTGGATTTGGCACTGCTAACACCCGCACCGATGCTGGGACCATCAAAGGCCTCCTCGCCTCTCTCCAACCCATCACCGTCAAACCTGGGACTGGGCCCAAGTTCTATGGCTCCTCACTGCTTCTCTGAGGAATTCTCGGTACCGGACTGCTGAATATCGGGGGGGGAGGTCATCCCGGCTGTCCTTGGAGGATCCCTTTCTTCCCCCCCAAGGAGGAGCGCCCGAGAAAGCGAGCCCGCAAAAGCACCGTGTCACTGAGCGTGAGGCGCAGGCACCCATTGGGGGAAACACCCTGCCCCCTCATAACGCCTATGCTGCTGTCGAGGTCCCCACATAATGAATGGACTCTTGACTGGCTGAAAGCAATGGCAGATGACACCTCCTCCCGGTACGCATGTTTGCCTGTACCGGAGTCCTCGGATTTCTCTGATGATGAGCTGGACCCTGATTCTAAACAACAAAGCAGATCAAGGGCCCCATCATCTTCATCACCTGATGAAAGATTAATTGACACGTCCACCGACTGCAAAGGGGATCCTTGCGTCGAACCGGACCGTCTCCTCCGCGTGGCAGTGAACCTGAAGCTCAAAGGGAGGTGATGCTGTTGCGGCCAGTTGCCTCGTGTTCTGCACCAAAGCCGGATTTAAGCGCTCTTGGCGAGCCAGTGCCTGAGCTGCGGCACTGCTTGGGGTGGCTGGGAGGCTACCGGGAGACAGGCGAAGTGGGTAATCCAGGTGGAAGATGACTCCCTCTTTGACGCGTGCCGTCGAACCCCGCCGGCTAAGGTTGGAATCCCCTTGCATGCTGGGGTGTTCCGCATTGTCCAGGAATGCTGGCAAACACCTTTCTTGATCCT
Organism: Podocnemis expansa; assembly: GCA_007922195.1. Classification (NCBI taxonomy): domain Eukaryota; kingdom Metazoa; phylum Chordata; order Testudines; family Podocnemididae; genus Podocnemis; species Podocnemis expansa. Next base: position 1,340,141 of record ML682172.1, read on the forward strand.
GCCAGTGTCCAAAATAACGGACAAAAAATATTCCATCTCCCTGGAAGGGTTTCCCTTCCTGTTTCACCACCCGGCCCCTGGGTCCTTTGTGGTCGATGCAGTCAACCGAAGGGAGAGACAAGGCCAACCTCGCACCATGCCCAAGAACAAGGAGGCAAGGAGGCTTGACCTACTCGGCAGGAAAGTTTACTCCTCGGCTGCCCTCCAGCTGCACATCTCAAACCATTCTGCTTTGATGACGTGCTACATCTTCAACCCATCAGCCATCCCCGAGGATCACTTGAGAGACTTCGAAGCAATGCTGGACGAGGGAGAGCGAGCATCCAGGGACACACTTGCAGCAACCTGGGATGCAGTGGATACAGCAGCACGCACAATGGCATCAGCACTGGTGATGCGCCATTTGGCCCGGCTCCAGAACTCTGGCCTCTCCACGCAGATGCAACAAATTATTCAAGACCTTCCCTTCGAAGGCCCTGATCTCTTTGCACCTTCCACAGATGCGAAGCTGCATGGTATGAAGGACTTAAAGGCCACTTTGCGGTACCTCGGGATCTACACCCCACAACTTGTTAGATGTTCCTTGAAGTCGCACCAGCTACAACAGTAGCTACAGCAACTGAAGCAACAGCTGCAGCTCCAGACCCAGTTTCCAAGATCTCTCCAGTTTCTCCAGCGCCACTTCAGGGACCGGGACAAGGATAAAGGCTGGTCATGTAAAGGGGGTAAGCTAGGTGCCTCCCAGTTGGGGCAGTGCGGACAGGGGTCGGACCGTTTGTTGGGCCGCAAACAGCGTTTTTGATGGTCCCCCCAAAGGCAGCGCTCCACAGCCCCTGTTCTCCCCCCACCACCTCCGCCAATTCGCTCCATGGTGGAGCCGGGTCACTTCAGACCAGTGGGTCCTCGACGCAGTAGGAAGAGGATACCACATCCAGTTCCTCTCAACCCCCCAGGACAGGAAACCATCCCCTCCCATAATCCCAGAGAACCCCGATCTACTAGGCAAGTTTGAGGCCAAATGCCAAAAGTTACTCTCCCTTGGAGCCATCGAAAAGGTTCCCAAGGGGGATGACTCAGAGGGTGGCACCTTGCCCTCTGAGAATGACCCCAAAGCACCTGTGTGGTGGCAAAGCAGGGGCAGATGCCAGCTCAGAGATGCAAACATGAGGCCCTAGCACTTGTAAGTAATTGCCCGTCTCCATGCCACTGTTATCGGGGCAAGGTTGCTAATCTCAGTGTCCTAGCAGTGTCTCACTTCATACTCTTCTATTCAGCTCTGCCAGTCCCTACTACAGCTAACCCCTACAGTCCCTTGATTCCTAGAGTCTAAGAAGAGATGGGATCAGCGTGATCAGCCAGCCTGACGTCCTATACGGTACAGGCCAGAGAACTGCTCCAAGCACCCCAGAGCTTTTTGAAGAACATCCCAGTTTGCTTTAACAATCACTCAGGGTGGAAAATTCACCCTGATGCTCAGGAAATTGTTAACTGATAAACAGTGGCATATTGACAGGAGGGGAGGGCACAGAGCCATATTTACAAGGGTGCAGGGCCCCAGGCAAATTGATCTCTTGGGGGCCCACCCCCAGGCCCCCGCCCACACTGGGGGGATGCATCCAGCCCAGGGGAGGAGCAGGTCTGGTCTGCTCCTGCACTGGCTGTTCCTTCTTCAGCGGACATGGAGAGCTGGCCAAAAGTGATGGCCAGGGTCAGTGCTCATGCACCCCCACAAACACTTGCACTGCCTTTGGCTCCGTGCTGGAGGCAGTGGGGAGGGGGCAAGAGGCAGTACGGCTGGGGGGGCAGTGGTGCGGGCCCTGTGCTGCCTTTCACCCCCTTCCTGCTGCCTCTGGCATGGAGCTGAAGGCAATGCAAATAGGGGTAAAGTGCAGGAGCACTGACCCTGGCTGCCACTTTTGGCTGGCTCTATCTATCCCCTGGACGGGGAACAGCATGGCTGTAGGGGGGGCAGCAGTTCAGGCCTTGCGCTGCCCTGCTCATGGCAGGACAGCGTGGGGCCCATGGAACTGCAGGGCCCAGGGGATTGCCCTCTCACTCCCCCCAGAGACGGCCCTGGGAGGGCAGACAGTGGGGGGGGGCCAAGCCACTGGGCTGTAGGGGAGCTCAAGGCCAGCCCCTCATCATGGCCATATTGGAGGGGCCCCAGCCATCACCCCTGCCCTCGGCCAGATGATGGTGGGGTGGCCATAGACCCCATTGTTGGAGGGGCCTAATCAGCCACTGGGAGGGTAGAGGCCTTGAGCCAGAGGCCGCCCCCCTGCACTGCAGAGCAGTGTTCCAGCCCACCCTGCCCCCAGCTACTCTGTCCTCCTAGTCGGTGTGTGGCTCCTTTTCTCCAGGGCCAGGGGCTAGCTGGCATGCGAGGTGTTGGAGGCCACCTCCAGGTCCTGGAGAGGGCCCATTCAGTGCGATTCCAGCTTGCTTTGCCTTCCGTCCTCCCCAATGCTGAATGAGCCCCTCCAGCGACAGGGGCTGTGGCCACCCCTCCACCGCCTGGCTGAGGGCAGGGGCATAGAGCTTTCATAAGAATAATTAAAAAAAAATTGTTAAAAAAAATTACCTGGTCATAAAAATAAATACTGTGCAATATAAGCCCTCCTGGAAAATGATGCTGTTGGAAAAGAGACAGGGCTGGGGAAAGATGCTATAGAGAGGATAGGGGGAGGAAGATGACAAGGGCAAGTGGGTTGGGATGTGCATAGGAGATGAATGAGGGTTGCTTGTGGGTGAGAAGTGAGTGATGGATGGAGAAATGGGATGGAGCCAGGGCAGTTGGTACCTGGGGAGACATGGACGGGTGGCGTGGCTGGCTGTAGTAACAGTTACTTATGAAGAGTCTTTCAGAAGGCATCAATTTCCTGAAGTGACTGATCTTCCTCTGTAGCTGGCTTCTGGATTTGAGCAATGGGGACACATCCTGCCATTAATAGCTAGCAGGGCAGATCCTTCTGTTCTTGCTACCAACAGGCCTTGACACCTAATGCTCACAGTCTGCTATAATCCAAAGGGGTAGCTGTGTTAGTCTAGTTCAGTAAAACAAACAAGGAGTCCTGTGGCACTTACAGACTAACATATTTTTTGCATGAGCTTTCATGGAAGAAAATCACACTTCATAGCATCCTTCCTTCTGAGCCACTACCCAGTTTCCTTAGACACCAAGACCCTTGTGTATGTGCATTGAGGCAGGAGGCTGATGTTAACAAAACTCGGTTTTATGCCAAGTCTTTATTCTGTTATGTTTCACATAAGAATAGAGGTGTGCCTTGTCAGATGAGTCTGCAGCTGGTCTCCTGCAGAGGTGAGGCAGGATAGCTGTCGTACTTTAGGGGAACTGACTGGCTGCAGAGAAGGGTAATGAGTTACTGAGCCTTTCACTTGTGGCTAGTTCAAATCCAACTCAGATTAATAATGACTGAAGATTATGAAAGTGTTGTGCAGTGGTGGTATGTGAAAAGAATTTGTTAGTTTTACTCCATTTCCTGAGTGACAGGCTTTTACAGCACCAGGACATAAATTAAGAGCAGTGGATGAACAGACCATGGAGACTGAGCTACTAAAGTTTGAGATTGAATGGGGTAGCCCTGTTAGTCTGTTGCAGAGAAATAGACAGAGTTCTGTGGCACTTTTAAAGACTAACAGACTTATCACGAGTTTTGTGGGTGAAAATTGCACTTTGTCAGACACGCTGAAAAGAAGGCATATGATGAAATGGGATTTTCTTCCCAGAAAGCTCATGCAATAAATAAATCTGTTAGTCTAAAAGTGCTACAGGACTCTTTCTCTAAAGTTTGAGATTTTGTGTATCTGTTTTACTACAAGCAATAAATGCAGTTCTCCTGCGAGTGCTGCTCACATCATTCAGTTACAGGTGTCTACATGGAGCAGCGCATGGTAGCTCGGAAAGTCTTCAGCATTAGCCTGACAGGTCAGGACACGCGGCCAACGGCCCCTCCACGCCATGATCCTGGCTATATAGGTGACCATGACCCTGACTCTCCCAGTTCCTTTTTCCGCCCTCAGCGACGGTTTCGGATCAGCCAAGAAACTTGCGTAAGCAAGTGCCTGTCTTCTACCGTGAGATTCAAGATGCCTGGTTTCAAGCCAAGCCTAGGATGCTGCAAAGCTTTCCCACTTGACAATCTGCATCATAAATGCCTCGCATGCCGTGGTGAATCCCATCTCGCTGAGAGCTGCTCCCTCTCCCAGTCCTTCAAAAGACTGGTGCTGAAGCCCCGGGACCAATCTTTAGTGCCAAGCCTAAAGTCTTGGTCAATGTCCCCGTTGGTACCATTGGGACATTGAACAGCGCAGTCACCGAATCAACCTGGTGACGAACCCAAGGCGGTACTGCTAGCAGCACTGCCGATACCACAGGCTTCCACGTTGGTGCAGGCACACCCATCAGTCCACATGCCAGCACCATGGAAGAAAGCCAGCTCGACACCAACCGTGCCACCAGAAGTCCAGTCGGCGCAGTGAATGACTCTGCCCACCAACCCGGCACTGCCTAGCCCATCACCGGCACTGTGGACTGCTCTTCCAACCCACTGTCATCCAGCCCAGCTTTGGTACTGCATTCAGTGGAGGACTGCTCTCCAGCTTCCTCCCCAGACATGCCGGTGCTGCTCCTAAGCCTCGGGGGCTCCCTCCCATGGATCAGCATCGACTTCGCCTCCAGCCTTGGTACGCTCTTCTCCTCTTAAGATGGAGATAAGGGTAAGAGAACATCTAGGGAAACGGCGCTGTAAGTGCTCTCCCTCACCTGCGCCTCATCACAAGCACAGATCCTTGGGCCCGCCTGAACCAATGGGGCCCTCCCCCTCAGGTACTGCACCACAACCTAGCTGAGGCCGCTCCCCTTCGCGCCATCTGGAGGTCGGAGCGCCCTTTAACAACTGGTCACATGACTGGCTAGACATGGCCGCCGATGATACTTTGGCCTCACGGCACCACTCCGTCTGGTCCCCCTCAGACCATGCACTTGGACTTCTCAGATGATGAACCCAATCCCAACTACATGCTTCAGAGTAGATCACGGGCCCATTCTTCATCTTCGCCTGAGGAACACACATTTGAGAGACTGACTGACTGTAATGAGGACTCTCGTGCCCACCAGGAGTTGCTATGCCATATGGCAGCCAACCTGAACCTGGAGCTTGGGGTCATCCAAGAGGAGGTGAATCCCCTCTTCGACGTTGGCCGGAGGGCTCCTCCTGCTAAGGTGTCTGTACCACTCCATGAAGGGATATATAGCATCATCAAGGTGCACTGGCAAACCCTGTCCTCAATCCTGCCAGTGTCCAGGGTCGCGAACCGCAAGTACCACATCCCTTAAGACAAATTCTCCTTTCTGTTCCAGCACCCCGCTCTGGTGTCACTGGTCATTGACGCCGTGAAGCAAAAGAGAGGCAAGGTCAACTGGTTTCCACCCCTGAGAGCAAGGAGGTGAGGAAACTCAACCTCCTTGGCAGGAATGTTTACTCCACTGCCGCCCTTCAGCTGCACATAGCAAAGCACTCAGCCCTTATGACAAGGTATATCTTGAACCTCTAGAACGCCATGCAAGGCTTCCATGCTGTTATTCTGAAACATCGTCTTTGATATTTTGACCTGATGCTCGAAGAAGGGGAAATGGCATCCAAAGATGCTTTGATGGCCATCTAGGATGCTGTGGATGCAGCTGCCCGTACAATGACATCCGGACGCAGGACTCGGGGTGCCTTCGGCACCCAGAACTGGGCTGCCTACACCTGACAGCCTGGATGCTCTCTGGCTCAATGGGCAGGAGAGGCTTTGCTCAGACAGGGTTAAGGAGGTCCTGGCTGGTAGCAGAAGACTATCCCCCAGGTCCACATACACAACCAAATGGAAGTGTTTCTCCATTTGGGCCTGGGGCAAGGGTATAAACAAGATGTGGCCAAACTGCGGCTCTTTAAAGAAAAATTGTGGCTCCCAGGAGAGTGCAGGAGGGAAGGGCGGCAGGGCAGAAGATGGGCGAGAAATTTGTAGTGGTTGGGGAGAGCAGAGAGGTGGTGGCATGGTAAGAGCCAGCAGTGGAGGAGCAGCGGAGGAGCAGCATTGCCAGAGCTGAAGGAAAAGGCAGCATGGTCAGAGCCGGGGGAGGGGCAGCATTGTGAGAACCAGCAGGGAAAGGCAACCTCCACAGTTAGGTGCTAGACAAGCACTCAAATTCAGTAACTGCCAAATTCTACAGTTTAACCCCACAATATTAATTCTACCCTCCTTGTCTGTGTGCATCATGATACAGTCTTTAATTACATCAGTGCATGATTTTTAAATACTTTTTTATATTGTTTTCTGGATAAATATTTTTAAAACTGGCAATATAAATTGATCAAGAACAAGTCTACAGTGAACTACAGATAAGTGGTGATAGTTGGCAATTTAAACCTGAAAAGCAATTGCAAATTAATTTTCTTTATTAAAAATCACCTGACATTTCCAGATATTGTAATATAATGCAAAATTATTTCTCTTGTATTTCAATTTTGAGAATTAAATCAGAATAATCAGAATGACTGAAAATTGACATGTTACATCCAAAACCACTGACTACTGTTAAAAGGTTATTAAAAAAACCTCTATTAATTTAAAGAATGTTACAAGTACTTATGGATCAAGGTTCATTTTCAGCATTCAAAATGATTTAGGCTTAGGATAGACCACTACTACTGAAAACTGGCTTTAGAAAAAAATTTGTTAAGTCCATTGAACTGAGACATAGGTACATCATCTGTTTGCAGAAGGAACTGCTAGTACATTTATTTTATAAGAAAATTTTAATTAATATAACTAAGTCAATTACCAAGATAATTTACATTCACTGCAAAGTTCAATAGCAGCACTGTACTTCTGATTAAATAGCATTCAACATGTATTAATTCTTTTTTGTCATATAGTCAAAATATTTATATTTCAGTGCAGCCTTCATGAATGACTCTATGGGTATGTGAGCTCATTAGACGAGAGTAGTTGTTGTGAAGGGCTGAGGAGAGAAAATTGTGTCAAACTTTCTGGAAAAACTCTCATTAATAAAGATTTTACTTTGTATTATAAAAACCAAATAATGATATTTAGAATTTATACAGGGCCTGACCCCAAACTGAATAAACTCAGTGAGATTTTTTCCATAGTATCTTCTGTGCATGGATTCCAAAGCACTTACTGAAACAGGCTCTGATCTTGCACTTTATGTCCCCGTAAATTCTCACTGATCTGTTGTGATTCTGAACAGTTGAAACGGTGTCCTTGTGTCCAACTCTTCACAGGATTAAGATGAGAGCAGTGTTTTCCCTTACTATTACTCTCATTTTAAAAATGTGTCCAAGTCCTCAGACCTTTTGTCTTCACTGTCCATGAGTATTTTAGTGAACAAGTTTACAGGCAGAAATATTGACAGGGAAGCAGGGGCATGGTAGGTGCTGGGATGGGGTGGGAGGCAGAAGTGTGGCATGGCTGGGGAGAGCAGAGAAGCAGCAGTGTAGTAAGAGACGGCAGGGAAGCAGCAACAAGGGTGGGGGAGAGAAGCGTGACATGGTCAGAGAAACCATAGCATGTTTAGATTTTCTCATAGGCCCTAATGTAGCTTACTTGTTAAAATAAAATCATGTTTTACAAGTCCTAAACATGATGTGGAATACTAAGAAATGAAAATATAAAGGAGGAAAGTATAAAACTGAACAGATTACTTTGTTTTTGGCACAGCTTACTGCTGTGAAGTATCATATTCCACAATGAAATTCAAAACATTATGGAATACTTAGAGATCAGCATCTGAGAGATCTTTTACCTGCTGCATTGACAAGTTAGTGCCCACATTTTTAAAAAAGCTTGCCACAAGCCTGTAGTGTTCTACATCTAGCAACAGCTAAATTTTTACTGCGAAACTAGGCCTATACAGTAATCTTGAATAATTATTAGAATCTGACATCAGTGGATCAATATTTGCCCTATTTGAATGATAAAATTAAAGTATGGAATGAATTTTAAGGTTAATAATTCCAGAGTACATAAAAATATGCTTCAGTGCAGCTCTTGAAGGTTTAATAATTGACTTGTGTGGCTCTTGTGTTGTGTAAGTTTGGCCACCCCTGGTACAGACCCTGTATCAGCCCCAATTCATCTGATCCTTGACTATCTGCTAGATCTAAGGGTAGGAGGCCTTTCTCTTTCCTCACTGAGAGTCCTTTTAGTGGCACTCTGCTCTCCACGAGAGTGTGGACAGGCAATCAGTTTTCTCCCATCCCTCCTCAGTCAGATTCCTAAAAGGAGTAGAGAGACTTTTTTCCCCCCCAGCCTCATAAGCCCACCCTGCCTAGGGACCTGAATATCATCCTCTGGGTAACAGAGCCACCCTACAAACCTTTGGACTCAGCCACCCCCCTGCTCTTGTCCTGGAAGATGTCCTTAGTAGCAATCACCTCTGCTAGAAGGGTTTTGGAGTTGAAAGCACTCTCCTTGGAACCCCCATAGATGAGGTGGTTTTGTGTCATCACCCATCCCTCCTCCCTAAGGTGAGCACCCCTTTCCACCTTAACCAAGAAATTTGCTTGCCAGACTTGGGGGCGGGGGTGGGACAGAACCATAAGGAGTGCATACTCTGGACATGAGGGCCCTCTTAATCTACATTGAGTGCACCTGGCCATTTTGCAAAACCACCCCCCCCCCCAACTGTTTGTGGCAGTCACTGAACACAAGAGGTTTACTGGTATCTTCTCACTTCATCTCCAAATGAATTGTGAAATGTAGCAAGGACTGCTATGGAAGGTCAAAAACATCCCTTCCTGGAACTGTTAGAGCCCACTCTGCCAGGTCTCAGGCATCCTCTACAGCCTCTTGCCAAGGTCCCAATCCAAGAGATCTGTAGGGCCTCTACATGGTCATCGATTCATACCTTCATGACAAACTCTGCCATCGCCCAGCATGCTAGAGATGCCGCCGCTCTGGGCAGTGCTATACTCAGCGTGGGTAGACTAACTCCTCCCACCATCCACAGGTACAGCTAGCAGTCACCTGTAACTGAATGATGTGAACAGTGCTTGAAGGAGAACGGTGGGTTACTTACCACTAACCATTCTTCTTTGAGATGGGCTGCTCATACACATTCAGGCCCCTTCCACTGTCCCTGCTAATGGAGTTGAAGGTATATGGGACTGGAAGGGTCAGGGTCCTGGTCACCTATATAGCTGCAGTTGCAGCATGGAGGGGGTGTTGGCCACATGCCCTGACTGGACAGGCTAAGGCTGAAGACTGTCCAAGCTACCCTGTGCTGCAGCATGTAGACACCTGTAAGTGAATGTTTGTGAGCAGCCCATCTTCAAGAAGGACTGTTACTGGTAAGTAACCCCCCATTTTGTGTTTGTCTAAATTGTTTCTGCTTATGGACAGTACAGGAAGCTGGCCCAGAGATTAGGTGGGTTCAGTGCCCTGTCAAATTATAGTTTAACCACTAGGTATGCTCTGTTCCTTTGCCACCAACCCAGCACAGGTCCACTGGTGGCGGGGGGAAGGCCCAGCAGTTGGGGAGGGGCACTGGTGGGGAGGCCCCCAGTGGCAACAGGGGACAAATCAGGCTCCATGCTGATGGTCAGCAGTGATTGGGGATGGATTCCAGCTCCACACCATTCTGCAGCAGTGCAGTGTTAGATCAGGTCCTGGGCTGAACTGGGCCCTGTGTGACAAAAAGTCTAGTTACAGCCCTGACCAGCAGGATCTGCCTGGAAGAGGGAAATTAAAGTGTGGGATTAGATACAGAGAGCAGGGTCACTAGTCAATGACCTTCATTGCACAGCCAGACTCACTTTTTGTACATCCTCCTGTGCCCAGATCAGATGCTCAGGTGAGTTTGGCACACAGATCCTATCCAGCTAATCTTACCCAGGGCCCCACAGAACATCTCTGCACCAGAATTAAGAGGGATTATTGGTTCCCATGCACCAAAATGAGAGGAAAGGTATCCACAATTGCTGTCTGGCAGCCACAGAGAGACATGCAGCTTTCAAAAACTTCTATGTTATTTTTGCCAAGACTTTTACAATTAATTTCACTCCCAGGTCCAAACCAGACCTGGGAGAGTTCAGCTTGAACAGAAGTTTGATAGCGCAAGAAACTTCAGGAAAGGAGGAATTGTAACAGGAAGGCATAGCCAATCCTAGCTTTAGCTGTGTGTATGCCTGTCTCAGGGGCTGTCCTACCATCTGTCACCATAGCCATTGGGCAGCCGCCATGTAAAATAAACAGGAGGAGCTATGGCCCAGATCCACAAAGGTACCTGGCACCTCCTCTGCTTTGATTTTGGTGGAAGTTAGGGACTAAATTCCCTGATGGATCTGGGTCCCAAACCACAATGGACTTCATGGAATCTCTTGCAGAGCCATAACTATGAAAATTGACACCTGGGCCAAGCAGCCCTGGATGGGCCCAGGCAGTGGGGTGCAATCTAACTTCAGCATTGAGTCCCTCAGCAGGGACTTTCCCTGCCACTGGCAGGGACCCCTGGGGTACCATGCTGCCCAGCAAACACAGCCAACACTGGGTGGGAGGGTGTCTTTCAGGAAAGTCACTCTTCTGCCCATTGCTGACCGTGCTTGCCGGGCAGCAGGGAAAGGCACCTTTCTGCTTGGCACTGGCTGAGCTTGCTGGGTGGTGCAGCCAGAGCCATGCAGGGTTTTCCTTCCCACATTCCTCTTTGGGCTCAGGAGAGCAGGTTGGCTGACGGAGGGGCCTACAACTGTGGGGCCTATTTCCAGTCCCCTGTCCGTGCACATCTCCGAGCAGAGAACCTCTGGGTGGCGTCCATTGGCTCCTTTGACACATTCCGGGAGCAGTGGGCGCTATCCAGGGTTCTCTGCTCAGTATCCCCTTCCAAAACTCTAGTTTTGTACCTGTAACCCACACCCATCCCTGTTTTTTTCCATTGTCCCAAGTAATTAGTTGAGGACCTGCTCTGTGCCGCTCCCCATCGGCTGGGGGGAACAGCTTTAGAAGTGGGTGGGTGTACGCCCACCCAGGTATCTTCAATAGGTTCCTCTTTTGGGCCAGGAAGGGGCTGGCACCAGAGGTACTGCTGCCCCAGGGAATGAGCCAGGCCATGCCCCCTGCCCACAAGCACACCCCCTGCCAGGGACAGGGCCCAGAGGGACAGTCATGGCTGCAGGTGGCTAGGCCCCAGATCTCCAGCTCAATGCAGCCAGAGAGTGGGAGAGGTGGGGCCCCACCAGGATCCAGGGCACTGCTGCTGGCATTCAAGGCACAGGCCCCATGTGCCAGGTGCTGCTGGCCTCTCAAATTGAGACCTGGTGCTTTGTCCCTTTTGCCCCACTGTAGTTACCACCCTGTTCTGGCAGCTCCACTTCTTCCAGGTAAACCTCTGCTTGAGGGAAGGTTCGTAGGTTCTTTACATTCTGTTAATTTTTTTCTATTGGTTTCTTTTAAGATTGATCTGTCTCGGTGTTGATTGGTTAGCAGAGGTATGGAAAGGGTGGCAGTGTGGTGCCTGTAGAAAGACCTTTTTAAAAGAAAGGTTTCATAGAATTTCCTGAAGATGTTTACCTGCTGCATTTGGCTAATCTCCTCTTGAAGTCTGTCCCAGAGCTGGATCTCATGATATAGAAGAATCTGTCCTCAGCTCACAGGTCCTGTTTTACATGCAGTGTCTCCAAGAAGAGCAGCTATCAGTTACCCCTTGCTTGTTCTCTAGTCTTAAAGGAGACAGAAAGCAGGCTAATGTGAATGTAAAATTAGCTGCAATGATTTTGTATGTTTAACTGGCAATGTTCCCTCTAAGCTGTGCTGGCATGCTGCAGTGCAGCGCGCTGCAGCCACCAGCACAGGGAAATCTGCCAGCAGCCAGAGCCCCTTGGTAGAGCTCCTGTGGAGCAGGGAGTTTTGAAAACTCCTGCCCAGAGAAGCTCTAATGGAGCATGCCCAGAAATTCTGGGCATGCTCTGTAGAGCTTCTCTGGCCCAAGAGTTAGGGCTGGGCCTGCCCCTCCAGTCCAGCCAGGGCTGGGGTAAGTTTGTGGGGGCTGGGGGGGAGCAGGAACAGGGGGCAAGTGGGAGTGGGGGGACAATGCCACAAGCAGGGGGGTGATGCCAGAAGTGGGGGAGGGGGTGAAGCCAGGGCCAGGGGGGGTGAGTGGGAACAGGGGGGAGGGGCTGTGCAGCGGGTCCCGTGGGGGGGCGAGCGCAGTGAGCAACAGGAGTTGCTCAGCTGCTCTCTCCCCTTAGAGGGAACATTGTTAACTGGTCAGTAGCTTCTTTTCTAGGAGAAAAAGATTGAGTGGGGACTTCCCTTCTCCCAAGGTTCTCTGCTTGGAGAAACATGAACTGGACTGACCTACCTCACTGGGAGGCTCCTTTCCTGTGTTTGTGAGCACTGGTGGTTTTAGAGGCTGCTTTTGTGCTGTGTCTGTACACATGGAGAAGCAAGGAGCGGAAATGACAGTCTCTAGCTCTGCTACTAGGGAGCCAAATTCTGGGTGGATAATAGAAAAGGTGCTTCTAAAACTCCAGTCAGCTGATCTGATGTGAACTGCCACTTATCTCTGCTGTGAACAAGGCTGGGAGTGCTGAAACCCCACTGCTGATTCCATCTGGCTGTGGTCAGGTTGGGCAAGAGAAGTTAATGAATCCTGTTTATCACAGTAGACCCTGTGGAGGGGTGAGCATCAAAGCCTGAGGTCCAGCCTGAGCCATGAACAGAGTGCTGTCTGTAGACATTTTTAAAGCACCCAATGCAGCCCTGCTAGCCCAAGTCTGTCACTTGCTCTCAGGGCCTCTGAGCTGTTGTCTCAACATTGTCAAGCCTGTTTCCCCACTCTGACACTGTTGAATACAGAAGGTGGGGGCCTGCAACAAGCCTTAAAGCCCATTTTAAAACTCTCCAAGGCTACAAATTTCCTGGCCTTGGTATGGTATTGCAGCCACCACCCAAATGCAAAAACCTCTTGAAAATCCAGGAAGGTGCATTTGGGAATTCCTTCCTGTGAGGTACCCTAAATCACATCTATTTATCTCTCAGGAGAGAGATTGAACCCCAGCTGGGGTTTCAGCTGAAACTAGGACAGAATCCCCTTTAGTAGCTGGCTGTGCAGTCTGAGGCACATGCACACAAAACTCTTTTGCCTTTAGGACACAGAACCAGAGCTTACTTTAAAAGGGTGAAATCTTTAATTAAAGAAACACAGAGTTGCTTCTCTGGGATTTAATTTAGGTAGTTTCAGGGTAGTGGGAGGGGGCACATGTACTCAGCACAGAGAACTCCAAAAACAAACCCAAAACAAAAATACCCTGACCACATCTAGTTAAGTGTTCCCTGTTGTACTCATGCCTGGTCAGTTAAAAACTGAGCTTATCTTTGGCAAGGATGGTGCCAGATCCTTCATCAGGCCTTTCTACCTGGCCTCCTCCTCAGCCTTCCAGGAGCTCTGCTGCCACCAAACTGGAACAGGCAAGGCCGCTGCTCCAATTAAAAAACCTGTACTTTGTTCCTATCAGCTCCCCTGGGACTCATTGACCAGGGTGGTAACCCCTTCCTCCCCAAGGTTAGGACAGACATACCATAGACAGGCCCAGGCCTAAAGGCTGTTTACAGGCTAAGTCATGCTAGGCAAGACATGTTACCTAACCCCACTATTTTCCATCCTGTAGATGTGGGTTAATACCTATTTCTCCATTTAGTGACTCAGAGCTGGCTGGGGGGGATTCTAGGCTATAGCACCATTAGCCAATGTGCTGTAAAGGTATTAAAGAGCATCTTGTAAGCAGGTGCAGCACTAGACCCACCTGGAGGGCACCACCTAGTGGTGTTTCTGGGGAACTTAGCTCAAGTGGTCCCTCTCCAGGTGGTCTGTGCTCCACTTCTTCACACACTGACTCTTGTTCCTGAGTCCAGTCCCAGGACCTTAGCCCTCCAGCTAAGCCCAAAATCCACCCCTTCCAGGGTACCAGCCATTAAAACAGTCTATGGCCATAAAATCCTTATTCTGGCCACTAAAGTAGTCAATGGCCTATGAGCCTGTGCCATTCCTGGCACACTGGGGGAGCAGAGAGGGCTCTGGGCCTACCCACTGCTCCAGGCCATGGACAATAAATGCCTCCACTGAGGCCTCTGTCTCCCTCCAGTCTCTCTCTCATGCTAGCTTCCTGGGCCACTTCCCCACAGCCCCAGCCACACCACCAGAGTCCAGTCACTGTCCACTCCTTGGTCTCCCTGCTCCAGCCCACTGCTCCAGCCCTGCTGCAGTCTGCACCTGTGGGATCCCCAGCTCCAGTCAGCCCCAAGTGCATACTCACACTTGGCACTCTCCAGGGTGGTGGCTCCCACAACCAGTCTGTAGATCTCAGTACAGACTGACCGTAGCCTTTCTGCTTCCCTACTCTTATACTGGCAGCCTCCCTCTGATTGGCTGCCACAGCCCTCTCACCTGATTGCCTGATGCATGCCCACACCCTTTTTAACCCTGTGTGGGCCATAGCAGAGCCACTGCACTGCTACAATCTGCAAAGGGACAATTCTCTATTCATTCCAAAAGCACCTGTTTGTCATCCAGACAAACCTAGAAGCAAGTCTGGAGAATTAACGGTTTGGGGGTTCCATTTAAGAGCAAGCTGAGTGTGGAAAATAGAGCTTTTCCACAGAAAAACATCACAGCCTTTAAATTTCTCTGCTAACCCCAAATTGTTTTTTTAAAAACCACATGACTGTCAAACTTGCCTGACTCTTACTTGGCCCCTTGATAAAGGCTGGCCAGGAATGGATTTTAATTTTTGATTGTCTGAGTGAACTTTAGAAACAGCTGCTGCCATTAGCAGGTAACACAAGTTACTGTGGGAAGTGGTTACATGTATTTGGTCAGACAGACTAGTCTGTCTTTGGAAGGTGACAATCTGGATCTTCTTTCTTCATCACCCTAGGTCACTTTCTGCTGGTCCACACACAGGTCTTGCTTCTACAGTGCTGCAAACATGTTTCTGGGACAGATGACTCCATTGATCACAGCCTTGGGTTCATGATGGTGAGTTGAGCCCACATATTCTGCTACATAGTTCCTGTCATTGTCAGAAATAAAGGCTGTAGTGCCCAGCACACGGGTATTACTCCTGCTGTCTTAGCTTAAAAAGACATGTTTCTTTCAGACACATTGACTATCCCCAGCAGACACTGTCTGTGTGTGTTCTTCTCTCTCTAATACACACATACTCCCTGTCACAGACTCTGTCTCCCCCACCCTTCTCAATTTCTTGTGTCTGTGTTCAGCAGTGTCTGTTTGGCTGATAGGGCAGTTCAAGAAACATAGGATGACCATGGGACTGCAGGATTCAGAAATCTACATTCATCCTTTGACACTGTGCCTGCCCACAAGGCATTGCAAACTCTTTCCAAATCACCCTGGGTGCAATGATGCACTGAGATAGCTACACATAGTGTACCACTGTCTGGGTGGACAAAAGAGCTGATGGTGTGAACTCCACTTAAACAAGGAGTCAGTGAAGCCCAGGGATGGATTATCAAAGAGTCTTTAGGGCAGGGGTCTCAAACTCACATCACCATGAGGGCTGCATGAGGACTAGTATGAGCTCAAGAGCTGTACAACTGAAATCTTTTCATACAACGATATTGCAAATATTGGTAACAATGGTGTCATTGTGGGCCGCAGGAAGTAGCTTTAAGGGCCACATGTGGCCCTTGGGCTACGTGTTTGAGATTCTGGCCATGTGTTTGAGACCCCTGCTTTAGGGGCTTAAGCCCGATCCCCTATAATCCAGCCTCACTGCTGGAGCTGTAGATGGAGGGGGGGCGTTGGGCTAGAGACCAGGCTGGCTCTGTGCTCTGCCCCAGCTCTCGCTGGCTGGCCTGGCCGTGGGGGGGCAGTAGATGGGCCCACACCTACTTGTTCCACTTGGGTGGCGGGGTCATCTGGCTCATGGCTAGGCCTCCGCTGCAGTCTTCCAGGGCCCAGTGCAAGCCGGCTGACCCCTGCCCCCATCCGCTAGGCAGAGTGGCCAGAGTGGGGCTGAGGCAGGAGCGCCCTCTGGCCCAAGGGCTCCCTGCAGCAACAGAGAGGTGGGAGCTGGCCCAGGATGAGGGACACAGTTGGGGGCAGCTGGGTCCCCTGAGATGGAGTGTCACAGTCAGGAGGGTAGCCTGGGGCTCCTGGACAGGTTAATCTGGCCCTGGTGATGCACAACAGCAATTTAATTAGAGTAGTGGCTGAATGCTAGTAAAACTTACATCTACAAAACATTCTAGTGTAAACATGGCTTGAGTATCCAACCCGGGATCAGAGGAGAGCAACAAGGGTAAACTCCTGAATGACGGCAAAAGAGATGTCACGCACAGATCACAGCATTCAGCCATGGACACAGAGGAGAATGATAAGAGCAAATTCCCACATAACAGCTCCCTCCAACACTAAATACACTGCAGTTAGAAAGGTTGGAGCAGATGGTATTCTGCAGTGAGAAAAGTGTGCTTTTTTTTCAAGTGCTGCTCACATCATTCAGTTACAGGTGTTTAGGTGCCACAGTGCATGGTAATCCAGAAAGTCTTTTAGCCCTAGCCTGTCACGTCAGGGTCAGTGGCCAACGCCCACTCTGTGCCGCAACCGCTGCTCTATATGCAGTCCTGACCCTGACCCTCCCAGTTCCTTCTTTCTGCCCTCAGTGACGGTACTGGAACAGCCAGCCCTTTTGATTAAGCAAGCGCCTGTCTCACTAGTTAGCTTTTGTTATTTTTGCTCAATAAAGTAATGCTGGGATTTAAACTCTGCGGGGTTTGCTGCAAGACATTCATGATTGATTAATCTTATGAGAGATGCTTCTCCTGTCTGGTTGAGTCGCATCTGGTGGACAAATGTTCCATATGCAAGTCCATCAAGAGAAGAACTCGTAAAGATAGGGAGTGGAGGCTCCAGAATCTCACTCAGGATCGGGCAGCGCTACTGGTTCTGGGTACACCTGCCAAGCCTAATGACTTGCTGGCACCACATGCCAGATCGGCCCTGGAGAAGACCTGGTGCTGCTCTCTGGCTATTACTAAAAAGCCGCGATCGGCCTCTGACTCAGCACTTCCTCAGCGCTGTGCCATCTCACCGTCAGCTACTCCTCCTCAGGGAAAGGATTCAGTATGCATCCCCACCCCCTCTACACCAGAGGTATTCATGGCAGTGAGGATCCTATCAGAGCTGACTTCTCTGGCACCGTGCATGTTGGTGCAGTCGAAAGGGAAACCAGCCCTCTCAGCCAAGGAGTGGTCCTCTGCGGCAGGGGTGGTATTGACCCTAGAAGTGACAGCAGACTCTTCTCTGGTACTGGAGGGAACTGGCACCACCCTGGGGTCAGAGCAGGGTTCAGCAAATGGTTACCTCTCATCTCCCGTGTCAGCATGTGAACTGTCGGTGTCATGCTTGCAAGGATCAAGAACAGCGAGATCAACCTCAACTTCCTCGGCACCATCTGATGATGAACTGCATCGCTGCGTATCTCCATTGTCCCTGGTACCGACTCCTACAAGGGAAAAGTGGGTAAGCAGCACCACCAGTGCTCCTTGACTCCTCACTACTGAAGCACCTCACCTTCCAGTACCAAACAGTGTTTGCCAGTGGCACCATCCCCATTGCTGACTCAGTCAGCACCAGCGGAGGACACAGAGTATCATAGAATCATAGAATCATAGGGTTGGAAGGGACCTTATAGGTCATCTAGTCCAACCCCCTGCCAGAGGCAGGACCACTCCCACTTAAACCATCCCAGTCAGGGTTTTGTCCAGCCGGGCCTTAAACACCTCTAAAGATGGAGACTCCACCACGTTCCTCAGCAGCTCATTCCAAGACTTCACCACTCTCCTGGTAAAAAAGTTTTTCCTAATATCCAGCCTCGACCTCCCTAACTGCAACTTGAGACCATTGCTCCTCATTCTGTCCTCCGTTACTACCGAGAACAGTTGAGCTCCATCTTCCTTAGAGCATCCCTTCAAGTAGTTGAAGGTTGCTATCAAATCCCCCCTCAATCTTCTCATCTGCAGACTAAATAAGCCTAATGCTTCCAGTCTTTCCTCATAGGGCTTGTGCTCTAGCCCTTTAATCATTTTGGTTGCCCTCCTCTGAACTCTCTCTAGCATGTCCCTGTCCTTTTTGTAGTGGGGAGCCCAAAACTGATCACAGTATTCTAGATGTGGCCTCACCAGTGCAGAATAGAGGGGAAGGATCACATCCCTTGATCTGCTGGTAATACTTCTTTTGATGCAGCCCAGTATGCCATTGGCCTTTTTGGCAGCAAGAGCACACTGCTGACTCATATCCAGCTTCCCATCCACCACGACCCCCAGGTCCTTTTCTACACTGCTGCTACTTAGCTGAATGTTTCCCAGCCTGTAGCAGTGCATAGGGTTTTTTGGTCCCAAATGCAGGATTTTACACTTATCCTTATTGAATCTCATAAGGTTTCTATTGGCCCACTGTTCCAATTTATCTAGGTCTCCCTGAATCCTGTCCTTGCCCTCCAACGTGTCCACTGGTCCTCCCAGCTTGGTGTCATCCGCAAACTTACTGAGAATGCAGTCTATTCTATCATCCAGATCATTGATGAAAATGTTGAACAGAACCGGCCCCAGGACCGACCCCTGGGGCACACCACTCGTGACCGGTTGCCAGCTAGACATGGAACCATTGATTCCTATATGCTGAAACCGTTGATCTAGCCAGTTCTCTATCCACCTTATAGTCCACCTATCCAACCCATACTTCCTTAATTTGCCAATGAGAATGCTGTGGGAAACTGTATCAAAAGCCTTGCTAAAATCAAGGTATAGCACATCAACGGTGCTTCCCGCATCCAGAAAACCAGTCATCTGCTCATAGAAGGAAATGAGATTGGTCAGGCATGATTTACCCTTGGTAAATCCATGCTGACTGTTCCTGATCACTTTATTTTCCTCTAAGTGTGTGAGGATGGATTCTTTGAGAATCTGCTCCATAATTTTTCCAGGGATTGAGGTGAGGCTGACTGGTCTGTAATTCCCTGGATCCTCCTTTTTCCCTTTCTTGAAAATAGGCACTACATTTGCTTTTTTCCAGCCCTCTGGCACCTCCCCCGTTCTCCATGAGTTTTGAAAGATAATGGCCAGCGGTGCAGCTATTTCGTCGGCCAATTCCCTTAGCACCCTTGGATGCAGTTCGTCCGGCCCCATGGACTTGTGCACTTGCAGCTTCTTTAAGCAGTCCCTAACCTGACCTTCCATCACCAAGGGCCTGTCTTCTTCTCTCCCATCTGCCATAACCATAGAGTGGGCTGGGAGCTGACCCTGCCTGTGAAAACTGAAGCAAAAAAAGCATTGAGCACTTCAGCTTTTTCCTCATCCTCTGTCACAAGGATGCCTGCCCTATTCAGCAAGGGGCCTACACCATCCCTGATCCTCTTTTTGTTACTAATATACTTGTAGAACCCCTTCTTGTTATCTTTTACATCCCTCGCTAGCCGCAGCTCCATTTGTCCTTTGGCCTTTCTGATTTTATCCCTGCAGTCCCTAGCAATATCTTTATATGCCTTTTTGGACATCTGACCAAGCTTCCACTTCCTATAAGCTTCCTTTTTATGTTTAAGCTCAGAGCAGGGTTCTCTGTTAAGCCATTCTGGCTACCTCACATGTTTGTTCTTTCTCTTAATTGGAATGGCAACTTCCTGTGCCCTTAGCAGAGTTTTTTTAAAATATAGCCAACTCTCTTGGACTCCTTTCCCCTTCAGATTAGCTTCCCAAGGGATCCTGCCCATCAGTTCCCTGAGGGAGCCAAAATCTGCTTTTTTGAAGTCCAGGGTTTTTGTTTTGCTTCTTTCCTTCCTTCCTTTAATCAGCATCCTGAACTCAACCATGTCATGGTCACTACTGCCTAGCTTGCCATTTACCTCTACGTCCCTGATCAATTCTTCCCTGTTTGTGAGCAGCAAGGCGAGCAGTGCAAGGCCCCTAGTTGGTTCCTCTAGCATTTGTACTAGAAAGTTGTCCCCAACATTCTCTAAAAATCTCCTGGATTGCCCATTCACAGCTGTATTGGCCTCCCAGCAGATGTCAGGGAAATTGAAGTCCCCCATCAGCACCAGGGCCTGTGATCTAGAAGCTTCCGCTAGTTGTCCATAGAACACCTCATCCACCTCCTGCTTCTGGTCTGGTGGTCTATAGCAGACACCCACCACAACATCCCCCTTGTTGCTTTCCCCTCTCAATGTAACCCACAGACTTTCTACAGGCACGCTTCCACTTCCATAATGGAGCTCTGAGCAGTCATAGAGCTCTTTAACATATAACGCTACTCCTCCCCCTATTCTTCCCTGCTTGTCCTTCCTGAACAGTTTATAACCATCCATGGCAGAACTCCAGTCGTGCAGACTATCCCACCACGTCTCTGTTATTCCTATAATATCATAGTTCCCTGTCTGCGCTAATATTACCAATTCTTCTTGCTTATTTCCCAGGCTCCTCGCATTAGTGTATAGGCACCTAAGATATCCAGCCGATTGCCCTATTTTGTCATGTTGATTTCCAATTCTATTACATAAACCTCCTTGCATTTTTTCTAGGAGTTCTCCTTCCCCACTCTCCTCGCGTACTGGGGCTTCAGTAGAGCCCTTAAGACATTTGTTTGATTCCCCCCCCATGTTCCAACTACCTTCTCTTTTATTGCTGGTGCTACAGTCCCAGCACCCCCCAAGTTCCATCCCTCCCCCCAGATCACCCACATTCTCACTTACCTGTGGGTGACCCCATAGCAGCCTTTTATAGTGAGGGAGGCTCCCAAAAGGTAAAGGTTTGCACCAGGATATGCTGTGACTCCACCTCACAATCCTTTCAGGAATGATCTAGTAGATGGTTGAACTACCACTCAGAGGATGAGCCTGCATCATTGCAATCCTCGGCACTGTCATCTACTCAGACTCCTAGCTCCTCAGATGACAAACCTGACTCCAGCACCACGTGGTATCATAAATCGCGAATTCATTCTTCCTCCTCTCTGGATGAAGCTACCTACCAAAGGCCTCTGGTGTAGAGAGATGACCCTTGTGCCCAACAGGATCTGTTTAGGCACATGGCAGCAAATTTCACCTTGGACCTGGTGGCTGTCAAGGAACAGTGCAACCCCCCTTTGACTTGGGGGATGCAGCCCCACCTGCTAAGTTCCCAGTTCCTTTACACAACGGGGTATACTCCATTGCAAAGGCACAGTGGCAAAGCCCCTCATTGATTTCTCCCATGTCCAAAGTTGCGGAATGCAGATACCAGGTCCCTGCTGATAAATTCTCCTTCCTTTTCAACCACCCTACCCCGGGATCCCTAGTGATGGATGCAGTTAACCATAGGGAGAGACAGAGCCAGCCCAGCTCCACTCCCACAAATAAAGAGGCAAAGAAACTTGACCTTTTCTGTAGGAAGGTTTACTCCACCTCAGCCCTCCAGCTCTGCATAGCAAATTACCATATCCATATGGGAAGGCATGCTTTCAGCATCTTGGGAGCGCTAGAAAGATTTCAGGATGTGATTCTCAGGGAACACCTCAGGGATTTTGAAACACTGGTTGAGGAAGGGGTACTAGTCACCCACAACGTGTTGATGTCATCGTGGGATGCATCTGACACTGCTTCCTGAAACATAGCTTCCACAAAGTCTATGCGCCGAGCAGTCTGGCTACAGGGCTCTGGTTTGTCTCAACAGATGCAACAGACCATTCAAGACCTTCCTTTCGAAAGTCCAACCCTGTTTGGAGAATCTACTGATTCTAAGCTGCACAGGATGAAGGACTCTAGGGCCAAGCTGAACTCCCTGGGCATGTATGTGCCACTGAAAATTAGGCACCCCTTCAAACCCCAGCTGCCTCAGCAATAATTCCAGGAGCTGCAGCAACAGAGCCATACACAGGGCTCTTGTCAGAAGCCCCACCAACAGCCTCAACATCCCTCTGTGGTCTTGCAGAGGGAAAGGAACCAGGCAGGTAAGGGCTTGAAATCCCAATTCTCAATTCAGACAACCCACCAAGGGAACAGTAGCTTCCAGTCAGATGGTCAAAAACAGCATTTTTGACAAACAGCTAGGGGGCCCCTGTTCCCCCACTCAGCTCCTGCTATTCAATGCCCAACTGGCCCGCTATCTAGCTCAGTTGGGCAGAATCACAACTGACTGTTGGACGTTGGATACGATATCCAGAGGATACTCAACCCAATTCAAAACCACTGTTCCCTCTAAGCTGTGCGCGTGTGCGTGCGCACACAGGTCATGAAGCCTATGCACACAACAAAATAAAGTGCACAAAAAAAATTCAGTAGTGCTAATATTGGTGCTCACAAAGAAATGTTTTTGCACACACAAAGAAATTGTTTGCGCACACAATCTACAAGTAATTAGAAGGAACATTGTTCAAAACCATGCTTCGAGACAGGAACCTGCTCCCAAAGATAAAAGAGGGAAGGAGCGGACAAGATACTGATAGCTCCAGACTGGCCCACACAACACTGGTTCTCGATCTTGCAAGACTTGTCAATAGATACCCTTGCATGGCAGCTGTATGGCTAAATGACTCTGAGAGACTCTGCTCTGACAGAGTTAAGGAGATATTGGTGGGCAGTAGGAGACCTTTCTCTAGGACAACCTACACAGCTAAGTGGAGACAGTTTTCCCTTTGGGCCAAGGAAAGAGGGGTGATACCAGAGTCAGCCCCCATCCACTCAATACTGGACTATTTGTTAACCCTCAAGGATAAGGGCCTATCAACTTCCATTCTATGGGTTCACCTGGCAGCAATTTCAGCCCTTCATAGGAAAGTCGAAGGGGTCCCAGGCTCCCCTCCCTCAACTGCCACTCAGTCCGTGAAGGGTATTGACAAGGGTATACCCACAACCTAGAGCCCCCACTCCTCAGTGGGACCTAAATGTGGTGCTCTTACGCCTGAGAGCCCCCATTATGAACCCTTGGACTCTTGTACTTTCCTAGTCTTCTTATGGAAAATAGCTTTTCTGGTGGCCATAACTTCAGCAAGATGGGTCTCAGAGCTCAGAGCCCTCTCCTCAGAACCCCCATATACAATATTCTTTGCAGACAAAGTGCTGCTATGCCCACACCCTTCATTCTCCCAAAGATGGTCTCAGCGTTCCATCTGAACCAGGACATTTGCCTCCTGGTGTTTTTTCCAGACCCTCAGGTCATGGAGAATCAAAAACGTGGCATACCCTAGATATCAGATGAGCACTCCTGATGTATATTGAGCATGTGCACCTGTTCTGCAAGTCCTCCCAACTCTTCATCACCATTGCAGATAAGAAAAGAGGACGACTAGTGACAACACAGTGCATTTCCAAATGGATGGTGAACTGTATTAAAGACTGCTACACAATGTCGGGTACACCCCTCCCGAGGAGAGTCTGGGCTCATTCGACTAGAGCCCAGGCTTCTTCTATGGCCTTCCTAGCACAGGTCCCAATTGAGAAGATTTGCAAGGCAGCCATGTGGTCATCGGTGCATACTTTCACGATGCACTATGCTATCATCCAATAGGCAAGACAGGATGCCCAGGTGGGCAGAGCTGTACTCTATGTGGGTAAGCTGTAATTCCACCCACCATCCTGGGTATGGCTAGCAGTCACCTGTAACTGAATGATGTCAGCAGCACTCAAAGAACAGTGGTGGATTACCGATGTAACCATCCTTCTTCGAGATGGGCTGCTCACATACATTCAGATTCCTCTCACCATCCCCACTAATCAGAGTTGCTGAAAAGAAGGGACTGGGAGGGTCACAGTCAGGGTCACATATATAACCACGGTTGTGGCACAGAGGGGGTGTTGGCCACTGACCCTGACCTGACAGGCTAGGGCTAAAAGACTTTCCTGATTACTGTGCTCTGTGACATGTAGACACCTGTAACTGAATGTATGTGAGCAGCCCATCTCAAGGAAGGATGGTTACATCAGCAACCCAGCGATTTCCTTTGGGCAGCTACAGCTAATTCATGTCTGTTTAGCTTTTAGCAAACAGAGGATGGTTCAGTTGTTTCGTTGCTGTCATTTTAATGCTCAATTTCTATATTGTGTGCTTAGTTGTATTTTTGGTGTCTGCTCCATGCAAGTTTGATGACAAACCCCCTGGGGCAAGAAAACTCAGTGTGACTAAGTTGTAAAATCACGTATGTTCAGGCCTGCAGGTCCATTGTGTCCATCTAGTCTGACCTTTTGTGTAGCCCAGGCCAGAAAATCTTGCTTAGTGCTTTCCGCATTGGAGGGAATTATTCTTCCTTACTACACACATGGGAAAAAAGCTATGGGATTTAGGAGCACAGATCCATGCTCTTAAGTCAGTTATGACATTGAAAAGCCACTTCCAGTCAGGATTTAGACTGCAGCTGGTGAAGAATCTGGCACATCCTTTGGTGACTTATTTGAAATGTGAATTACCTGAGAGGCCTGAAATTTTACATGAGGACAATTTTCCTGCCAAAAAATATGGTTTTCTCTAAACTGAAATTTTTCACAGGGAAATCTTGATTCCACTAAAAATATTTCGGTTTTCCAGCAAGAAATGTCAAAATGCAAATTGTCATTTATGAATCAACATTTCAGAACAAAGTGACTGTTTTTTGTTTTGACATATCATTTAGCTTTTTATTTTGCTTTTCTAAAACCAAAAATATGTCTAAGCAAAACACGAACTGTTTCTAAGCTCCAAAATATCATTTTGATTGATAATTTCTGTTTAGTTTCTGCCACAAATTCTAATGTTTTTCATGTCAACATTTCTGATCTGAAATTATGAGGGACTTTTCCACACAATATTTTGACATTTACATTTTCTGTTCCAACTGAATTTTGCTTGGGCTGAAAATTCCATTTCCTGAATTGCTCTAGCAGTTCCTGTTGCTGATAAAAACCTGCACTTCACTGCTAGTTTGAGCTACTTATGGTTTTCTTGCTCTTTTGAGGAAACCTTGTCATTCGTGTATAATTGCAAACAAACACAACTTTTCCCAGTAGAAGGCATGGTTGATATATCCATTTATAACATGGCTGCTTTCTGTCAGTTTCAGATCTGGCTTACCAAGTCCATATTTGCCCTGCTGTCCTAGACAGGGGCGTCACTGGCACTGGGCACATGAGGCCCATGCCCCAAATCCCAGAGCCAGTGCCCCGGGTCTGGTAGGGCCCTGCCTCTTCCGGTCTCCGGCCCAATTGGGCGGGAGATCCGGGGCCCAGCCACCTGCGGCTACAGCAACTGCCCTGGCCCTGTCCCTGGCTGGGGATCCAGAGCCCAGCCACCTGCGGCTGCTCCCGTCCTCATCCCCAGCCAGGGATCTGGGCCCAGCCACCCGCAGCCACAGCTGCTGCTTCCAGCCCCGTCCCTGGCGAGGATCCAGGGCCCAGCTGCCCGTGGCCAAGGCTGCTGCTCCTGGCCCCGTCCATGGCCAGGGATCTATGCCCAGCTGCCTGCAGCTGTGGCTGCTGCCCCCATACCCATCCCTGGCCAGGGATCTGGGGCCCAGCTGCCCGCGGCTGTGGCTGCCACCCTGGGGGCATGGCCTGCAGCCAGGGGGCATGGCCTGTGGTCAGGTGGTGGGGCCTGGGCCAGTGCCCCAGGTCCTTTGCCGGGGCAGCAACACTCCTGGTCCTAGAGGAAGATATATCATGTGACCCAGTTTCTCACAAGACTCCTCAATTCTATCTGTCCCAGAATGCTGACAGGTGTTTTGGCTAGAGCATCAGCTCCCTTTGCTCTAGCACAGTAGAACCTCTATTGAAGTGAACCATGATTTGATAGAGGGAGAGGGATCAACTAACTTGGGCATTGCAGAGACTGTAGAGTAGGTGTCAAACTTATTTGCTATTGTGGGTAAGATTTGACTTATATATATTTCAAGTAGGCGGTACATACCATAAATTGAAATATTTTGGTAGTCTTATGCTGTCGTGGAGTGCTGTGTATGCAAAACTACACTCTGTGATACTGCTCCTTCCCCCCCATTAGGGAGAGAGTGTGGCCTCTTAGGGCTCAGCCTTGCATAGCCAGTTGTGGTGTCCTGGGTTACCTTAGGTCCTGTGGGTTCCCATAGTGATAGATGGGTGGGTTGTTTTAGTGTTCACTTTTGCCTTGGTTCCTTTGGTTGAACTTGAACCTCTCTGCTATTACAAGAGGTTTTGGAGAAAAAAGTGCTCCCAGAATTTCCACTAGATTGCTGTAAAATTTTGCCTCTGGCTTTTCTGGGCAAAGCAAATTACATAATAAATTGTAGGTCTTGGCTCCTATAATCATTAGGAAAATGGGCACTATATTTTCATCTGCTCTATCATTCGCTATCATAAAATTCTGAAAACATGCAGTGTGTGGTGTCCATACATCCAAAGATGCCTCGACTGGTGATGTGCAGGAGCAGTGAGTAAAGCCATTGTGCCGGTGGCTACGTCTACAGCTAAAAGCTTAGTTTAGACTTGCTTAGTCTGAACTAAGCAGATCAAAGTTAATTTGAACTAACTACAATTTTTTAGTTTGAACTAGCTTTTTGTTCAAACTAGCTGCCCTTTTTTATATCAAATTAACTTTTTTATTCTAAACTAAAAAAGGGCAGCTAGTTTGAACAAAAAGCTAGTTCAAACTAAAAAATGCAGTGAGTTCGAACTAACCACTAGTTCAAAATTATTTAGTTCAAAATAAGTTTGAACTAAACAGTTAGTTCAAACTAACGGTGGGTTACTTACCAGTAGCTGTCCTTCTTCAAGATGGGTTGCTTGGATTCATTCAGTATTAGGTGTCTACATGCCACAGCGCACGATTGGCCAGAACTTCTTTTAGCCTTACTCTGTCAGGACAGGGCTGGCAGCAACTGCCTGCTGGCCATATATATGGCCCCAGCCCTGCTCCTCCCCAGTTCCCATTAGTCGCTAGCTCCGAGTAGTGGGGATGGAGGGAGGGGTCTGAATGAATCTGAGCAGCCCATCTTGAAGAAGGACGGTTACTGGTAAGTAACCCACCATTCTTCTTCGAGTGCTGCTTGGATACATTCAGTATTAGGTGACTGTTAGCTGTACTGTGGAAGGTGGGTGGAGTTAGCGCCTTATCCACCATCAGCACAGCTACCCACAAACAACACAGTATGCAAAACTGGGTGAAGAAGGAGTGAGCCGTCAGGCAAATGCCTACAAACACATCAAGTGCAAGGTCTTCAAGAGGGCGTGCACGAGAGTGCCAACAGGTGATTTGCCACTCTGTTAGGAGAGTATAACTCCAATAGGGGCAGTCCCCAGTTTATTGTCAGGGATTTGATATATTATAATAGCAAAGAACATCCTTGTCACCAGCAAGACCTTCTAGTGTAGGAGGGTTGCCACTTCCTAGAAGAATCGACTCCTGAGAAAGGTAGTCATGAGCCTGGGCAACAGACTCCCACAGCTGCAGGTGAAGGACAAGGGTGGAATAATTGCCGCCTTTGCCACCTCAACCCCAAAAGGAGAAGGTCAATTGGGTTAAGATACTAACCAAGAATGGGGCAGGGAACACATCGCCCCTTGGCCAAATGGGAGATAGGCAAGAGGCCTTTCCCCATTGGTGTACCGGCAGGAGATGCCATGGGTAGGATAGATAAGGGGTGCCCTAAACTGAGGCATCCCAGTTCCATATGGGAGCTAACGGAGGAAGAAGGATAACAAGGAAGGAGTGGATGGGGACCCCTGCCCCTCCATCCGTTTATGCATGGGAATAGAGGGCATGGAAGGAAGGCCCCGGAATAATGCCTAGCTGCTTGACAGACCCATCCCTGGGGCTCAGAAGTATCAGAGACCCTCCTTCAGGGAGGTCATCATAAAGAGAGAAGTGGACATCTCAGAAGGGCCCTTCTTTAGAGGCAACCCTTGAGCAGGTTATAGTAGTAAAAAAGGGAACCATTAGGTACACCCATCCTAGTATCAGGAGAGAAACTAGGAGAAAAGTGATTGAATTCCCCATGTTAGGTCATCCCCGACTAAAAGAGGGGGATGACCTGAGGCAGGGGTGGTGTAAAACCATCGCGGGGGTCGGGGGGGCGGGACCTATGCAACTTCAGAGCTGGGTGCGCATTTCTGTCCCCTGCCCCTTTACTCTACTCTTCTTGTACACAGACTCACGTGGAGGAGGCGTGCTGAATCGAGGGAAGGGGTAGCCGGCCGCCTCTGTAGAAGGGTCAGGTCCACCTCGAGAGTCATGCCTCCAAACTCCAGAATCGGAGTGTTTGGAGGTAGGCACATGGCTCTGAAGGTTTTCTCACCTCTCACTTCTATGGAGAGGCAATGAACTTTCATAACATAGCTGGATGACTCATTCTAGCAGCAGGTGGAGGTGTTGGGTCCTGGGTACAACTGGCCAGCTACGAGGGACCTTGCATAGATCCTGATGAGGAGAGAAGACATAACCTTAGGCAAGACACAAGTCATATGTGGTCTATAGCACCTGCTCTGAGGGAAAGGAGTGTTACTGGTGTGCCATTCCACATATTGGAAGGAGTAACGCTTGGGCAGGTCCCGGGTGGGAGGAAGAGGGAAAGATCTGGGAAGAGGAGAAAAGCATAAGGCAACCCCTACTTAGGGAAAACAAGGAAGAACCGCTGTGTCCTTTAAGGAACACAGTGAGGTAAAAGGGAACGTAATAAAATCATCACCCATAAAGTGTCAGGCTCTCCAGCCTGTTAGGGTCTGTAAGTTTCCCTGGGCCAGAGTTCTGCAGGGGAACCACACTGATCTGAAGACCACAAGCCCTTAAATGGTCACTCAGGTATATGAATACCGATGGTGGTTACGAGCTCTATCCCTTACTATCGCCCTTTGTTGCAATTCTAGTGAGGAGATGTGTGTAATAGAAAGATCAAGGCAGCTCCTAGACAGCTGTCTAGGGTTTTCAGGGGAAAGCGACCCTTGTCTGGTTAGAGGGAGGCACCAGAGCAGAGGAGGTTCCAGTCGAGGGTTAAACGGAGGTCTGCCCATGGACAGAAGGACCAGTGAAAAGTGGTGAAGGTCCTTGGGGAAGAGTGGTAGGAGCTGAAAAGGCAAGAAAACCCCTACTGTGAGACTCAAGGATCCCTCAGGGAAAAGCCTAACACAAGTCTGAAGAGCATGGCCCCAATATTAAAGGGGGCACTGCCTGGGAAGTCAAGTCAGGAGAAGATAGAGGACAAAGGGGTATGACCTTGCCCTCTTACCCATCACCTAGGGGGCAGGGAGCATCATCCTGCAATAGTTCCCCCCCCCCCCGATCCATTGAAGGCTGACATGGATGAGGAGTGCTCTCAGGATAGCGACATGGTAGCATACCCTTTCAGTGTGCCTGACTGGGAAGGAGTTGGCAGAGGCGTAGGCATCGTGCCCTTGTTCCAGAGGGCTATAGTTTCTATTTTTTTTTGTGGGGTCATCATGTGCCCACTTCACATACCTCTATGACCTCCATATTCCCACCAAGTCTCCAAGGGCATATGCGACTGGAATCAAGTGGATGTGAGGAGAATCCTCTGGTGGCCAAGCTCTTACTTGACCTGAAGGATATGGGAAGGGAAGAGGGAGGCACATTGTTATCCGAGAGGAGGAGGAGGTATCCTGAGGCTGATTGTGAGGGGTCATTTACCAAAAGTGTTTAGGGTTCCACTCTGAAGTACAAGGGTTTGATGGAGGGAGAAACAACCCTGTTGGAGTTGATCACCTATACTGAGGAAAGGGGACCATCATCCCACGGTCCAAAGGCTCCTAAAAGATTACCATTTTGGTTGTATGTATGGGGGGAATAGAACAAGAACCCCTCCCCCATGCATTCAGGAGTCATGGCAGACTGGGAATGTTGAGGCATCTGGGGAGTAAGCATATTCAGGGCTCTGAGGGCCGACCTGTGGACACAGTTGCCACGGATCAGGGAGTCAGTGGGCAGGTAAAGAGAGAGACTGTCCCTCTAAAGAGAAGTCCAATATGGTCTACTGTAAGTCTTGGGAAAGGTCAAGATCCTGAAGCCAGGCTGCTCAGTTCATGGCCACAGCCATAACAATGCCACGGTTGGCCATGTTCGAGGCATCGACAGCCACTGTAAAGGCATGGTGAGAGGCCAAAGCATCTTCCTTGATGAAAGTATTCAAATCCTCCAACTGTTCTTGTGGGAGGAAGCTGCTGAAACTCTTCATAGAATCCCACAGGTCTAGGGAATTTTTTAACCAAGGTCTGATGGCCAGGACCCATCAGCTGAAAAACTGAAAACTGAATAGGCTTCTTTCTGTCTTTCTTTCTTCTCTTTTTTTTTTTTTAACCCAGAAGGTCAAACCTTCTGGGACTCCTAGAGGACCCAGGGTGAATCAGGGTGGCTCGGGCCAGCATGTCTCAGCAATGTCAAGGACATGAGTATGAAGGGGGAGAATATAATGGCAACTGGAGAGGTTTTGTACCCCAGGTCAAATAGGGGTCCTGGTCTCTCTCAAGGGGTTTGACCCTGACCCAGGGAGGCAGTGGCCTGGTGAAAGGGTTCAAGTGTGGTAGGGTCTTCTCTGTAAGACCCTCACCCCTGTTCGTGGCTGTAGTTGGGAGAAGGGACAACCCTGGTACTGGGGTGCCCTCAACAGAGCCATGGCATCGAGTAGGTATTCCCCTTCTGGGCACTCAGTAGGAGGTAGCCGGTTTTGAGTGCAGTGTCAGGAAGAACCCAGTGCCACGGACCCTTCAGTAAGGGGCTGGGCCTGAGGAATGTGCTCTCAGATCTCTTGCAGTGCTGAGGCAAGGGTGTCGGCACCGTAGGGGTTGGGGCCCATAGTTTCGCAGTGGCGAGGGCCCAGGTAGTGAGTGGCTCCCCCTGGTGCTGGGTGAAGTGGAAGGAGGAAGGAAGACGGATGTACCATTTGTTTTGGCGGCCTGCGGCATATTCAGGAGCCGAAGGGCCTCTGCCACTTCAGAGTCCTCTGGCGTGGGTGGCACTGTGGTAGGCTCCGGGTGCTCACCCCGGAGGGGAGGGCCAGACACAGTGCCAGCACTTCAGTGCTGGATTTGGCCCCGAGCGCGCTTACCTGAGCTCTGCTGGGGAAAGGCATTGAGAGAGTCTTGGTGCTGACTGGCAAGTGGAACTGCTGCCCACTTAGAGGCTGATCACGGCTTTCATTCATAGCTGTAGAGTGGTGCTGACAGGGTTCTGGTGCCCACTGAGCCCACGGTGCTGAAAGGGTTCCAGTGCCGACCAAGCACCAGGTGCCAGGTTAAAGGCCAATTGCAGCTGTATTCATAGCTGGAGAGTGGCACCGAGAGGGCTCTGGTGCTGACTGAGCACACGGTGCCGGGATAGAGGATGATCATGGATGTATCCATAGCTGGAGAGCGGTCCCGAGAAGGCTCTGGTGCCAACCGAGCATATGGTACCAATTTGGAGGCCGATCACAGCTGTATTTATAGCTGGAGAGCAGCACCGAGAGGGCTCCAGTGCCAACTGAGCACATGGTGCCAATTTGGAGGCCAATCATGGCTGTATTTGTAGCCAGAGAGTGGCGCCGAGAGGGCTCCGGTGCCAACTGAGCACACAGTGCCAGATTAGAGGCCGATCACGGCTTTCATTCACAGCCGGAAAGCAGCACTGAGAAGGCTGCTTGCCACAGCGCATGGTAGCTCGGAAAGTCTTCTGCTCTAGTCCTGGGGTCAGCTGGGGGGCCCGTTCCTAGTGCGTTATGCAGCCTTCGCTCCCTGTCTTCCCGAGTCCTTCATTTAAAAGACCTGCAAATAGAGCATAATACACCTGGTGAAGCTCACACAGGCATTAAGAAGCCTCCCATGGGGTTGTCCCTTGTGTTCAGGTTTCTGTTGGAAGGACACGGTAGGAGCGCTGATGAAGTCTGCAAACAGACCTTCCAGTGAACAATACACGTAAAACAGAACAAAGAGACAGGCCCTTGCATAAAGCAAGAAGGGTATGTCCACGCATCTCTTTTATTTCGAAATAACACTGGTTATTTCGAAATAAAAGAGATTAGGTCCACACAAT
Source organism: Podocnemis expansa (assembly GCA_007922195.1). Classification (NCBI taxonomy): domain Eukaryota; kingdom Metazoa; phylum Chordata; order Testudines; family Podocnemididae; genus Podocnemis; species Podocnemis expansa. The sequence goes on from ML682172.1 coordinate 1,372,169, forward strand.
GTATTCTTATTTTGAAATGACGGGCTCCGCCATTTCGAAATAAGAGCCATTATTTCAAAATAGCTTAAACTGCCTTTAAATCAAAACAGCTGTTATTTCTAAATGAAATAATGCCACTCGCACATGTTATTTCAAAATAACCATTATTTCGAAATAACACTTTTGCCCTTCTCCTTCCCAGGATCCCTTCCTTTTAGCTTATATTGGGTGGGAGCATGGCCCAGGGAGGGGGCCATGTTGCCACACCTCCCATGGTGCCCCTCTCCTAAAGCGAAATAGCAAGTCCTGTGTTTGGACATGCTATTTTGCTTTGAGATTTTCCCTTAATTCAAATAAACATTTTCTTAATTCAAATTAACTTATTTCGAAATAAGGACTTTATTTCAAAATAACTCATTTTGAAATAACTTATTTCAAAATAACGATGTACATGTGGACATAGCCGAACAGGTTGTTCTGTAACTGTCACTGAGGGTGTAAAAAACTGGGGAGGAGGAGGGCTGGGGCCATACATATGGCCAGGGGGCGGTGGCTGCCAGCCCTGTCCTGACAGGCTAACGCTAAAAGAAGTTCTGGCCAATCGTTCACTATGACACGTAGACACCTAATACTGAATGTATTCAAGCAGTGCTCAAAGAACTGCTAGAACTAAAGTTCAAAATAAGTTCAAACTAGGCAGTTAGTTCAAAGTAACCATTCAACCTAATCTGAAGGGGAAAGGAGTCCAAGAGAGTTGGTTATATTTTAAAGAAACCCTGCTAAGGGCACAGGAAGTTGCCATTCCAATTAGGAGGAAGAACAAACATGTGAGGCAGCCAGAATGGCTTAGCAGAGAATTTTGCTCTGAGCTTAAACATAAAAAGGAAGCTTACGGGAAGTGGAAGCTTGGTCAGATGACCAAGAAGGCATATAAAGATATTGCTAGGGACTGCAGGGAAAAAATCTGAAAGGCCAAAGGACAAATGGAGTCGCGGCTAGCGAGGGATGTAAAGGATAACAAGAAGGGGTTCTACAAGTTTATTAGTAACAAGAAGAGGATCAGGGATGGTGTAGGCCCCTTGCTGAATAGGGCAGGCATCCTTGTGACAGAGGATGAGGAAAAAGCTGAAGTGCTCAATGCTTTTTTTGCTTCAGTTTTCACAGGCAGGGTCAGCTCCCAGCCCACTCTATGGTTATGGCAGATGGGAGAGAAGAAGAGAGGCCCTTGGTGATGGAAGGTCAGGTTAGGGACCGCCTAAAGAAGCTGGATGTGCACAAGTCCATGGGGCCGGACGAACTGCATCCGAGGGTGCTAAGGGAATTGGCTGATGAAATAGCAGCACCGCTGGCCATTATCTTTCAAAACTCATGGAGAACAGGGGAGGTGCCAGAGGATTGGAAAAAAGCAAATGTAGTGCCTATTTTCAAGAAAGGGAAAAAGGAGGATCCAGGGAATTACAGACCAGTCAGCCTCACCTCAATCCCTGGAAAAATTATGGAGCAGATTCTCAAAGAATCCATCCTCAAACACTTAGAGGAAAATAAAGTGATCAGGAACAGTCAGCATGGATTTACCAAGGGTAAATCATGCCTGACCAATCTCATCTCCTTCTATGATCAGATGACTGGTTTTCTGGATGCAGGAAGAACCATTGATTGATATACCTTGATTTTAGCAAGGCTTTTGATACAGTTTCCCGCAGCATTCTCATTGGCAAATTAAGGAAGTATGGATTAGATAGGTGGACTGTGGGGTGGATAGAGAACTGGCTAGATCAACAGTTTCAGTGTGTGGGAATCAATGGTTCCATGTCTAGCTAGCAACCAGTAATGAGTGGTGTGCCCCAGGGGTCAGTCCTGGGGCTGGTTCTGTTCAACATTTTCATCAATGATCTGGATGATGGAATAGACTGCACTCTCAGTAAGTTTGCGGATGACACCAAGCTGGGGGGATCAGTAGACATGTTGGAGGGCAAGGACAGGATTCAGGGAGACCTAGATAAATTGGAACAGTGGGCCAATAGAAATCTTATGAGCTTCAATAAGGACAAGTGTAAAATCCTGCACGTGGGATGGAAGAACCCCATGCACTGCTACAGGCTGGGGAACATTCAGTTAAGTAGCAGCAGTGTAGAAAGGGACCTGGGGGTCATGGTGGATGGGAAGCTGGATATGAGTCAGCAGTGTGCTCTTGCTGCCAAAAAGGCCAATGGCATACTGGGCTGCATCAAAAGAAGTATTACCAGCAGATCAAGGGATGTGATCATTCCCCTCTATTCTGCACTGGTGAGGCCACATCTAGAATACTGTGTTCAGTTTTGGGCTCCCCACTACAAAAAGGATAGGGACATGCTAGAGAGAGTTCAGAGGAGGGCAACCAAAATGATTAAAGGGCTGGAGCACAAGCCCTATGAGGAAAGACTGAAAGCATTAGGCTTATTTAGTCTGCAGAAGAGAAGATTGAGGGGGGATTTGATAGCAACCTTCAACTACTTGAAGGGATGCTCCAAGGAAGATGGAGCTCAACTGTTCTTGGTAGTAACGGAGGACAGAACGAGGAGCAATGGTCTCAAGTTGCGGTTAGGGAGGTCGAGGCTGGATATTAGAAAAAACTTTTTTACTAAGTGAGTGGTGAAGCATTGGAATGAGCTGCTTAGGGAGGTGGTGGAGTCTCCATCTTTGGAGGTGTTTAAGGCCTGGCTGGACAAAACCATGACTGGGATGGTTTAGTGGGAATGGTCCTGCCTCTGGAAGGGGTTTGGACTAGATGACCTATGAGGTCCCTTCCAACCCTATGATTCTATGATCTAAAAAAATTTTTAGTCCGAACTAGGCAAAGCCTGGTGTAGACAGGCTTCAAATTACTCCAGATTAAGCCTCGTTAATTCAGACTAATTTGCTAGTGTAGACATAGTCCTAGCACCCTCTTGTAGTTGTTACCCTGTCTACTGCCTTTTTCTTGGCACATAGATCAGATTTCACTTCACTAAGCTTTCACTGCACTCACCCCTCCTCTCAGGCACACAATTTAGATTTCCAGCTGGTAGAACCACAAACAGAAAAGAAAAAGCTTTTTTCTTACAGTACCTGGACTTCTGGTTGTTCAATGTCCATCCTGTATCAGAAGATGTTATATATGTGTGTAGATGGATGATAATCTGATAATAAGGAGGTAGCAGTTTCTCAGCTCAGTTCTAAACGGTGGGTTACTAATCGGTAACCATCCCTCTCCTTCGACTGCTGCTCGCATCATTCAGTTACAGGTGTCTACGTGCTGCAGCTCACAGTAGCTTGGAAAGTCTTTAGCGTTAGCCTGTCAGGTCAGGGTGCACAGCCGATACCCCCTCCACGCCACGGCCGCAGCTATATAGGTGACCGTGACCCTTACCCTCCCAGTTCCTTTTTCCACCATCAGCGTTGGTTCGGATCAGCATTATCTTGCGAAACGCAAGGGCCTGTCTTTTCACGTGAAACTCAAAATGCCAGGTTTCAAGCTGTGCTTAGGATGCTGCAAGGCTTTCCCCATGGATGATCCACATGAGAAATGCCTTGCTTGTTTGGGTGAGTCCCATCTCACAGTGGACTGCCCCATTTGTCAATCCTTCAAGTGGAGGACTCGGCTGGAAAGGGAGCGTCACCTCCGCCTGATTTTGGGGACTGAAACCGCTTCGCTCGAAAGTGGCCGAGCCACCTGCGCTTTGCCAGAACCTCGATCAGCCTGGGCTCAGGATTCCTGCCAATCTCTGGTTCCAGGCCCAAAATCTTGGCGCTCCATGGTACCTCCTATGCACTGAAGTCGCCTGTTTTCCGGTAGCCTCCCAGCTGCCCCGGGCAGGGCTCTGGCTCGCCAAGGGCATTTAAATCCGGCTTCGGTGAAGAATAAGGGGCAACCGGCCAGAACAGGACCGCCTCCCTCGGCACCGCTGGACATGGCACCGCCCACAAGTCTGGCACAGCCCACAAGTCCAGCACCGCCGTCAAGCCCGGTACTGCTGGACCCGGTACCATCACCGATAACTCCGCTTCCAGTGCTGTCACTTCTGGTACCATCGGTTTTGGTGCCGGCAACACCTGCACTGATGCTGGCACCGTCCCGGGCCGCTTCACTCCTCTCCGACCTGGCACCATCGAACTCGGTACCGGGCCCAAGTTCTATGGCTCCGCCTCACCGCTCCTCCAAGGAACTCTTGGTACCGGACTGCTGACTGTCGGGGAGGAGGTCATCCAGGTCATCCTTGGAAGATCCCTTCCTGTCCTCCTAGGAGGAGCGCCCGAGAAAGCGATCCTGGAAAAGCTCCGTGTCACCGGGCTCAAGGCAAAGGCACCCACCAGGGGAGGTAGCAGCTCCCCTCATGATGCCTATGTCACCGTCGAGGTCTCCGCACAACGAATGGATCCTCAACTGGCTGAACATGACAGCAGATGACACCTCCTCCCATTGTGCCCGCTTGCCAGCACCAGAGTCTTTGGATTTCTCCGATGACGAGCCAGATCCTGATTCTACCCAACGAAGCAGATCATGGGCCTCTTCATCTTCGTCACCCGATGAGCAATTAATCGACTTGTCCGCTGACCATGAAGGGGACCCTCGTGTTGAGCAGGATCTTCTCCGCTGCATGGCAGCGAACCTGAAGCTCAAGCTAGGGGTGATCCAGGTGGAGGATGACTCTCTCTTTGATGCGTGCTGTAGAGCCCTGCCAGCTAAGGTTGGAATCCCCTTGCACGCTGGGGTATTCTGCATTGTCCAGGAACACTGGCAAACACCTTCCTCGATCCTGCCAGTGTCCGAAGTAGCGGACAAGAAATACTCTGTCTCCTCGGATGGTTTCCCCTTCCTGTTTCATCACCTGGCCCCAACGCAGTCAACCAAAGGGAGAGACAAGGTCAACCTAGCACCATGTCCAAGAACAAAGAGGTGAAAAGACTTGACCTGTTAGGCAGGAAAGTTTACTCCTCTGCCGCCCTCCAGCTGCACATCTCAAATCATTCAGCCGTGATGACACGCTACATCTTCAACCTGTGGAAAGCTCTACGGAATCTCCGGCCGGCCATCTCCGAGGAGCACCTGAGAGACTTTGAGGCGATGCTGGACGAGGGAGAGAAAGCATCCAGGGATGTGCTCATGGCAACCTGGAATGCAGTGGACACAGCCGCACGTATAATGGCATTGGCAGTGGTGATGCACCGGCTGGCCTGGCTCCAGAACTCCAGTCTCTCCACGCAGATGCAAGAGATTATTCACGACCTTCCTTTCGAAGGCCCCGACCTCTTTGCACTTTCCACAGATGGGAAGCTGCATGGTATGAAGGACTCAAGGGCTACACTGAGGTCCCTCGGGAGAATATTTCACTTCATCAGAGGCTTTGAAGAGGGAGAACTTATAGAATGGGATGAAAATAAATGCAGGGGAGTGTAAGACGTGAGATCAAGTCATACTGCAACAGGAAATAAGAGCATTGGATGCTCTGATTTGCTGTTTCAGTATGACTTGGTCCTGCATCTTACACTCCCCTGCATTTATTTTCATCCCATTCTGTAAGTTCACCCTCTTCAAAGCCTCTGATGAAGTGGGATATTCTCCCACGAAAGCTAATGCGATAAATAATCTGTTAGTCTTTAAGTGCCACAAGATTTCTTGCTTTTTTTGCTTTACTAGATTAACACGGCTGCCCCTTTGGAACTTAACATGGGCTATGTTCACACACAGGGGGTTATTTTGATACAAGTTGTTTCAATACAAGTTGTATTGAAATAACGCCTTATTTTGAAATTTAATTCGAATTAAGGAAAAAAGCTCAAAGCGAAATAGCATGTTCAGACAACAGTTATTTCTAAACGAGTCACTGTTGTTTCGAAACAACATGTTCAGACGGCATTGTTTTGAAACAATCATTTTGAAACAACGTTGTTTCATCCCCACATGGGGTTTAAGTTGTTTTGAAACAACAGCATTGTTTCGAAACAACGGAACCTGTTGTTTCGAAACAACAGTGCATGGTGTGAACATGGCCTTTCTTATTTTGAAACAACCTCTGTTGTTTCGAAATAAGACTGCTGTGTGAACACACGAGCTGTGTAGCTTAAGCCCACCCTCTTATGTCCTCTGGAGCCCCCCCCCCCCCCGAACCCCATATGGTCTCCTCTGCCCTGGCCCTGCAGCTCAGTCATCCAAGCTTAGGTGCAGTCAGGACTTCCAAATTCCCTGAGCTACCAGGCTGGGGTAGGGTGGGGGGTTATCATAAGGGAGAGTAGGAGCCAGGGGCACTCCTAGAATTGAGGGTGAGGGGAGTGTGAGCTATGGGCTGCTGGAGAGAACATGGTCATGTGGTGGTTGCCACATTTCCTGCTTCAGGACTGAAAGTGCATTCAGCCCTGAAGAAGCTGGGGAGGAGGGGAGAGCTGGGTGCTGAGACCACTCTGCTCTCCCTCAGTGTCTGAAATAGCCACTGCTGTCCAGAGAAGAGAGAGGAAAACATCTGCTGAATCCTCAAACATTACTTTGCATTAAAAAAAAAATCAAAAGCAGGACTAGTACTTTTTTACCAGTAGGAACCATCTATATTAACAATGCCTCCCCTGCAAAAATACGTAACAAATCTGACCCTGCTCTGAAAAGTTCACCTGCCTCAGGCTGCCTGAGCAGTGAACACCATGCACAGGGTTAAGAGCTGGGGATTATGCGGGGGAGTGAGTAAAGCCTGCATATCCACCCATCCTGCCCTGCCCCACAGATACAGACCCCCTCCTCAGGGCAGCTTGGAGATGGTACTAAGACACCTCCTGCCCTGTGCGGGTAGGGGGATGTAAAGTTGGCCCTCAGGCACCAGAGACCCTTGCTGGCCCACTGCCAGAATGGGAGAAAAGAACAATTTCAAATGACCACTTTATGTTGTGAGTCCCTTTAATAGCTTGTCATCAGTGGAAGAGTTGTGTATGTTTCCATTACTTAGCCTCAGCTATGGCAATTGACTGCACTTCATTGGGTACTTAACACCTAATGTTTCCAGCATTCGGCACATCACCACACCTGGTTTTTTAATATTTTCATTCTTTCTGAGTGGCTATGTCCACACGGGGTTTTTATTTCGAAACAACAGTGGTTGTTTTGAAATAAAAAGTGACATGTCCACACGACGTTCTCTTGTTTCGAAATGGCTTCAACCCCTTCCATTTCAAAATGAGGGTTATTTTGAAATGACTCATTTTGAAATAACACTCTTGGGACATGCTGTTTCGAAACGACAGTTATTTCGAAATGAGTCGTTTCAAAATAACCATTGTCCGGACATGTTATTTCGAAAGAAGCATTGTTTCGAAATAACAGCCTGACCTTCTTCCCAGGGTGCACAGCACCCACAGGAAACAGGAAGTCCCTGCCTGGGCGTGCCTGCCAGTGTGGCCAGAGGCTTCTGGAAGCATGGCCTCACGTGGCAGCAACACTGTGGAGGAGTGATGCAGGGCCCCAGTGTGGACACCTGAGAAGGTGCACTGCCTCCTCAGGATCTAGCAGTGCAATGACATGATGTCCCGGTTCTGGGCTAGCCACTGGAACCGGGACATTTATGTGGACATTGCCGCAGCGCTGCCTGAACAGGACCATGAGCGGACCACGGAGCAGGTGTGCAACAAGATCAAGGGTCTGTGTTAGGACCATGCCAAGACCCGGGAGCTCCTGGAGGCAGGTAGCACTGCTACCTGCCCCTATTTTGATGAGCTCCATGCATTCCTGGGGCCAGAGCCCAGCGGTCTCCCTGTCGAGGCTGTCAACACGGGGGCACACTGAAGCCCATCCTCTGGCCTGGAGGCAGTGGAGACAGCCTCTGAAGTCTCCGTCAGGGAGCCTCCTGCCACACCACCATCAGAGGTGGAGGCTACCCCCGGCACCCCAGAGCTGTTCCCTGGCCCTGAGGTGAAAAGCAGCACAGAGGACCAGGGGCCTGAGACCATCCCGGCCCCTGGGGACTCCGAGACTGACCCCGGGACATCATGCTGGACCTCTGGAGCCCCTGTGGGTGAGTATTCCCCCCAAGCAGAGGCACACAGGGCTGGGCCTGTCCAGGTCACGGGCAGCGAGGGAGTACCGGGCTGGGCACTGGGTCAGGTAGGGCACAGGGTCGGTGGGTGCAGAGGCCCTCCCAGGGCCATGGGTCCCAGAGAGACAGGTGGCACCAGGGGCACAGGTCCCTGTGTGCCTGAGGGTGGTTAACAGGGGCTGGGTGTCAAAGATGCAGCCGCATCTTGGGCGGGGTGGAGAACATGCAGGCCTCGCCACTGGCAAGTGGCCTTGGGAGACCCCCTAGAGCAAGGCATGGCTGAGTCCAGCTCACCCTCATGGGCACCACTAGCATGTGTGCCTCCAGGGTAAGGTTCCCAGATGTTGGGCAAAAGGAGAACGTGGTCCCCTTTTTACTGTCCTGTTCTTTTTATCCTCACATTCTCTGTGTGGCAGGCAGTTTAAAATACAGGATTTTGTCAGGTTTTTTACTGTAGGGGTTGAAGTATCCTGGAATGCCCATAGAATACTGATTTGTACAGGAAAGTGTTCCAGGGCCCCCTAAACACCGAAGAATATCACAGCCATACTACATTTCCTCCAATGTGTCCTCCAATGTCCTCCTTTTGGTACTCTCCTGGCCTCCTTTCGAGGCTTTGGGATCCAGTAGCCCTACCCCAGGGCAATGTCCCACGGGATCCTGAGTCCTGCTGACAGTCAGGGCAGAGGTGTGTGCTGCAGACAGGCAGCACACAGACAAGGCCAGCAGGGTCCAACTGTGTTTTCTGCTTCCCTCCAGCAGGTCGCCCAGCCGCTCGCCATCCACCACCACCTGCCCGACGCCTGAGCCGGAGGCCACCCTGGAGGAGGAGGAGGGCCCCTGGACACGGGCTGAAATAGTGGAGAGCCTCGAGGAGCTCGGGGAGAGGACTGAGCATCCACTGAGGCCTGGCAGCAGGAACAAGCGAGGTGCCAGGACTCGGCCCTCCGCCTGCTGCAGCAGGTGTCAGCAGCAGACGACTGGGTGGTCACTGCCCTGGAGCGCCAGTCGCAGGCCACTGAGTGCCTGAGCGACCGCCTCCCCCCACAGTCAAGGCCATTGCCACCAGCCTCTGCCAGCTGGTGGAGCAGACGGCCCCTCCGGGAGCTGCAGGGGGTCTGCCGCCTGGCCCTCCCTGGAGGCAACCCCGGACCCAGGGCGGCTGTAGGCAGGGGCGGGGAATACCACCACCCCCGAACCCCTCCACAGGCCCTGCCTAACTTCTCCCCTGCCACCTGGACTCTCCCACCCCCCCCCCCCAATCTATCTCCCACTTCCAAGTTGCTGGCCCTCTCCCTAAACTCCCCCTCCCAAGTTACTGCCCCCTCCCCAAACTCCCCGAACTCCCCCTCCCCCTTCCAAGTTGCTGGCCCTCCCCCAGACTGCCCCCACATTGCCCCATCGCATAACCTTCCCCAGCCCTTCCCTGCCCCAACCCCTGTTTTGTTAAATAAATAGTTTGAAATACATTCTTGGTTTTGAGCGGTTTTATTGGGGGTAGTTCACAGTGTGGGTGGATGGGTGGAGGCTGGCTGTGGGTGAAAGGGGGAGAGGGTGGTGTGGGGCAGAGCAGACCTGGTCCTCAGAGTTCCTCCAGGGCGAAGGTGGTCATCAGTGCGTCCCGCACTGTCAAGGGTCTCTGGGATGGCTGCTTCTGTGGGAGCACAGGTCTGGGCTCCTCATAGTCCCTGGCGAGGAGTTGTGCCTCAGCTTCCCATGCAGCTGCAATGGGCTCACCCCGCTGCTCACAGAAGTTGTGCAGGGCCATGCACGTACTGATCACCTGTGGCATTGTCCTCTCCGCGAGGTGGAGGTGTGTAAGGAGGCACCTCCAGCGTGCCTTGAGGCAGCCAAATGCCCGCTTGACCACCTGGCGGCAGCGGGTCAGGCAGCGGTTGAAGATCTGTCTGGGGGGATTGAGGGGCCCTGCATATGGCCGCATGAGCCATGGGTGCAGGGGATAGGCTGTGTCTGCCACAAGGAGTATGGGCACCTCTACTCCCCTAACACTGATGTTATGTGGGGGGAAGAAGGTGCCCGCTTCCATGCCCCGGTACAGGGAAGAGTTCTGGAGGACCCTGGTGTCATGGGCCCTCCCTGGCCATTCCACATAACAGTTTTGGAACAGGCTGCGGTGGTCCACAAGGGCCTCCAAGATGATAGAATAGTACCCCTTGCGGTTATGGTACTCTGTGGCCCTGTGCTCTGGGGCTCACACAGGGATGTGTGTGACGTCCAGGATCCCCACATAATTGGGAAAGCCCCGTGTGGCCATGCTGGGAATGGTGTCCTGCAGCTCCCTTTGGGTGACCAGGCATCGCAGCAGGACCCGGTTGATGGCCCTGGTGAACTCCACGAGAATGTTGCTGGTCATGGACCTCCCAGTGCCGAAGAGGTGTGCCACAGACCTGTGCAACTCCGGAGTGGCCATCTTCCACAGGGCGATGGCCACTCTTTTCTCAACAGGGATGGCAGGCCTCATGGTGGTGTCCCTTCGGCACAGCAGCGGGGCGAGTTCTGCGACCAGGAGGTTGAAGCTGGCCCTGGTCATCCAGAAGTTCCTCCTCCACTGGTCATCCCCCCAGGTTCGCAGCACTACCCACTCCCACCAGTCTCCCGGGCCCAGACCTGGTGAGGCACGGAAGGGGGCAGGGGCAGTAGCTCTGCTCTGCAGCCCAGCTGGCTGACAGCCTCGGGCAGAGGCTGGGCACCGTCTAGGTCTGCGAGCAGAGTGTCCCACATCAGCAGGATGCTCTGCAGGTGGGCAGAGGGTCTGTGTGTTGCACAGAGCTGGCTGGGCAGCCAGGCAGTGTCCATGTCTGTCCCTTGCAGAGTCCTGCTAGCCAGAATGGACAGGGAAGTGAGGCCAGGGCCAGATTTTATAGGATTGGCTGGCAACATGGCCACCGACATGGCCCAGGGAGGTGGCCATGTTGCCACACCTCCCATGGTGCCCTTCCCCTGAGGCGAAATAGCAAGTTCACAGTGTGGACATGCTATTTCGATTCCCGCTTTTCCCTTATTTCGATTTGGTTTTTTTGTTATTTCGAATTAAGTCATTTTGAAATAAGGGCTTTATTTCCAAACAACTAGTTTTGAAATAACTTATTTCAAAACAATGCCCTGCGTTTGGATATAGCCAGTATGTCTGCCCTCCACCCACTTGGCCTTGCTGCCAGCCCCAATCTCCTTCCTTACAACCCTGGCAAGACTGCGTCTGCTCCCCCACCCCTGGGAACTGTAACATGGTGGGTCTAGGTCTGTCTCAGCTATTTCTGTGCCCCCTCATCATTGTAGTATTTTGAGCACCTCACATTCCTTAATGCATTTATTCTCATCCAGCCCTCTGAGGCAGGGCACTGCTTCTATTCCTACTATACAGTAATGATGGCTGGGGACCTGAGGCACAGAGTGACTAAATGAGTTGCCCAAAGACGCAGGAGAGATAGCAGAGCTGGAAGTTAAAGCCAGGTCTTCAGCTACCCTGGCTCCCAATGCCAGACCCTTTTCCCACCCCTCAGCAGACCTGGCTGCTCCCCAACACCAGTCCTCTATCCTTCTCTTCCACACAGACTCAGCTCAGCTCACCACCCCCCCTGCAGGGATTTCCCTAACACCCCTCTTACACGCCCCCAGAACTTCCCAGCACGCCCCCAGTTAGTAACAGTGTTATACCAATTTAGTGAGCACCCCCCCAATACCCCCTACACCTTCCCCTACACTGCCCCTAATTTCAAGTCCTGGGTAGAATACTGCTCCCTTGTTCCCCTACCCCACCCCCAACCCCACCCCACATTTCCAGGGGGTGGGGCCCTCACACTTACCTGGGGCCCTGGGGAAGTGGGGATTAGAGGTTTTGGCTTGGTGATAGGTGCCTGCTTGCTGTGGGGCTGCCTTGCTGTCCAGTGCAGTCTGCTCCCAGCCTCTCCTGAGTGGAGCAGCAGAAGCCCCAAGCAAAGCAGTCGGGGGGGAGGGACTCTGACCCACTGCCCCCCATCCAGCAAGGAAAAGATTACCAGTTGCCGGGGAGGGTGCAGGGGGAGAGGGGTGATGCAAGCTAGCCCAGAGGCTGGGCTCTGCTTATCTGCCCCACCTCTGGCCCAGCCCCCACTGTCTCTAGAGTGGAACAGCCAGGGCAGGGGTGGGGTGGGAGAGGGAAGCCCTGCCCCTGGGCTGCCTGTTCCTCCCTGGGGGTGAGAAGAACCCATAGACAGGCAGCAGAGGCTGCTTTTTTTTAACTTAAAGCAGGGAGTTGAGCGGCGCAGCTCCTCTGCACTCACTGAGGGGGCGATGGGGGCCCCCACAGCTGGGGGCCCTAGGCCACTGCCTGCCTCACCTACCCCAAAAGCCGCCTCTGCGAACAGCCCACCTGCGGATGCGACCATTCCAGCTCTGGTTCACCACGAGCTTCCGACCAGAAAGGGACCACCTAGACAAGGTAATCTCGGTACCACAGCATGCCCAGGAGTCCCTCCAAATTTGGAGAGACCCCGACTTCGTGATGGGGGGAATCCTGTTCAGGGAGTCCAAACCTGCAGTAACCCTGATAATGGATGCCTCCAACCTGGGGTGGGGCACCCACCTGTCCAGGGGCCTATCCACACAAGGCACCTGGAGCCCTGAGGACAGTCTCCTCCACATAAACGTGAAGGAGCTCAGGGCCATCAGACTGGCCTGCATGACCCTCCTAGACCAGATCCAGGACAGAGTGGTCCAAATCCTCTCAGACAACACGGCAGTCATGTTCTACACGAACTGCCAGGGGGAAGTCTGCTCCTCGGCACTATGCGAGGAAGCGACCAAGCTTTGGCAACTAGCAATAGACCATCACTTCACGCAAACTGCTGCCCATCTTCCCGGGGTGGACAGCGGCATAGCGGATTCACTCAGCAGAAAGCCACTGGCAAATAATAAGTGGTCCCTCAACAACAAGGTTTTGTCCCTGTTGACAGCCAGATGGGGAACCCCTCAGATCGACCTCTTTGCCACGGCGCAGAACCACAAATGCCCTCGGTTCTGCTCCCTTCGAGGCTGGGAGAAAGGGTCTCTCAACGATGTATTCCTCCTCAACTGGTCAGAAGCCCTAATGTATGCCTTCCCGCTGATTCCCCTGATTCACCGGGTGCTTCTGAAGGCCCTCGAAGATGAGGCACTCATCATCCTGATAGCCCCAGACTGGCCCAGACAACACTGGTTCCCTCTCCTTCAAGACATGTCAGTGAGGACCCCGCTCTGCATCCCGCAGTGGGCGGACCTCCTGACACAGGACTTGGGATGCCTTCGGCACCCCAACCCGGGCCTCCTCCACCTGACAGCCTGGATGCTCAGATAGGGTTAAAAAGGGCCTGGTTGGTAGTAGAAAACCCTCCACCAGGTCCACCTACATGGCAAAATGGAATCACTTCTCCACTTGGTGCCATGTTAAAAAATTAGACCCTATCCCCGTACCAATTCAGGCAACTTTAGATTACCTTCTTGACCTAAGAGAGAAAGGCCTATCCCTGTACTCATTGAAAGTTTATTTGGCAACAATCTTGGCCTTTCACCAAACAATAGATAGAGTCCCACTCTTTTCACACGCCATCTGCCATAGGTTCCTAAAAGGAGTGAAAAAACTTTTTCCCACGTCCACAATCCCACCCCACAGTGGGACTTGAATGTGGTGCTGTGGGCTCTGACAGAGCTGCCATACAAGCCCTTTGACTCAGCCACCCTGCTTGTGCTGTCCTGGAAGGTGGCTTTCCTGGTAGCCGTTACCTCGGCCAGAAGGGTCTCAGAGCTACGAGCCCTATCTTCTGAACCCCCATATGCAGTTTTCTTCCCAGACAAGGTGGTTCTGCATCACCACCCTTCATTCTTACCCAAGGTTGCCACTCCCTGCCACATGATTCAAGCGATCTGCCTGCCAGTCTTCTATCCAGACCCCGAGGTGACAGAAAACCAGAGACGGTGGTGCACCCTGGATGTGAGGAGAGCACTCCTAATCTACATTGAGTGCACATGATCCTTCTGCAAGACCTCCGAGCTGTTCGTGGTGGTCGCGGAATGCATGAGAGGGTCTCCGGTATCCTCTCAATGCATCTCCAAATGGACTGTGAACTGCATTAAAGACTGCTACAGAAGGTCAAACATGACTCTCCCAGAGACTGTGAGAGCCCACTCTACCAGAGCTCAGACGTCTTCCACGGCCTTGCTTGCTAAGGTCCCAATCCAAGAGATCTGCAGGGCGCTACGTGGTTGTTGACACATACCTTCACGACACACTGCGCCATTGCCCAACAGGCAAGAAATGATGGCGCTGTGGGCAGAGCTGTATTCAGTGTGAGTAGACTGTAACTCCTCCCACCATCTTTGGGTACGGCTAGCAGTCACCTTTAACTGAATGATGTGAGCAGCGCTCGAAAGAGAATGGTTGGTTACTCACCGTAACCGTCCTTCTTCGAGATGGGCCGCTCACATACATTCAGGTCCTTCCCACTGTCCCCGCTAACGGAGTTGGCAAAGGTATATGGGACTGGGAGGGTTAGGGTCATGGTCACCTATACAGCCGCCGCCGTAGCATGGAGGGGGCTTTGGCCGTGCACCCTGACCTGACAGGAGAACACTAAAGACTTTCTGAGCTACCATGCACTGCGGCATGTAGACACCTGTAACTGAATGTATGTGAGCAGCCCCTCTCGAAGAAGGATGGTTACTGGTGAGTAACCAACCATTTTCTTAACAGTAAAACAACCCACCCATCTATCACTAAGTCAGCCCCAAGGACCTAAAGTAACCCAGGGCACCACACCAGTGCTCTGTGATGGCATGAGACCTGACACACTCGCGGCATCACAGAGCACTAGGTTTGCTATACCAGTGGTTCTCAATATTTTCTCTGCTGTGGCACACCTTGCAACCTTTAATTAATTTGAGGCACACCACCATATAGTTTTCAAATGAATTCATGAATCTTCTTGAGCCAATGAGCCAATTCAGATCTCTTTGAGTATGTTTTCAAAAAATTTTGTGGCACACCTGCTCAGGCCTGACTGCACACCTGTGTGCCATGGCACACTGGTTGGGAAACACTGTGCTAAATCATACACCCTCTCTCTTAGAGAGAGTGTGGTCCCGTGGACTGAAGTTGCAGGAAGGATGGAAAAGGTTCAAGGGCTACAGAACGGTCTGCATTTTTGACATCCCTGCCATAGAGGAAAGCAGATCCTATAGGAGTTTGATGAGAAATATCAAGTTCAAGAAAAGTTTTGATTTTCTTAAGTGCTATTTCAAGAAAAAATCATATGTAATGTTGAATTTGAAAATGTTGTTTCAGAACATTTTATTTCAAATTGACATTTCAGTTTAAAATGTCACAGTAACCCAAAATTTCAGCTCAAAACAAACAGGATTACTTTTAATGACTATTTCAGAATCGAACTTCTCATCTCTACAGTTCCAAATCAAAAGTTTTCAGAGATATCTGTTGCACAACATTTCTGGATATTTTGCCTTTCTTTCCAATCTGGGATGCAAACAAATGCTGAATATTAGATGAGTCAACAGTGTGACCTGATTCCCAGAAAAGTAATGGCATATTGGGCTCCATTACGAAGATTGTTGCTAGCAGATTGAGGTAAGTAATTATTTACCTCTATTTGGCCTTGATTAGGTCACATCTGGACAGGGCTGGATTAAGGCAGGGGCTTTAGGGGCTGCAGCACTTGGCCCCAGCCTAAAAGGAGGCCCACAAATCAGCCCTGGCCAGCCTCAGCGGTAAACTACTGCTTGCCTTCAGTCTGCCTGCCCAGTCCCTGGGCTAGCTGGTCTGCTCACTAGCCAGCCAGCGAGTGGAGCAGGAGTACCATAGCCTTCCCCTTCCCACCCCCGAGACTGCTTCCAGCAGCCAGGGCCATCCTTAAGGGGGAGCAAAAGGGGCAACCGCCCTGGACCCCACACTTTGGGGGGTCCTGCACTTTTGGGGGTCCTACACAGCCAGCTGGAGTAAGGGAGCAGGGAACTTCTTCAAGCTGCGGGACTAGCCTGTGGCCAGGGAGCAGCTCTGGCTTGTCAGGTGAGGGGGAAGGGAATTGGGACAGGCAGCATTTGTTTATAGTAACTCTTAACTTAACTAGCCACCTTCCCACAACTGCTCCCCGAGGGGAAGACAAAGGGCAAGTGCTGAGATAAGACTTATAGACAAAGTCAGGAGAATGTCACATCCCCAACCTTTACAAAACAGGACCTTCTCTTTGAATTTACATCAGCATCTCCAGCAAGCGTTCAAGATATTAAAGAACTTTTTTCCTTCTACATTTAACAAGAGTTTTCAGTCTTCAGAGATGTCTTTTTGAGCAAACTTCTCTGTGCAGATAATGATCTATTATACTTCAGACAGAAGACCCCAGGTTAGCACTGATATGGAAATACTGGGTTTTTAGGGTTAATGGCCATAAGTCAAAGCATTAAAGAAGTTTTTTGTCCTTCCTTCTGCACTGTAAATATGCCCCATTGACATTGAGTGCAGTCAGACCACCAGTTCCAAAGTATGGCAAAGAGGAAAGCAGCTATTATAGTTACACAGCATGTTGATAAGTTCCAAAGGGTTGGCCATGTATGTCTATTTCCAAAGGGATAGCTGTGTTAGTCTAGTCCAGCAAAAAAACCAAGGAGCCGTGTGGCACTTAAAGACTAACAGATTTATTTTTCGCATGAGCTTTCGTGGGAGAAAATCCCACTTCGTCAGATGTTTCGAAGATGGGTGAACTTACGAAGTGGGATTTTCTCCCATGAAAGCTCAAGCGAAAAATAAATCTGTTAGTCTTAAAGTGCCACATGACTCCTTGTTTTTTTTTCTTCATGTGGGTCTAGTTTAGCGAAACAAACAAGAAATCCTGTGGCACTTTTAAAGACTAGCAAATTTATTTGTTAGCTTTTAAAAGTGCCACAAAACTCCTTGTTTGTTTTACATCAGGGCATCTGAGAGGAGACCAAAGGTCCCTTGTTTCTTCCTCTGATCCTCAAACAGTACCTGAGTTTCATTACTTAGATCACCTCAAAGCAATGAGGAATGTATGAATACATATATTAAAATAAGACGGACAAGGAGAGAACCAGGAGACATAAAAGAAATAACGCACATTAGACAATTGGAATCTAGTGTTTTAAGGTGAGCGAGGACCTGGATTTATTTTTTGATATCATCCAAAAATAACATCTCTCTCTCTCTGAATTTGCAATTTAACAAAAACTTGATCTAAGAAAAATTATTAATCCTGTAAAATTGTGTGTCCATCTTGAACAGAAAACCAGAACCACAAAGAAGAGTACCTCCAGATGCTCCTGTCCATTTGGCTGTAAGGTTGATGAAACATCACCATGACACATTCAGTATTGCCTACCCCAAGCATGAAAAAATAGTCACAAGTCTGTCTTAAATATATCTTTAAAACTCACTTAAAAATAAAGAGATGTTTAAAGAAATAATAAATTGGGGAGGGAGCTATTTTCTCTGACTTCTGGGTTTTAAGCCTTTAGGATAAAGTCAGGTCATGTTTTTCTGTTTCTCTCTGCAACTTTTTAGCCTGAGGGCTAGAAATCTATGATTTTATTAAATAAAAATTATTATTTCTTTATTAAAGAAAAATTATGACACTGTCAGTGTTCCCTCTAAGATGATGATGCAGCTAAACAAGTTATGGGTGCACTTGGGGAGCTAGCGGGCAGCAGGGAAGAAGCCCATTGGGGCCTGGAGAACCAGCAGGGAACTTGCTCAGCTGCATCATCAGCTTAGAGGGAACATTGCCTGCAAAGTTTAAAATGGGGGGGCCCCGCACAAACTGATTTGCCCTGGGCCCCACTCCCCCTAGGGATGGGCCTGCCAGCAGCCTGTGGGCCCCTCCTCAGCCCCCTAGCAGCATGGACCACTGTGCAGCTCCTCCCACAGGCGTGCCCCTCCGCTCACCCTCATGTCTCCCCAACAACAGTGCTGGCCTGTGGCTGCAGCCCCTTGCATATCCTCTGCAGTGCTGACTGAGTTCCTAGAACCCCTGACTCTGCCCCCAGCACAGGGGTGAGCAGGGTGGTCCCACAAGGATGTGCAGCCTCAGGGCTCCCTGGACCTTTATCTGGCCCTGCATCTGGAGTATTATGTCCCATTTTGGGCCCCCACTACAGGAAGAATGTGGACAGATTGGAGTCCAATGCAGGGAGACAAAAATGATCGTGGAGCCTGGGCCTTTTTTTGGGTCTAAGCTTAGGCCTTGTTCTTAGGCTAAGCAGTAGAAGTCACATGAGAAAGAGCCTGTTTTGCCCTGGCCTTGGGGAGGGGCAGGAGTGTGGGGCTAGCCTCTGGGCCAGCCTGCTTCCCCCCTACTCCCAGCTGGGGGGACCTGCACAAGCCAATTGCCCTGGGCCCCGCACCTCAATAGGGATGCCTCTGACGGTAAGTGGGTAGGGGCTGGGAGGCAGGGGGACCCGCCATCCAGCCCATATAGCCTGAGCTGCTGGGGGTGGGGGGTGGCTCACCAAAATCACAGGCACCTAGAACACCAAAAAACATTGGACTGGCCCTGCAGGGAAATATGCTGGAGAACATTCAGCCAATCTCATCAGCCTGCCTAAATTAAACCCTTGGGAAATATTTCTCGCACCCAGAGCTCCACCCTCCTTGGACAACATGGTATGGAAAGGTAAGCCTGAGTCATTAACACTTCATGTGCTTATTTTGTAATCTGAAGGAGCCTTGGAATGATCTGCAAACACAAGGGTGGTTTAACCTGCTCAATCCCCCTCTCTGGTTGTGGTTACTGCATGAAATCACATCTTTCTCTTGGGAGTTTCTCCCTGTCTCTGCGTGATCCACACCAGTGACCCTCAAGGTGAGCCTAAGCTGCCTTCAGCAAAACAGCTCCTTAGGGCTTGACTTCACTGAGAAAACTGATCTGTTTGTAATTCATGTTCTGTGGGGAAATGTGAGTAGTTTTATTCTATGACTTTCTAGGTTAATTCATAGCATCCTTGGGTTTAGTCCACCTCAACATCTTATCCACCTCTGTATGACTTCCATTGATTTACCAATGGCCCTGGTTGATTGTTTCTTATTGGTAATATATCTGTCAATCTTTACTTAGCTTTAATTAATTACTTCCCATTAATAACATTGTTCCAATATTTGCAACATTGTTATATTGTTTTTGCCACTCTTTATTTGTAACATTGTTACTGCCAGATTAGTGGTGTTATCTTAGTATTTGCAATTTTGTTACATTATTCCTGTCAATCTGTATTTTTCTTAGTGAATTGCTTACAGTTGCATTAAGTATTATCCTCTATGCTGGTTGTGACTGTTAGGTAGTGCTGGACTCCAATGGCTGCCCTAAAGGGCAGTGGTTCCCAACCAGTGTGCTGGGACACACTGGTGCTCCGTGGCAACACCCAACGTGTGCCGCAAGCATCCCCTAGAGCTGGAGTTAAAGTTCCCTCCCTGTTCAGCCCAGCCATGTGGGCTGTGCAGGCCTGGGAAAAGGCAGGAGTTAAAGTAAGGGGGAAGGCACCCAAGCACAGTTCCAGGGCCCCCTATTTTTCAGCAGGCAGCATTCCCCCCCTAAAAATAGAGGAAGGCACTGGAACACGGAGTTCCAGGGGTCCCCCTAAAAATAGCAGGAACAGCCCAAATGCAGTGTTCTGGTGGCTCCACCTTAAGACCAGCCAGCAGAGAGCTGCAGGAGGCTGGGAGTGTGTGAATCGCTCCCTGCAGGGTGGAGCAGCTTGTCTCAGGCAGCCTCCAAACAGCCCAGCTAAGGGCTTTGGGTGGGAGGGCTGCTGGGGGTTGTGTGTGGCAGGTGTGTGTGTGTAGCAGAGGTGGGTGGGAGTGGCTGTGTAGCAGAGGGTGTGTAGTTGGGGTTGTGGGGTGGCTGTTTGGTTGGGGAGGTGTAGCTGGGGGGTGGGCTGGCTGTGTTTAGGGGGGTGTAGCTGGGGGCTGGAAGCCTAGTTCTGGCCCTTGCAGTGATGGGAGGGTCCATCACAGGCAGCAGGGGGCTGGGGAAGGGGAGAATGGGACCCCCCGGTGTGGGAAGGAGCAGCAGTGGGGTGAGGATTTGCCCTGGGTGGCAGGGAGCCACTGTGGATAAGGGGGATGTGGGGGCTGCGCCATGCTCCCCTGCTCTACCTTCCCACTCCCCAGCTTCCCCCCTGCTCCCTCCCAAAGCCACTTTTGTTCTCTCTTCTTCTCTTCTCTCTCACCAACCTTGTGCTGTTCCCCACATGGATGCTCTGGTCCTCTTTTGCCTCCCCTGCCCTGCTTTGCTCCCCATACTCACTCCTGCCACTGCACACAACTCCTGACCTTCCCTCTTTTGCCACCCCTTTTGCTACCCCTACTACTGCAAATAGGAGCATTTCCAAAACACTGTGCCATGGTTCATGAATATTCATAGGTAATTTAAGTTAATTTGAATATTCATGAGTTTTTTAATACTGGTGTGCCTCAAAAAATTTGAAGGTATCAAGGTGCGTCATGGCAGAGAAAAGGTTGGGAACCACTGCTTTAGGGTTCACTTGAGTGCAGGAGAGGCAGCACTTTCCCCTGAGCCACTCAGTCCCATCTTGTAGTGTTGTTTAAATTTGTCCTTATCTATCTTTAAGCTCTGGGTATAACACCATCTTTTCCCTAGTCTATGTAGCATTCCATGCTCCATATGTAAAATTCCATCTTTACCTAATGTACCCCATCTTGTATAAGACTCTGGGTTTGTAGAATGAACAGGCAATAAGGTATGGATGGAGGGTGGATGTCTGTGTGAACTAGCCCCAAGCTGTCGGCCTGTCCTGATGAAGCATGTGTGAACCAGCCACAAGCTGCCAGCTTGTCCAGATGGAGTGAGAAGCTCATCCCAACAGCTGAAGAACAGGAACACACCCCTAAAAGGAAAGGAATGAAGAATCCACCCCAGAAGTAGAAAAATGAGACTAATTAAGACACCAGAAAAAACAAGCTAGAGGTCACGTCCACAACTGCCTGATGCATAATGGTCATACAGAACACCTGGAGTGGCATGACAAAGCTATAAATCCTGGGTGAGATCCTAAAGCAAAATGGGGGGAATTGTTCTGCATACCATCTAGGAGAAAGGAGTGTTAGTGTGTGCCTGTCAAAGACCCTTCTCCTTTTTGTTCTCAGTTTCTCTGGCCAGGTAGCTGCCATGAGCAATGAACCCTGGTGACAGACACTAACACAGACTCCAGCAACAGTACCCTCAGGAGTGGTAATAACATAGACTGTAGAACATTGTCTGGTATGCTTGGGTGCATGGATGAGTGTGTCTGTGTGTGGCATAGGTATAAGTTAGCTAACAATTTTGTCTTTATTTGTAATAAATGTGGCATATTTTCTTTTCCCCCTGAAAAGATCTCAGGTACTCATTTGGTATAACAGTGCTACTAACTAATGTTAAAAACCTACTGAAGACAAGGCAATAGTAGTTTTAATCTATTTTGTTTAAATTTCTCCTTAATACTATTATACACTACAAATTAGGGGTCTAAGTCCCTGCCTGTATATACATATTTGCACTAGTTCTCATCAAACTAGAGCAGTTATAAATAGCTGTAGAAAGACAGGTAGCAGCAGTTAAAACCTGGTTTAGCCAAGCCGAGCATGTACTCCCTTATTTCAAGAAGGCAGATACTCAGCATGGACTCATGCCCCTATTTTGTAGTATAGATAGAGTCTGAGGTTGACCCATACCAGCTTTCATGCTGAAATGCAGGCTGGCCTGTGTGACAAAGTGAAATTTTCTGTAATATTTTTATGATTCACATGCATCCCTCAGTTTCCCTCAAGACTTTGAATTGTTACCAAATGTGACTCAGGATGCAAAACTGACACAGGAATTTACAGAGAAACTGTGGATCTAATGTCTACATAATAATGCACCAAAAAGTGATGTAGGCACCCTGTACTTTATGGGCCTTTGAATTCAAGTAGGAGGTTAACATTTGAGCAGTTCCTACACGCTGTAAGCTCTTTCACTGAGAGACTACAACTCCCATGATCCCTTGGGAAAGGGAGAGCAACCCTCCCATCCCCTCCAGGATGCACAGGGGGACAAAGGGGTCCCCTCTGGGAGAGAGAGGACATGGCTAAATCTGGAAGCAGCTGGTGACTGCTTCTAGGGTGCCTGAGACTGCTCCTGGGGTTCTTGAGACTGCTGGAGGCTCACTGAAGCTGGCAGCTTCGGAGGTTGGTGACCTTACTCAGCCCAAAGCAGGTTCTGAGCCTAGAGCTGACTGAGCTGGATCTGCAGTGAGGGTGTGAGTGTCTGTTTCTCCTCCTTCAATTTGGAGCAGAGCTTGTAAAGCAAGGGAGTCTGCTGAGATGCTGACTGGGCCTGAGGGGAGGCAGTGTGACAGTTCCTTTGAACCAGGGCCAGGACTACAGACTATGGTTGGGCTCACTCTGGATCTGCAGCATGGCTCTGAGTGGATACACTGGACTAGCAGAGTGCTGCCTTGTCTCCTTCATTAACCCTCCAAGTGCGCCCATGCAAGCAAAGGGTTGGGGTTCTGAACTCTTGGAAGTGTGTCCTCTGAGTTGGGAAAAAGGGCTGTGAAAATGCTAGTTAGATAAATTCCCTTTAAACTGTATTCTGCGTCTGTGCACTGATTTATTTACTTGCCCCTATGTATTTAAATTAGTAGTAATATTCAGTTCCATCCTGTTATGATAAGTAAATGGTTTGTTACATGCAATGTAAGTACCTTGAATATATTGTGTATATATAATTAGTAAATTTGGATTAGATCCATCCCACAGACTATTCTTAGCTGCATGGATTAGTCCTGGAGGCTCCCAAGGCATGCCACTGAATGCATACAGGAATCCAGGCAGGTAGAGGCACCACCAAGTTTAATTTCCTGTAAAGCGAAGGGACTGCAGCAGAGAAAGGGATAGAGGATTCCCACAATCCCAAAATCACCACTGGGAAACTCAGGATCTCCTTGTCATCAAACTTATGTGCCTGCGCACATGCAAGCGTTGCCTGCTCCCAAGTAACTCAGGGAGAAAGGGAGGGGGTTACAGTGACATGTGAAATCTCTTCCAACAGCCAGTGGTATGCTGGTTGTCATATTCATTGAGATGCATGTAAGGGTTTTATTTTAAAATTTAAGTATCTATATCAAAAACTATGAACATATTCTTATGTTGGCAGGTCACCAGAAGGTGAGACCTGAATTCTGTTTAAGTAGCCAAGTTCCAGAGGGATAGCTGTGTTAATGTTGTTCTGCAAAACAAGCAAGGAGTCCTTTGGCACTAAAGACTAACAAATTTATTTATCGCATGAGCTTTCATGGGGGGAGGATCCCACTTCGTCAGATGCTTTGAAGATGGCGGAACTTACAG
Source organism: Podocnemis expansa (assembly GCA_007922195.1). NCBI lineage: Eukaryota > Metazoa > Chordata > Testudines > Podocnemididae > Podocnemis > Podocnemis expansa. The sequence goes on from ML682172.1 coordinate 1,395,563, forward strand.
ATTGTGAGCAAAAAAATATTCTCCCAAGAAAGCTCATGTGAACAATAAATTCGCTGGTCTTTAAGTGCCACAGGATTCCTTGCTTGTTTAGGCAGCAACACTTCTCTCCCTGGCTGACCACTGAGTATTGTGTGTCTTACAATGTGAGGCTATTTGCATATGGAGCCACCATGTAGGTGTGAGGCAGGCTTAGAAGCTGTGCCTAACAGCTTCTGAGGGCAGCTTCTAATTTGCATTGACTTTGTATTAGCATGAACACAAAAGGGTACAATTAGCTGATTAGCATACTGCGTGCAGAGCATAGTGGGTAATGGTATTTGGGGTTAGTCTGCTCAGAAATCTATTAATATCTGTAATTCTACTAAGAGGAAATATGAAATACTGTCTTTGTGTGAACTGCTACTGTCTTTGTTTCAAATCTGTCTGGGTTAGTTAAGGGGTAAAAGCTACCCTTAGTTAAAAAGAGGCTTGTAGGAAAGGTGACTGCATGTTTCAGCCTGAAAGTGTTTGAAAAACAAGAGTGGGGGGTTTACATTGTTTCTTCTGAAGTAATGCTTGAAGCAATTTGCCTTCTCCCCTATTGCTTCTCCTGTTCTTTGTTATGGAAGTGGCTATTAGCAGCTATGTAAGGATTAAGAGAGTTGAAATCATAGAGAGAGAGTTTTTTTTTCCTCTCAGAGCTGAAGAGGAGCAGTGATGAGGTGACCAGCAGGTGGACTGTGGGAGCAGCCAGCGGTGAGCTGGGCGGTGTGAGTGACTGGAGGGTGGAGCTGGTGGACAGTGGGTGGAGCCAGGGGATGGTGAGAGCGGCAAGCTGGGTGATGTGACTGACTGGAGTGTGGAGCCGGTGGACAGTGGGCAGAGCCAAGGAGCAGTTCTAGAGGATGGAGTTGAGTGACGAGTAGATGGTGCTGGCAGACAGCTGGCATGAAAGACACTACCTACATACCCTAAGGTTGGTTGAGAGCCTAGTTAGCACTGATTCTCCAGATCAGTGCCAGTTTTGCCATTGAGTTTGTATGTTCTGTTATGTAGTGTGGGCTGTTGGGAACTTCACTCTATGCTAATTTTTCTAGATTAGTGCTGGTCTCTGTTATTTGGCCTTTTGCATTCTGTTTTACTACTATTAAAAGTTCTGTTTACTACACTCAGTTTTGTGCTTGCGAGTGGGGAAGCCTTACCCCTTTGGGATGCCCAGGGAACAGTGCAGAAATCTGGGTGGGGCTCAAGCCAGTTGGTGGTGATGCGTCATTGGGAAACCTCGGCCCCTGTCCTGCCAGCCTGCCATGGCAGAAGGGTTACACAGGTAATCAATATTGCAGTTGACAAGAGATCATAGGACCTACAGGAAGGGTTGCACTGCAGGGAGTGTCTCATTTATGACAAGAGCAAATGGTGAGGCTGGTGTACCAGAAGAATACAAGGAAACACACAATACCCTTCACCGAGGGGACTAGGGTCACTTTAAGGGTCTGGGGGCATGGGGCAGTGCTCTGTGCTGGGAGGACCCAGAAAACGGTCGGCCACATGGCTGGGGTGGGCCAGCATTCAGTGCTGGGGTGGCCTGGCCAGCACTGGAGGAAGCCTGGATCCCCCAGGCCAGTGGCCAGCCAGGGACTAGTGACTGATGGTTTTTTTGGGGCGGGAGGTGTTGGTTGGCACTGGCAGGGGCACATAGTGCTCCTGCCTTGCCCCTGGGCTGGCTGGTCTGCCCCCAGAAGGTCCTGGGAACTTCAGGGGCAGGGCTGACTGTGTATGGTGCACCCTCTGATAGTGGCACTCTAGGTACAGGAGCACTGTGAGGACACCTGTCTGTGACAGAGACCAGCCAGACCATCCTGAGCTTGAGCTGTGGAGGCCCCAACAGCATTCTTGGCCCTAGAGAACTGCTATTGGAGGATGCATCATGTGACAGCTTGTCCCATGCTTGGCTCTAGAGCTCAGCTGCCTCAGCCCCCCTCCCTCTTTCCTGTTGCCCTCCCAGAACCACCCAGGCCCAACTGGTACTGTTTCAGCCTGAGTGGGGATGCATTTTTTCAGGGCAATGTCCTCCCCCTATAGGCTGGAGCCTGGGGCCACAGCCCCTAAAGCCCCTGCCTTAATTTGGCCCTGTAGGGGACAAGTTGCCAGCAGGCTTGTGAAAGTCGCAGAATTATAGAAACTGGAAGGGACCATGAGGGACATTGAGTCCAATTCCCTGCACTCATGGGAGAACCAAGCACCCTCTTAAATCATCCCTGACAGGTACTTGTCTAACCTGCTCTTAAACACTTCCAATGATGGAGATTCCACAGTCTGCCTAGGTGACTTATTCCAGCTGTTAATCATCTTGAGAGTTAGGAATTTTTTCTTAATATCCATCCCAAACTTCCTTTGCTGTAATTTAAGCCCATTTCTTCTTGTCCTATCATTGGCAGCTAAGGAGAACAATTTTTCTCCCTTCTCCTCATGGCAACATTTTAGATACTTGAAAACTGTTATCATGTCCCCTCTCAGGCTCGTCTTTTCTAGACTAAACAAAACCAGCTCTTTCAATCTTCCCTCATAAGTCAAGTGTTCCAGACCTCTAATAATTTGTGTTGCTCTTCTCTGGACCCTCTCCAATTTGTCCACATCTGTCTTGAAATGAGGCACCCAGAACTTGACACGATATTCCAGTTGAGGTCTAAACAGGGCCTGAGGCCTAATCAGGGTCATTGCTGGTACGGCAGTTAAATGCTGGGAGAAATACCTTGGATGGGTGAACCTTTGAGGTGGAAGGGTGGCCATCCTGTGGTCTCTCTTATTAACTAACAAAAGTCATATTATTATTTTGTTTTAGATGTATCCCATTGTTATTTTGCATACAGCCGTTGTTTCGAAAGAAAAGTTGCCATGTCCACACAACGTTTCATTATTTCAAAACGATGGGACTCTGTCATTTTGAAATAACGACAGTTATTTTGAAAACGGTAAACCTCATCTGCTTCCAAAACAGCCATTGTTTCAAAATGGCTGTTTCGAAACAACGGGTCCAAAAACCCATTGTTTCGAAACAACGCTATTTTGATAGTGGTTTTAGGTGACCCTCTTCTTCCCAGGGTGCCCTGGGCCAGGAAGTGCCCTCTAGGCTCGTGCCCTGTGGCTGTGAGGCTGGCTAGCAGAGCGATGGCTGAGGCACAAGTGGCTCCCTCACAGGGATGGTGTAGGGGATCCGTATGGTCCCAAACCGAGACCCTTGCCCTCCTCCGCATCTGGGCAAGGGATGACATCCTGGAGCATTTCAGGGCCAGCCACAGGAATGTGGACATGTATGCTGACATTGCCCAGGCGCTGTCAGATTGGATCTTCGAGCGTACCACAGAGGAGGTGTGCTCGAAGGTGAAGGGGCTCCGGCAGGAGTATGCCCGAGCACAGGATGCCAGGGAGCTCTGTGGGGCAGCAGCTGCCACCAGCTGCCCCTATTATGAGGAGCTCAACTGCTTCCTCAGGGATGAGCCCGGTGGCCCACCACACCATAGCTGCCTGCAGGACTCCGCCGAGGCACGGTGTAGTGCCACAGAGCTGGAGGGGGCCCCCTCCAAAGCAGAAGAGCCCCTGGATGTGGGTGAGGGCAGCCGCCTGAGCACGGCTCCACCCACAAGCCCGGAACACATCCCAGAAGGGCAGCCCTGGACCAGCAGCCCCGAGGACCACCCAGGGGAGCAGGAGGCAGCTGAGTCCGATGGGACATCGCGCCGGACATCAGGCATCCCAGTTGGTGAGTGTCCCCCCCACAAGGCAGGGAGGCCCTGGAGTGAAGGGCATGGGTCCTGAGGGGGGCACAGCCCTGGGACAGTGGGGCTTGGGCCCGGGGGAGGGGGGCACAGGCTCTCCTGTGCAGACATGCTGCAGGGAGGCATGTGGAGACAGGGTCCCATGCCCAAGCAGGATGGGGGGCCCTCAACACAGAGGAGCAATAGGCAGACTTGGCAGCATGCAGGGCAGAGAGCCTGCAGCCAGCATGGCTGTCACATGGCGCAGGAGAATACCTGGGCCACATGCTGCTGAGAACAGCTCACTACCTACCATGGGACACAAGGCCCCATGCCCCCTGATTGCAGTGTGCAGAGCCCTCCCAGCCTTGGAATCCTGTTAGCTGTCAGGGCAGGGGTGTTTGCAGCTCACAGGCTGCGCACACCAAGGCTAGTAGGCTGACACTTAACTGTTCTCCCTTTTGCCCCTGCAGCTCGTCCGCCTACCCGCCGGCCTTCTCCCAGGGTCCCGCCACCGGCCACCAGGTGGAGGAGGAGAGCGCGCCCCACGCGCAATGACATCCTCATGGCCACACTCGAGCTTGGCCAGCAGGCAGAGGAGTCAACCTGGGCGTGGCGTCTGGAGAAGGCCAGGCTCCAGGATGCCACTGTCTGGCAGCTGCAGTGGGCTGCCAACCGCATTGTGGCGGCAATGGAGCACCAGGCAGCGGCGATGGAGTGGCAGGCGGCAATGCTGGAGCGCCAAGCGATGGTGCTGGAGAACATACACATGGAACTCCAGCACAGAGGGTCGCACCTTGCCCCCCAGCTTGGCACTGCCCCTGCTGCTGCTGCACCCAGGGACCCAGCTGCCCCTTGCCGCTGGCACCCCTGCACCCAGGGTGGCCTAGGCGAAGGCCATGGCACTGCAGCCCATGCCCCAGGGGTGCCTCCCTCCTAAAACGCCCCCCCCAGTTATCCCCAAACCCCCACCCCATATCCCCTGTCCCAGTTCAAAACCCCCACCACACATCCCTTGTCCCAGTTCGAAGCCCTCAGTTCGATGCCCCCACTTGACCCTTTCCTGTCTCCCTGGTTCTGCCTTCCTATACCCCCTTGCTTGTTTAATAAAAACAGTTCACCCACGTTGAGAGTTTATTGCATGTTTTATTGGGTTGAGGTCAGGGTATGGGTGGGTTGGGTGGGGGCTGGCTGGGGCAGAATGGAGAAGCAGGCGGTGTGGTGGGGTTCACATGGCAATATGGGTGCCATTTAGTATCACCCCACTTGGAAAGCCCAGGGCAGTGAGACTGGCAATGGGGTGCTGCAGCGCTCCCAGGGTGACAAGGCGTGGCAGCAGGACTGTGCTGATGGCGTGGGCGACCTGCAGCGGCACTTCCCCGATGGTAGATGTCCCAACGCTGAAGACATGGGCAATGGACCTGTGGGACTCGGAGTGGCCATCTTCCAGAGAGCGATGGCCACGCTCTTGTCCACAGGGATGCCTGCCCTCACCACTTTGTCCCTTCAGTGCAGGACTGGGGTGAGCTCGGCAATGAGGTGGGCGAAGGTCTCCCTGCTAACCTAGAGGTTCCTTGTCCAGGACTTGTTGCTGGAGGTTCGCTGGAGAACCCGCTCCCACCAGTCTGTGCTGGTGCCCAGTGCCCAGTTGGGCTGTGGCACAGAAGGGGATGGGAAGCTATCAGTGCTGTGAGGGCCGCAGAGATGATGGTCCGGGGCACAGCTCCGGGCTCATCGGTCTCAGGGAAAGTGTGTCCCACAGCAGGGCAGAACCCTGCAGGCTAGTAGTGGGTTGACCAAGTGCTCGAGGATGGCATGGGAGCTGGGAAGCATCCATAGCCATCTCTCCTGCAACCTCTTTGGAGTCGCAATGGACAGGGAGAGGCGGCTAGTTCGTGCTTTTAGGTGATTGGCTGGCAACCTGGCTGGCAACATGGCCACCAACATGGCCCAGTGAGCTGGCCATGTTGCCACACCTCCCATGCTGCCCCTCTCCTAAAATCAAAAGAGCATGTCCACACACAGGGCATCAGAGGCGGCTTTAGGTTTTCTGGGGCCCTAGGCGAAGACCTACTGTGGGGCCCCCTATATGAACAAAAGTCATACAATAAAATCATATAATAAAAAGCATAGGACAGCCACACACAAAAATCAAATTTCATAAAATGTCAACACATTTTAGTAAAAAGAATTCTTCCAAGTTAGCAGAAAGCATCCCAGAATACAAATTCTTTAATATCACAAATGTGGAAGGGCTAGTGACGTCATGAACTAGGAAATCAACAAAAGCTGCCTCCAGCCGTGAAGGATGGGGAGAGGCAGGGCAAGGCTGAGAGCTGTGACCCCCTCTTCTGTTCCCCTAGATCTGAGCATAGGGGACCCACCCCCAGTCCAGCTGCAGTGAGCACTTCAAAGTTCCCAAATCTATCTGGCTGGACAATTCACAAAGGGATCCCCATTCTCTCAGAGGACTCTGGACTCTGCCCTCTCACCCTGCCCCTAGGGAGGAATAGCTGGCCTAGGGGAGGGATGAGACAGGGAAGCCCAGCCTCTGGGCTGGCCCGCTACACCCCTGGGCTGGCTGTTCTGTCCTGGGGGCGGAGCAAGCCACCACACGAAGCAGGATCTGTTTTTCCCTGCCTAAAGCAGGGAGTGAACGGCACTGCTCCCTGCACTAACTGAGGGGGCAGCAGGCTGAGGGGGCTGCGGGGCCCCCCACAGCTGGGACTCCTAGGCCCCTGCCTGCCTCGCCTACCCCAAAAGCCACGTCTGCAGGGCATGCTATTTCGATTTGAAGGGCTTCCCTTAATTCGAATTAACAAACTGTTAATTCAAATTACCTTATTTTGAAATAAGGATTTTATTTCAAAATGAGTTACTTTGAAATGGGTTCTTTCGAAATAACAGTTACCATGTAGACATACCCGTAGTTATGTTTATACTGAAATCCAGTCTAAGTGCCGTGTGTTGAGCTGAGGTGTAACTGGTAAGCTGGGTGAGGGAGCTGACTCTTGGCAGGCACAGACAAGGCATCCTCATTCCAAGAAAAGCAAGGAGTCTTGTGGCATTTAAAGACTAACAGAATTATTTATTGCATGAGCTTTCGTGGGAGAATATCTCACTTCGTCAGACACTTTGAAGAGGGAGAACTTACAGAACTGGATGAAAATAAATGCAGGGGAGTGTAAGACATGGGATCAGGTCATACTGCCATTCCAAGAGCAGATGATAGCGAGGTACCTCCCAGCCCTGGGTTCCACCAGGAAACGTCACACTTATGGGTGCAGGCAGGTTAAATACATTCTTAGAGCACTGTACAAGACATGAGAAGTGTTGTACAGCTGTCTAGGGTGGAAGGAATGGGTTATTATTAAGAGCTGACTGACACTGGCCCAGATCAGCAGTGGGTCCCCAAACACAACGGGAGTCCAAGGAAGGAAGAAACTTTTGCTTGGGAATATCCTGTGAGTGGAACCTGTGAACTTGTGTGAGGCTGCAGGCTGTGGTAAGAGCTGGATTTTGGGGCTGGCTCAGCTCATAACTTGGACTGACAAAGGGACGAAGAGACAAGGGACAGGGCCATTCATGGATTCCATGGCAGCTTGGCTGGGTAGAGATGGCTTGGCCAGAACAGACTGTCTGAATCTTCATTTCTCAGTGTTAATGTAAGGATTTCCTATGCTGGGTTCCACCTGACTAATAAACCCAATTCTCTTTTGAAAAGACTGCTGGGTTAGCATCTCTGCAAATACCTGCTGAGGGGCTTTGGTCTCTGAATAGTGTCAATGTGCCTCTGTTGGACTTGCAGGGCAGAGCTCACAGTGTCAAACAGGAGTGCTGAAGGCCAGAGGCTGTATCTAAAACACTACAGCACTGCAGCTGTGCCATTGTAGCATTTCAGTGTTGACATTCACCACTTTGCTGTAGTAAGATCTCCTTGCAAGGTGGCGTGACATCGAGGCAAACATTCTTCCTTCACCTAGTACTATTTACACTGGGATTTAGTTTGGCTTAACTATGTTGCTCAGCGGTGTGGATTTTTCACACCGTTGGATGATGTATCTGGGTCTATCTAATTTTCCACTGCAGTTCTCTAGACTTTCATCTCAGAGGCATAGAGACTGCCTGGCCAGCTAAGAAAGATGGAACCTCACAGGGGCCTGCCCTACAGAAGGAGTTCCTCCAGGGAACTGTTTAAAAGCTGCGGTGTGACACAGATCCTGTGGATCTGTGACACTCTGTCTACACCAGTGGTTTTCAAGAGTCGCAGACTCTCAGACACTGGGTCATGGCATCCCCTGCTGCTGCCACCAAAAGACTGGAATGCTTTGCTCAAAGGAAAAATTTGTTAGGTCGCAGGCATAAATGACTTTTTTCAACTGGGTCCTGAGCAGGGGTTAAAGTAAACTGGAATAGCACGGAACACCATTTTGGGGACCACTATTTTTAGGGGCTCAGTGTTCCGGGCCCCCTAAAAATAGAAAATGGAGCTGGAACGCTGCATGCTGGGTCCACCATTTAAAAATAGCACGCCCTTGAATGCAGCATTCAGGTTCTATTTTCTATTTTTAGGGGCCCGAATGCTGGGCCCCTAAAAATAGCATGCCCTGGAATGGCATTCTGCTGTGTTCTAGCAGGCAGCTGGCAAGGGCATTGCTGGGTAGGGCCTCACCCCTGGCTCAAGCCCCTCCCCAAATCCCTCCCCTTTAAGGCCCCACCCCAACCTGGAGCCTGCCCCTACTCCCCTGCCCCCAGCTGATCCCAGGCCATGCTGCTGCCCTGATAGGGGGCATGCCACCTCCTCCCCAGCCATGCTGCTGCCCTGACCCAGGGTCTACCACCCCCATGTCCCCAGTCACACTGCTGCTGGTAAGTACTAGGGCGGCCTGGCTCACGCTGGGGGTGTGTTGGGGGCAGGCGGTGGATATTGAGGACAGGTATTGGGGGCAGAGAGTGGATTTTGGTGATGGGTATTGTGGGCAGGGGGTGGATTTTGGTAGTGGGTATTGAGGTGAATTTTGGGGATGGGGGTGGGTATTGGGGGGCTGTGGTGGAGTTTGGATATTGAGGGCAGTATATGGGGTGCTTGAAGGCTGCCTGGATGTGTGAGAGGGGGCCTACCCATGCAGGAAGGGGGCCCACCCAATTAGGAGGGTTCCAGGGCCCACCAAATTATACTTTAACCCCTGGCCCTGAGTGTTTTGGAAGAGTGGGGAACAGGGGTATGAACCCCACAGTGCGAGAGTGCTTCCCAACCGAGAGACAAGAGTCCAGACTGCTTATTTTGAGTTAGTCACTATTTATGTAACTTTTATTAAAACATATAGATACACACAAGAAAAGAAAAAAAAAAGAAAACTGTAGCAGCAATTTATAATAAATTTTTACCAGTCTTAATTAATCTAATAACTATCTTATAACAAATTAGTAAATTATTTGTGTAATGGTATATAACGACCACTAGATAGAGCAATTGAGCTATAAATGCAGCTTTAAGTCGTCTTTATAGTGAAGAAACTATATCCTCAACACTCATGTGAGAACTCAATTAAAAGTTAATAAAACGCACAAACCCTATAAATCCTGAATAGCACAGATGCCTTGCTTCTCCCCCTTGCTCTCCAGACACCATGGGTCACGGCCCAGCCAGGCTAACCATGGGCTGTTTGCAGCTAGGAGTTACAAGGGTCAGCTGGAGTGTTTAAAAACGGTTCAATGGAATAGGTTTACAGCCGAGCCGGCTAGTAGGAGGTAGTGCTATAAATACAAAGGAGGTTAGACAAATTTGTGAGCAATAACAACATACACAAACATATAAGAGCGTAAAACTATTCTTAACAAATTTTCAATACATCTCCCCACATAAACAAATTGTTTTATTAATTTGACCAGGTCATATTTACCACATTGATCGTATCTCCAGAGGATGTTCAGCAGACCCACTTTCCTGTTAGAGAGGAAGGATGAAGAAACAGCACAGTGTAGAGTTCAGCGGGAAAAACCAAACTGCACTTGGCCAGACCTGGATCTTACATCTACCAGGTCTGACTGCAACTGGCAAACAGCAAGGTTGCATGCTTTCAAAGAGAAACAAAACCGCACTTGGTCAGCACTGGATCTTACATTTACCAGGTCTGACTGCAACCCGCTAACAGCAGAGTTGCTTGCTCCTGTCACCCCTTTTCTGGGAGAAGCAGCAGCCTGCAAGGGGCCCTGCTCTCCAGGAGTGCCCAGGTAAAAGTTCCAAAAAGGAGAAAGAATATAAAAAGAAAAAGTTAGAAAAAGGACTTGCTCAAAACCAGGCACCCTTTGTTGATCAGGCAAATGGGGATTTTGAACGCCACCCATTTAGGGTAGCATGGGAAGGTGCTTTGGGCTGGCCAGACCCTCAGCGGTGCGGGAAGCTGTTAACTTCTCCCCCCCCCCCCCCCCATGAGTTAACAAATTAGGCCTTCTTTTGTAGCCAAAGCCCACCATATTAGCATATTGCCCCCATTTGCCTGGGAAATTATTGTCCTTGATTATAAATTTAATTGTAATACGGTGCTGTGAAAAATGTTTTCTTCTGGTCTCAAAAACTGCTGGGAACTAGTACTGTGTGTGCATTTTTGTGAGTTCTTGAGAGATTGCTTTGGTATGCGGCTGCTGACCCTGGGAGATAAAGTCACATAGAGCTATTGTTTTAGCCCAGGCCGGACAAGCAGATGTCCTGCCAGACTGTAGCCCATTGTATACATAGGCCTAAGGTTTGGTCAATAACTTTGGGACCCCCCCAAAATGTTTTCTTTCACACTGAATACCACTGGTCTACACTAAGGTTTTTAAGCAGACTAGTTTAACCCAGGTTCACTTAACAGGTTAAAGGGCACCTTTTTTTCTGCAGTGAGGAGTTAGCCATTGATTTTCGAAGGCGATGGGTATTAACAATGCACCTCAGCAGGTATTAACAATACATGTACATTGTTTTGTCTATACAGGGCCAGTAAAGTGTTATCTAAGGGCTTGTCTATACAGGGAGGTTTCCCAGAATAATTATACCAGCACAATTCCTGTTGTGGACTCTCTAATTTGTCATTTAGATTGCTTCTTCAAAGAGTCTGATGAACTGGGATTTTCTCCCATGAAAGCACATGCAGAAAATAAATGTGTTACTCTTTAAGTGCCACAGGACTCCCTGTTTGATTGTTTTACTGAACTAGACTAACACAGCTACCCCTTTGGCGATTGTCTTTTATCAGTTTAAGCTTAATATGCTTGATAGAAGTTGAAGCTAACCACAAAAAAGATACTTTAAATGCCTTAGAATTAGAGTGGACACACAGGAAATTATGCTGGTATAAACTATTCCAATATAGTGCTGTGAGTAAATTTCTCCACGTGGAGAAGCCCTTAAGACCTTCCAAATCTGCATAGGCTGTACTTAAAATTTAGATTGACGCTATCTACATCCCTCAGGGTGTGAAACATTAGTAGTCAACTCTGATGTAGATGAAACTGAATTATCAGTTATCCCATCAAGGGAGGTACTGCCTCAGAGACGGGGATTAACTGTATTAAAAGAAGACCTCTACCATCATTACAGGATGGATCAGTGCTATGGCAACACAGCTGCAGTCCCATAGATGTGCCATTTTAGCACTCATAATGCAGACATGATCCTAGGCTAGACAAGGCCTTAATCTGTAGTAAGTGTGTCCACCCTGGGTCTTAATTAAATTGGTTTCATTAAACTGGTGTAAGTCAGCAGATAGACATGGTCTGCATCCTGTGTTCTATAGCACTCTCAACTCAGTAATGATACCCTAATGTTAGGGTTGATAGGTAGCAGCTTTACCAGCTGACTTAGAAAGGGTAGGGCATGTCTCACTTTGCCCGAGCTGGTAGAAATAGTGGACGTATTACTGTGGTTTATTTATTTATATGCTCTGCACAGCATCTAACACTCATTGGCGCATTAAGTAATGATGACCACGGTCCCAGCTGGGAGAAGGTCTTTACATACAGCATATCCAGGGGATGTTATATTTTAATAATTATGGTGTTTTATTTGATTTAATTTCCTAAACTCCTTGATGTTTAGAGGGTGAGTTTTTGTGATTATTCCAAAGAACAGAGAAAATACAATGGCTGTTTGACAGGTGATCTTGCTCACCTCATTCAAATCTCTCCTCAAATTCACTTTTGCAGCCAGCAAAACCTAGGAGAAGTGAAGGGGGAAGCAGGGATAATTTAAAACAAATCCTTAACTAATGGTGGGTTACTTGCCAGTAACCGTCCTTCTTTGAGATGGGCTGCTCGGATTCATTCAGAAATAGGTGTCTCCATGCCGGAGTGCCGAATTGGTCGGAACTTTTTGCCCTAGCCTGTCAGAAGAGGGCAGACAGCCACTGCCCCCCATGCCACCCTGTGGCTATATATGTTGCCACCACCCAACCCCTTCCCAGTTCCTAAGAGTCACCAATTCCAAATGCAGGGATGGGGGGAGGGCTCTGAATGAATCTGAGTAGCCCATCTCACTGTTCTCCTTCGAAAGCTGCTCGGATACATTGAAAAACAGGTGGCTGCTAGCCATGCTGATGGATGGCTGGTGGAGTGGGCTCTTCCACCTTCAGCATTGCATAACTCCAACATGGGTATTTGTCCAATGAGCAGGGTCCTGGAGGGGTATAAGAGATTGATCCTAGGACCGTCGCCCCGGCAAGGGTAAGCGGAGATTGCAGGGCTTAACCCAGTGGAGAAAGTAGGCCCAGTTTGTCTGAGCGCCTATTGTGGCACTTAAGCAGGAGGGCCTGAAGTCACCATACGCATAAATGAGATATGAACACATCGTGGTTAAAGTCGAGGAATGCGACTCTAACCACTCTGCCCAAAGGCATATTGGCAGAGGTGGGATAAAATGAGAAGATTAGAGTTCTGGCAGTAACACGTGTTAATGTACCTCCTATAAGGGAATTCAGGAGGCAGTAGGGTCATTGGGCTGGCACTGGTGGGTACCGACACTGCCATAACTGGTGCAGGGAGAGTAGGCCGTGATTTCCCTCAGTCCGGCAGCATGGGACACTTCTGTGCCATAAGGCCGATAGTTACGGGAATCTGGGGCGTTTGATGTCCTGTAGAAGAAGTGTGCTACCATCAGGTGGGGTAGGGACTAGGAGGGCTACTTCGTCCCAAGTTGAGGGAGGGAGGACAAATGGCCAAAGGTGACAGCTGATGACCTTGGAGAGCACACTCTGAGTGAAGCACTGGGTTGCCATGGGGAAAGGTAGATGTTCGGCCAATGGATAGCCCCATACAGGGCAGGCCAGGAAAACTTCCCATGAGCCTGATGAGTATATCCCAGGCCTATTAGGGCCTATCGATGGCACTGTGGTGGATCCCATTGAATGGGACTGCATGTATCGGTAACGTTGTGTCGACACGAGGGAGTGCTTTTATTGGCATTTCCCTTGTTTTTAACTTCTTTTTTTGGTTGACAATCAGCCGACGGAGTATAGGCGGCAAGGAGCTGATTGCAATAAGCGACACCCAGGGGAGGGCACGTAAGTACAGTAGTCCCGAGTCTCGAGTCCCATGGCCTACGGGACTAGGTTCACATTGGCCTACGTGACTGCATAGCACCGGGAAGAATCCAACCAGTGTGGACCCCATTTTAAGCTTGGCCTAGGTTTTAAGCTCGGCGACGCACAGAGGCCTGTGTTAGGATTGGGGCACCCAAAGGAAGGGCCCCTAGGGGCAACCGGGACATACGGGGGGAAGGAGCAGCGTCTACTGAGGGAGCGGAGAAGGTTCACCACCCCGAAGGTGCACATCCTGCAGCCTCCTTTAAGACACTTCCGGTTATCTGAAGCGCCTTCTACAAACGTGCTATTGCTATTAGAACTTATCCTGAGAGTGGGTTCCATCGGGGACAGCTAGCCGGCAAATTCCCACTCGATGGTTGGGATGTCGGCTGGTGTAATAAGAGGCCTGTCAATGAGAAACACCCTGAGTGGTCGATTAGGCCTGAGCATAATGCCCAATTGTGTTTGCAGTGGCTAGAAAACTCTCGGAGTGTGATGAGGAGAGAGTTGCACCTGCAGGATATCTGGGTGGGGTTGTCTCGGAACTAGACCAGGGTGACTGTGACGTTATGACCATCCTAGGGAGGAAGCTACAAAGGGGACCCTGCTGGGTACACTCTGGAAGGGGGTTGATGACCAAGGTCAGACTCGTACCCCACCTGACTCAGGGTACCCAGTCCAGGTCTTGGACCCCTTACTTGAGGGCAAAGACCTCTTGGCTACTCAGTGGACTGTGCCAGTAGCATTGACTGCGAGTTTGATGGGGAAAGGCAGAGGAGAGAGTGTCTTCACCTCTGGGTTAGTGGTAAAGAGGTGGAAGAAAACGTCAGTATTATTATGTCGTCTCCACTGAAGGCCATGGGCTGATAGAGGTGACACCTGTCCACTTCGTCAAAGGAAAAGAGATATCCGGCTTTGTGCGGGGAAGATAGGCTGAAGATGTGGCTGGGGTCTAATTGGTGAGACCCCTCACTAAGTTGTTCACCAGGCCATGAATCAACTGGTAGTAGTGAGCGGAAGGGTTTTACCTCTGGCATGGAGATCATGAGTGAGTTAACAAGGGCCTGGATTGCTGGCCAGGCTCCGGCCTGTGAGTCCAGTACTTGACAGGTGGGAGCAATATGCCTGGTCTATGGGGTCAAAAGGAGGTGCGGTATCCCGGGATGGAGGCATATACCTTAAGGCATTGGTCAGGGCAGCATATGAAAGGGAAGGGAAGACTCCTTCTGCCCCTCACCTTTCAGGGTGGGGGAGGGGGGGGCGAAGGACCTCTATGAGAGGGAAACAAGCACAACAAGGGCTCTCCAACCGTACAATTGGAGAGTAGGACAGGGGCCATCTGCACGGGGAAGCCTGTGGAAGTGACGCTCCCCAGCGTGGGGATGGGCACAGTGAGTGGAAAGGCCCATCTGGTTCGGAACGGGGATTGATGGGGGTAGCACACTCTAATACTTGCAGTATATATTGTGAACCTTTGAGTGACCCGAAGGGAGAGGAGGTGCTGCCCAAGGGGGGCATTATGTGGGGGGGTGCAATAGCGCTCTAGGAGTAAAAACTGTTCTCTAAAGGATGATTAGAGGGTTGAGCCCCTTCAGGGGCACATTAGGGTCAGCAACAGAGGTATGGGCAGGGGTGGGACCTTCATCCTACTAGGCAGAGGAGGAGAGGCTACTTAACCTCTGAGTCATCTGCCGACACTTAAAGAGGAAGGTCTGCTTACAGGTTGCACCATTTGGGGCCCGAAAGCAGGACACTGCTAATTGGCTAGCTATTTGCGGGGAAATCGGACAGCCGCCCCTCATTCAGGCCTCAATTTCTCGAGACACTGCACTCCACGGCAAGATTTGGGTGCTTAACAGCAAAGCTGTGATTATCATCAAAGCTGCTGAATAACCGAACGGAATGTCTCCCCAGAATTGAATGGTGAGGGATCTTTCCTGTGTGGTCCCCTAGGTGAGTTTCGAACTGAAGTTGTGGTGGTGGGGATTGAGTCCTCACCAGTATTACTTAGGAAAAGGGAAGGGGGGATGCTGGTGGCCATGGGCCCTATGGGGCCGCAGGGCGTGGGAGAGGCCCTTTCGGGAGAAGGCCAAGGTATTTTAGCTCCTCCTGGGGGTCATGGGCAGTATGCCATGCCGCCGAGGTTTCTGGGGGAAGAAGGCATTGCTGCTGAAAGGGAGAGCGAGGGCCACATCTTGAGAGGCCAGGGGTACTCTTGCCCCCCGTAGCCAGGCCGCGCGGCTCAAGGTTACCACGGAGGCCATAGTGTGGGTCACCGTCCTGGGAGGCTATTTTACCCTCCTCCAAGAAGGCATCATACTCTTCCTTGGCCTCTGGTGGGAGCAAATGTCTAAATCTGTTTAATGCCTCCCACACATCCAACACGCACCTGCTGGTTAGGGCCTGGTTGTTTGTGACCTGCAACTGGAAGGCCGAGGAGGAGTTTACCTTCCTACCCAGTAGCTCCAACTCCCTTGCATCCCTCGATGTCGGGAAGGGATCGTGGGAGGTCTGTCCCAGCCCTAAGGCCGCTTCCACCACTGCGCAAGGTGGGACTGGGTGGTGGGCAAGTGAGGGAAACTCTGACCCCGGGACCCTGTACTTGAAGCCTGCCGTATCCAAGACTGGGAAGATGGAAGTCGAGTTTTGCCAGTGGGAGGAGGCCAGGTCCCAGACGCTCGGGTGAAGGGGAACCACGGCCGGTACAGCCGAAGAAAACAAAGGCCCAAATAAGGTGTTTGAGGGCGCTTAGGATGATTGGACCTCCATTCCATGTGGGCTGAGACATAGTGCAGGAGATCAAAATGCGCCGACAAGTCGCCCGTGTAGGACGGTACCGGGTTTAAGGCTCTCTCCGGTGCCGGGGACGGTATTGGGCCGGGGACGGTCACAGGGGCCTTGTGCGATGAACATTCTTGTGGGCAGTACTGGAAGGGCAATGGCACCGAGATTTGGTGCCAGGGCTGTTTAGAGCCCTCTGAAGCCCCTTTCCGGGCTGGAACAAGGAAAAGCATCTCAGGACCCATGAGGCGGTACCAGGGATGGCAGGGTGATATCCTGCCACAGAGATGGCTCCATGGTACCAGGACCCAAGGGGGTGACAGGCTCTGTGGCTTTGGAACCTGGGGCCTGTGGCGGGGAAGGAGAGCGGTGCCGCTTGTGTTGGGCCCAGGCCTTCTACATGAAGGCCAGCTTGCCCCTTCTAACCGGTGCTGGCGAAGGAGGTGTAGGCAGCAGGAGGACCACCCTGGCAGCCTCCACTGCCTCCGGGGTCGTCGGCATCAGCACCGACCCTGACCGTCCCCGGGGAGAGCCCTGTGTTGAAGGCGCAGGGCTATGTTGGTGCTGTGGTACCAGGTTTGAACCTGACTGGTCCCAGGAAGAGCCCCATCTCAGAGACGCTGGGCTGTATTGGCACCGAGGTACCGAGGTCGGTACCAAGCTTGTCCTGTGGCCCCTGTCAGCGCGATGCCAGGAGGGTTCCGGTGCTGAACTGGCATGCAATGCCACAGGAGGTCCCAAAGCTTTGGGAGAGTCATGCTGAGCCTGTTCGGAGGCCAAGGCATGGCGCCTTTGCTCCCTGTCCTTGAATGTCCTTGGCTTGAAGGACTGACAGATGGAGCATGCGGTGACCAACTGGCTTTCGCCCAGGCACCAGAGGCACTTCTCATGGGGGTCATCCCGCAGGCATGGCGGACGGCAGAGTAGTGCAGTGTTCCAGCCTGAGAGGGGAGCCTGTCTTCAGTAGAACTAAGTCCACTAACAGGTGCTCCCAGTTGGGCGAAAAACTCATAAATTGAAGGACAGGCTGCTTGCAAAGTGCAAGGAGCAGGCAGTTCCACAGCTGATGCAAAGGAGGAAGAAAAGAAAATGGGGAGGGGTCAGGTGGCGGCCACATATGTAGCCACAAGGCAAGGGGGCGGTGGCCACCTGCCCTCTTCTGACAGGCTAGGGCAAAAAGTTCTGACCAATCTGGCATGGAGACACCTATTTCTGAATGTATCCGTGCAGCGCTTGAAGAAGAACTGAACTGCCAGACTTTTGTTAAGCAGCCACATAATCTTAGTATTGTCACCCTCTTCTTTCCTCTCCCCTCATTCGTTGTGTCCTGCATACATTCTGTGCTCAGCTCTTTAGGACAGAATCTGTATGTATTTACTTGTTTTCTGAGGCCCCCAACATAGTTCTGGACTCACAAAAATAATAGATAAAACAAGGCTCTGCAAACTGCGGTTCTGGACCTACATGATGCTCTTTAGCTGCCCCCTTGTGGCTCCACCTCCTTCACTCCCACCAACAGGAGACCTTGCAGGGGAGCTGCAGAAGGCTCTGAGCTCCCTCCTGACACTAGGGAACCCTGTGGCAGGTGCCCTGACTCAGCTCCTCTCCAGCAGGAGGCTGCACTCATTGCAGCTTTTAAAACACTTGGTTATAGATGGAATTTTAAAAAATGGGTCTTCTTTTGAGTTGCTAACCCCTGAATTCTCATAATACTGGTTTCTAGCTTATAATTTTTCCTTACAATATTTTTGCATTTATACCCCAAAACAACAGAAGACCTGGCAGTTAAAAAGGTAAATCCCTCCCCCCCCGCTGTTTCAATTAGTGTAGAAAATATCCTGACAATACACAATGCTACCGGAACACACTTGAGCTCACACTCAGACACTGACAGTGATATGAAACTTCTGCAGTTTGCAGAAGCTTTCTGTGAGCTGGCAAATACAGTGAGTTCCCCAGACATTTCTTACACTAGGCAGCATTAACTGAATGGACCATGACAGAGTTTCCTGGCCATTTTCAAAGCTGCTGCATATATTAGTGCTGAGTGTCGTTAACATTTTCAGGGGTGGTGACTGAGTAGTTTGTACATGCCCACCAAAAGACACCCTAAGTCTGATTTTTCAGATGCGCAGACTGACCACGGCTCCACTTAAAGTGCATTATTGCTGGGAGTGGGGCACTTTTGCAAACCTGACATTATTTAGGTACTTACACAGCTCTTTGGAGAATCTGGCCCTGCTTGTCTAAACCTAGACACCCCCAAATTAAGGTGCCTCAATCCATTGGCAGCTTCAGAGAGCATGGCTGTGTATTGACACCCTTCAGAACTACCATATGACCAAAACCAGCAATGGTGCCGTCACTCTGGGGACTTCCATTGGGGCTCCTCAGGCCTGATTTCCAGAGATGTTCAGCATTCCTCTGGCCTTTACTTTAAGCAGAGTTGTGGGTGCTTGATACTTCTGAAATTAGAGTCTGGGTGTCTGAAATTTGGCCCAGAGACACCCCACCCTGGGCTCCAAGCTGCCCTGCATGTACATGAGCCCAGTCACTCTTTGCTGGGACTGCCTCTACACAGCCTGGCTCATTGTGAGCACTACCATAAAGAGCCATCATAATCAGCGCAACAGCCTCAGGGAGCTGCTCTACAGGCCAAGGGCTTTGCCTGCATCGCCAGTGATTTGAAGGAGTAAACTGAGTCTGGGGGTGAAACCTTGGCCCATATGCAGCCAGTGGGAGCCTTGTGGCCAGGATCTCAGACAACCTCAGCAATCCAGCATTGCCCCAAAAACAACCCCAACCCCACAGCCTCTATCCATAACCAGACCAGGCCAGCTATGGTACTCAACCCGACTGCTCCCTCTGTTTGTCCTAGTGCTGAGTCCCTCCATCCATCTCTCCTGTGGATGAGGCTGGGCCCCATGGCAGTTTCTCCTTTCCCCAGTATGACACATGCTCCTAGATTGCCGGTGATGACACCTCCCACCCCCATCCCTTTACACTGCATTTTGCAAACACTGTGCAGACCTACTCCCTTTCCCAGAGCCTCCCCCAGCTCTGGAGGGCTTTCTCCTCTCACCCCTAGTTCTGTGCTGGGCCCTCATGGGTGGTCAGGATAATGCAGAACCCAGCCCCTGGATTGGTATTGGGGGGGCAGTGTCTGTTGGACTCCCAGTTCCAGTGCCACCCTGTCCCCTTCAACAAGCAGATCTGGCTTGTTTTTGGTAGGCTTGGCTTATTTTCAAGGCTGATTGCTTTATTTGTGTCTGTGTCAACTGTCATCCCTGGCCCCTCCCCTTCTCTCTTTAGTACCTTGGAATCTGCAGGCCCAACCGCCATGGAACTTTCTGCGCCCCAAAACTCCCTCCCCAACTGCCACGGAGCTTTCTGGGCTGAAACATTCCCTCCCCAACTGCCATGGAATTTTCTGGGCCCTGATGTTCCCTCCCCAACCACCATGGAACCTTCCAGGCCACAATGTTCCCTTGGGTGCTGGCTGGGGTGGGAGCCCAGATTACCCCAGGACAGGGCTGGGTTGGCTATGAGATGCTTCCTATCCTGGGCCAAGGCGCACTAGGGCAATAATTGTCAAACTTAGGGTTGAGACCCAGTACTGGGTCACAGATACTCATGCACTGGGTCATAATGGCTCTTGCTGCCCCTGCCAGAAGACTGGAGTGCATTGCTCAAAGATGTAATTATTGGGTCATGGGCATAAATGATTTTTTTCAACTGGGTCCTGAGAAAAAGTTTGAAAACCACTGCACTAGGGTATCCACACGAGACAGCCCAGCACTGATGGCTATGGCCAGCGCACAGAGTGGGTGGGGGACACTCACCCCTTCCCCACCGGGGCTGGTGCTGCTGAAGTGAGGCCCTGTCATGCCCCAGGTCAGCCAGAACCCGATCGCACCTCCCTGCGCCCAGGGGCCTAGCCGGATGGTCACCGGCCTCACACAAGCCTGCTTGGCTGAGACAGTTCAGGGGAGCTGCCAGAGACAGTGGGGTTGGGTTGGCCCTGAGGTGGGGATAGGCCACCACAGACCCCAGGCTATGCGCAGCAGGGCTGGCACAGGCCCTGGGCTGGGTGTCATAGGACACGTGTCAGCGAATGATCAACACAAGTCTTATCTCTGGGGTCCAGCCGTGGCTGGGCTGCACCCTCTCAGCTGTTGTGCAACCGTTTGCTGCTGCCCCTGATAACTCTGTCCTCTGACCCCAGCCGAGATGAGGCCCTCATGTGCTGCCAGTCTGAGCCTGACACCCCGTGGAACAGACACAGACAGCACCAGTGCCACCATGAGCTGCTCCCTGCTGACCCTCCTCTTTGTACTTTGCCTCCTCGGGGGCTGCGGTGAGTGGCTGGTTGGGGGCAGCCAGGGGCCAAGAAGAGCCCTGAGGGTCTTACACATCTCCCAGATGCAGGGCAGAACTGCTCCCCTCCCCCTCAAGATGCTGGCTCCCTAGGCAGGATGAAGAGGGTTTGATCAGGAGGTCTGGGTGTCTCCCAGCTCCAATCCCTAGTCACTGGGCCAGGAGCTGGAGGGAGGAGGGACAATCACACCCCTTCCCCCCTTTGACTCTACCACCGGCCCTGGATCAGGGACCCCAAAGCTTTTGCAGGCAGTAGCTTCCCCCTGGCTACTGCTCCCTGGCCCAGCTGCTGTTAGTGTCACTCTCTTGGTTAGGGGTCGGCAATAAGAAGAGCCATTTTTTAAAAAATTCCTTCAATAACCAAGTGTTTTGAGATCTGCAATGTCTGTAGCTTGCTGATGGTGGTGGTGATGGTGGCGTGGGCTGGGAGCTGGGCCAGGGCACCTGCTGCAGGGTCCCTTGGCAGGGTTGGGGTAGGAGAGCCTGGAACCAAGAGCAGGGCTCCTGCTGCAGGATTCCCTGGTGGTGAGGGGAGCCCAGAGTATCGTGTGGGCCTCCTGCAGGGTCTCCTGGTGGCAGGAAGGGGGCCTGGAGCCCAAAGCTGCAAGGGGGCAGTCAAAGAGCCTCTAGAGCCACAGGTTACAGACCTCTGCTCTGGACCAAGCTGGTCTGACCTCCCTGCCTGGTGCACTGACCCTCCCCTGCTGTCTTTGCCTGGTGCAGCCAGCAAGCTGGAGGTGGAGACAGAGGCATCTCCCCTGCGATGCTGAAGTGCTAGTTCTCCGTGAAGCAGCCCCCTGTGGACCTGAGTCAGCTGGCTGTGCAGTGGTTCCACAGGGGTGGGCAGCTGGTGGAGTTCGACAATGTGTTGAGCACGAGTCGGCCAGGTGTCAACATGAACGTGGAGGGACTGCGGACTGGTGATGCTGCCCTGCACCTGAGCAAGGTGACCATGGAGAGTGCCGGCAACTACCGCTGCTATGTCACCTACGCACCTGATGTGCGCATTAAACAGGTCGTCCTGCAGGTTGAGGGTAAGAAGTTGGCCTGTCACAGCATCCTAGCATAGGATCCTACCACTGGGTCCTACCATGGGGGTCCTGCCACAAGCTGGCCAATTCTCCCCTTGCTCTCCACAAAGCTGGGAGTGCTCCCCACAGCCAGTGGTGCCCCCTCTGCCCCTTTCTCCACAGTGGCCCTGCTGGGAGGGGTGGGGACTGCTGTCCCAGTTGTTGTCTTGCTAAGAAGGGCGTTTGGGGTTTCAGGGCAGGTGTGGGTGGGCTCAATGCAGTGCTGCAGTGATGGGTGTATCTGGTTTGTGCTTCACAGACCCCCTCAAAGCTGGCTGAAGAGGAGTCAGAGGCTGTGGCCCGTGACACCTGTGTCCTCGAACTCCCCCCCATTCTCCTGAAGAAGTTGGACCAGGTGCTGAGCACCCTGGAGCAGATTAGCCACAAGCTGGATGCAGCGGGTGCTGGGGCTGGGGGGAAGGCCTGAACCTGGCCCCAACTCCACGGGATGCTTGGATCTCAGTGCAGCAGGAGGAACTATAGGACAGCTGAGGGATATATGGGGTAGCTGGGAGGGGAGAGGGACACAGAGAGAGCAGCATGGTTGGCACCACAGAGGGAATGGTCCAGGGAGCTGATGGAACAGGATTGATCCAGTCTGGGTGGGAGGTGGATAGAGGGAGTGAGACTCGGGGCGGTGAGGGTGGTTGCATGGGGACGTGGGCTTTATGATGGATCCAGTGGGTCACAGCGTGAGGCAGGGCAGCTTGTGAGCTCTGTTATCTGAATAAAGCCTGTGACGAGATATTGTCTGCCCCTGGTCTGTGATGTGTGAGGGTGATTCTCAGATCAGGGCCCCCATCTTAGCCCCACTCTCAGTGTATCTGGGGAGATGGGACAGGCACTCCAGGAGGGAAAGGGGTCTGCCCCATCCCAAACGATGCAGGGCTCTGAGGTATCTCCCTGATGAGACTCTGCCCTGGAGGGAGGAGAGGGCATCCCATGCCCAGAGCATTGACTGAGGCCTGGCTGAGCATTGCCAGCACCGTCCTGGGGGAGAGGCGACTATAACCCAAGGGGAGTGGAGCCCAAAGCATGGTGTGGGTGAAACATCCCACAAAGCTGTGACAGAGCAGGGTCTGGGGGGAGGGAACGTCTGCCCCAAGTGGGAAGGTGCTATGGGGGTGTCACAGGCATCCTGGGGTACTAGAGTCCAGGCTCCACGAGATCTCTGACTGCTCCAGAATCCTGAGACAAAAACAACCCAAGCAGACAGCACCCAGGTGCCTGGAGGGGATGGGATTGGATGTTCCAGCCAATCAGGGGGCTGCTGGCTATGTCTGGGCTTTATCAGGACCCTGCCACGCGCCTGGGCCTTTATCAGCACAGTGCTGGTGCTGCCGATGCAGTGACGGCACCTTCTGCCTCCATGCATGCACCCCTGGAGATGTGTCTGCGTGGCACTGTGTTGGCCCTGTGCTGCATGGCAGCTGGTGAGTATGGGATCTGTCCTGCCACAGGTCTCCCTGGGTCTCCCTAAAACAAGGCCCCCTCATTTCCCCATGTGTTCCCCCTGGCAAGGCTATCCCTAGGGGGGTGTGGGGCCCCCACTCACCACCCCCAACACTGGGGGGAGCGGGGCAGGCCCAGGGGAGGGGCAGGCCCCTGCTCCCGCAGTCCCATGCCGGAGACTGGGCGAGCTGGCCAAAAGGGTGGTCTGATTCAGCATTGCTGCTCTGCCCCCTTCCCCACACGTTGTGCTTTCAGCTCTGTGCCGGAGCAGTGGTGAGGGGGCAGGAGGTAGCGAGGTAAGGGGGGTAGCCATATGGGCCTTGCACTGCCTCCCGCCCCCTCCCTGCTGCTGTGGCACAGAGCCGAAAGCAGTGCATGTGGCTGGGGGTGGAGCAGCTGTGCTGAGCTGGGCGGCCACTTTTCACCAGCTCGCCTTGTCCCCAGCATGGGGAGGGGGCGACAGTGTGGGCCCAAAGCACAAAGCCCTGGGTGGCTGCCACTCTCACCCTAGGGACAGCCCTGCCCCCTGAATCTCCTGAGCACAGATTCCCCACTTTTCAGGCATTCCCTTAGATCACCCAAGACAGGACCTCCACTGCCCCTGGGGTTCCCTGCTGTATCTGCTCAAGGCAGCCTGGAGGGTGAGAGGGGTGGGAGCCAGTTCAGAGGGGAGATGAGAGCTCCCCTGCTTCTCCAGAAGGGGAGGAAAAGGGACAAGCAGGGACACCAACAGAGCTGAATGTCATGGCTGGGAAGTGACTGACTAGTGAGATTTAAGGCCCATCTGGATATGCTGGTGGGGATGGGAACAATCTTGTAGGATGTAGGGTGCCTCCATTCTAGGAGGGTCCCCCATTCCAGAAGGTGCCAGGAGCAAAGGCACACAACCGTGGCATGGGGGGAACATTTAGGGATGCCACTTCTCTCCCTGCAGTGGGCTGGCTTCAGTTGTCCATGGGTCCCTCGCTGGTGCAGGTGCGCCCTGGACAGCATGTGATGCTGGAGTGCCTCTTTGGGGCCGACTACCCACCCCTTGACCTGGAGCATCTGCAGGTGCGCTGGCAGCACAAGGGGCGCACTGTCTTGGAGTTCACAGGGGCAACACGGGCAGCGCGGGCAGGGGTCAGCCTGGCAGAGGATGAGGTGAGGAATGGCAACGTCTCCCTGATGCTGCAGAGTGCCTCAACAAGCGACAGTGGGGAATGGACCTGTTATGTCCTCTACCCTCCCGACCAAGCCAAGGGCAGCCTCACCCTGCAGGTGCTGGCAGGTGAGCAGGGGGCTGGGGTGGGGTGGGACAGAATGGCACTGGTGACCTCTGCTGGGGGGCACTGACCCTCCACAGGGCCAGCTCCCCTGCCCCTCACTGGACTCCCTGTAGGTTGAGGCTGTGGCTGGAGTAGCTAGGCACTGTCTCTCGTGGTGCTGGCTGGTGTGATGCTGAGGCTCCACCACAGTCCTGATCCTGCCACAATGCTGTGCTGTTATTGCAGACCCACCAGCGCCCTCTGATGCCTGTGCCCTGGGTGGGGGCACTCCGCAGCTGCGGCAGCTGAAGGAGGTGATTGGGGACTCCATCCGCTCAGCTGGTGAGCTCCAGCAACACCTGGCCCGACTGGCTGCAGATGTGAAGAAGTGTCTGGGCATGCAGGAAGCTGAGGAGCATGCACCTCGGGCAGAGGCTGAGGGCATCAAGCAGCTTGCACAGGCATGAGCCTGCTCTGTGTAGGGGCCTGGTCACTGGGCTCTCAACGCCCTCTGACACAGTACCACAGGACAGGGCTGGGCTCCCCTGAGACAGATCTAGCAGCAAGGGGGCTGGAGGTCCCCTCAGATGGATGGGGGACACCTTTATCATGGCAATGGCTTTGCTTCTGCATGGTGTGAATGCAAGTCTGGGGGCTGGGATCTTGCTCTCAAATGGGGGCACAGGCCCCATCTCCCCTAAGGGGCTCAGGGAATTGACATAGTACTGGGGGCACCAGTGTCAGATGTCACATGTGGGACCCTGGGCTGGGTGCAGTGGTGTGTGGGGTCAGGGGTCAATGACTGGTGCTCGGGAAGGTCTATTTGCCTGAACTGCTGACTGTGTCTCTCCCCAGCAGGGACACCCCAGGAGAGAGATCAGGAGGGACAGTGGGGTGGTGGGAGGTTGTTGCTCTGAGTGTGGGAGGGGCTGCAGGGCATGTGATTGCAGCACCTGGCATGGTACCAGCTGCAGCCTGGCAATAAGGAATA
Organism: Podocnemis expansa; assembly: GCA_007922195.1. Classification (NCBI taxonomy): domain Eukaryota; kingdom Metazoa; phylum Chordata; order Testudines; family Podocnemididae; genus Podocnemis; species Podocnemis expansa. The sequence goes on from ML682172.1 coordinate 1,420,775, forward strand.
AAGAATTCATTATGCACTCAGTGTCCTGCTGCTAGCCAGCATCTATGCTACACAGTCCCCAGTGGGGGGTGGGGAATGCAAGGATCAGGACCAAGTGGTCACTCTTTACTGGGCATCAACTCCCTCCCAGTTCCCCACTGGGTCAGATTTAGTCTGGGCCCAAGACAGTGCTGAGTCTACCTGGCCTACACTCCCCAGCGGTGCCAGCCCCATGACTGCTAGGGAACCCAGTCTTCTGCTGGAAAGGACTTTAGGCTGGAACCCAGTGGTGCAGGAGGGAGGAAACATCCCACAGTTATACGCCTTTCATCCTGCTTGCCAGAGTCCCAGACTGCTGCGTGCACCAGGCCTTGGGGGATGCCCCCTCTGTTCTCTTGGGAAATGCGGGGGGCGGGGCTGGGTGCTCCTCCAAAGCTCTGCTTCCAATGCTCTGTACCATCTGTTTGCATGCCACCTGTCAGCAACCTAACCCAGGCAATAGAGTCTGTGAGACCTATCCCAATGCTCACCAGGGGAGCTGTTGTCACTTACCCAGCTCTTGGAGGGTGTGGCAGAGGCCATGCTTAGAGCAGGCCAGGGAGGATGTGAGTGACTCTCTGTGGGGTCACCCAGGAGGCTGGTACCCAGGATCTGCAGAGATACCTACCACACATGGATGTGGCACTGAGGGGAGTACTGGTGGTGGTGGTGGTGGTGGTGGGGAGGGGTCCACAGTGTCATATCTAGTCCAGCCAGTCCAGCCTCACTCAACACTTGGGGCCCAAGAACAGGTGTCCCAACAGATCCTGCCCAGACTGTCTGGGTCTTTCTGCCGGGAGCCCTCCAAAGCAGGTCTGGGGAAGTACCGAGCTTTTTTTGCTTATGTGGGAACACAGCTGGGGACATAATCTGGGGCCCTGTGTCCTTGCTAAGGTATAAACTATAATGTCAAGCCCAGGACCATTCCTGCTGTAGTGAGTTAAAAACAGTCTCTGTACTAGGGTTATCAGATATCAAACCATGGAAAGGACACAGGGAAGTACAAAAAGGAGGACATTAGAGGACACATGGAGAAAATGTAGTATTAATGTAATATTCTTCTGTTTTTAGGGGTCTCTGGAATGCTTCCCCCCAAAAATAGGGTGTTCTGGGGCATTCCAGCATCCTTTAACCCTCATAAGTAAAAAGCCAGACAAAATCATGTATTTTTAAAATGCCTGAGGGCATGAAGGTAAAAGGGAGGACATGTCCTCCTTTTGTCTAACATCTGGTAACCCTACCCTGTTGTGACCCGGGCCTCCTGGGATAACCACCTGAATATGCAAAGATCAGGGCACACTGCAAAAAGGAGAGCAGATTCACTCAGCACTGGTGGGTCACCTGGAGATAAACTGCCCCAGCAAGTCACAAACAATGCTTCTGATCCCCCACAATGGATATCAAGAAGCCACCATATAGTATAGCCAGCTCCCGTTACTGCATTCCAGTCACTGGTCCCCAGTACAGCCACTAGGTCTGTTAAAGAAATAGGTTCTCCTGACCCCAAGGGGTCAGCCACATTACACAGAATGATATAGGCTTGAATCTTACCCAAAATACCACACTGCCAGCCAATCCTTTAGTAACTATAACTAAAGGTTTAATATAAAAAAGAAAACAAACAAAACATGAGAGATGTTAAAGGGTCAAAGTGAATCACATACATACAAATGATTTAGAGCCCATAGAAGATAAACCCTTGTTTCACAGCTTCAGTTGTTAGCGATCCAGTTTATAGTAATAGAGACCAAATAATCCAAGTGTAGAGTTTGTTCTAATTCTCCCCATGAGAATTAGCAGGGCGGTCTCAATCCTGCGGCCCAAATGTTCCCTGAGAAGCTTGGACAGATGTGAGATAAAGCAATTATATTCCAAACGTCCTATTATAGTTGTAGCTAGCAAGGTTGGCATTTGCAGGTCAATTCTTCATGTGGGCTTTGACGACAGTTCCCAGGTACTTTCTTAAGTGGAGCATAGCAATACATATTGTCCGTTGAAGGAAAGCCTTCACCTCCTGGGCACCCCAGGTAATTAACTGCATTAGCATCGTTAACAGACAGTTTACAGTGGTACATCAAAGGTCCCTTTGTATGTTAATGTTCCCTCTTGACCCCTTCCAATCCTTACAATGGTAACAGATAGGAAAGCACTTCATTCACCTTGCTAACCTCTAACAGGATACATGTAAATATCATCAAGAAACCACTAAGGATACAAATGCATATCAAAGCCTTAGCCTACTCACTACATTGCATTTCCCGATAATATGTCTTCAAAGATTAGATTTAGATCATGTATTTTACAAAGATGGCTTGGCCTTTTCAGGCCTAGCATGACTCCTGTACCCATTCCCGGAGGGCTGCTTGCCACCATGAGGAGAGGGGTTCCTGTGTACCCAACCCCTGTACTCCACCCCAGAGGGGTAATATCCCAGTGCCAGGTGAGTTGTCCCCATGTACCCACCCTCCATGCTTTACTGTAGAGAAACCTCATCTCAGTGCCAGGCAAGGAGCCCAACGTCCCCAGTCCTTGCCCTTTCAAACTGTTTGTCACTTGAAGGGCTGGGGAAAAAGCCAGCCCTGAGAAGATAAGCCAGATTGCTGTGAGCATCTGTATGGCAACGGCTGTCCAGAGTACTCCTGAGGGCCCTGGGGGTCTGTGTGGGCTGAAGTTGCCAGTGGGGAACACTGACAATGTTTCTGAGGTGCCCCCCATGCTTGATGAGTTGGGAGCCTCCTAGCAGTGGAGAAAGGAAAATCTGTGCAACTCTCAGGCTTTCGCTGTGCAGCTGCAGCATGAAGCCTTGCTGGCCCTGGGTGCAGGAGAAAGGAGGGCACAGGAGGGGCTGGGATCACCTCAGCTCCTTGGCTTTCCCATTTACAGCCCTGCCAAGATCAGTGGTGGGGCGGGGGTACAGCTGGAGGAGTGGGTCCTGATTGGGCTCAGTACTGGGCACAATCAGGGATCAGGTGCTTCTCATGCAAACAAACAAGCCAGGAGCTAAAGCAGAAAAACAAGGCAGAACCCCAGGGTTCTTCCTGGCTCTGGGATGGGAGTGGGGTCTAGTGCAGGGTTCTCAAACTCAAATCACCAGGAGGGCCGCATGAGGACTAGTACGTTAGCCTGAGGGCCGCACCACTGAAACCTTTCCATACAACAATGTTGCAAATATCAGTAACAGTAGTGTCATTGTAGGCTGTAGGAAATGGCTTTTAGGGGCCGCATGTGGCCCACGGGCCATGTGTTTGAGACCCCTGATCTAGTGGGTTGGAACCAGGAGGGACTGGGTTTTGTCCTGGGTCTTCCAGTGATTTGCTATGCAATCTTAGGTTGATCTCTGCATCAGTTTCCCCAGCTGATCAGTGGGGATACAAACACTTGCCATATCCTGTGCATTTGTCTATTTCCCCTGGTCTTCTCTGAGGTGAGATAGGGGGCCCCAGCCACAGGGATTGTCCAGAACTAATGTAGGGCTAATCGCTGGGGACCCTCCCCCCAGCTGTCTCTGTCTTGGGCCCATACAGGGGGCTGGATCAGGCTGCAGCCCCTGTGACATTCTCCTCTGTAGTCTGGACTGGTGTGTAACTGTATCACTCCCATTCCTCATTCCTAGGGCACAGCATACCTTGTCCTGTTGTGTGAATCCCCACTTCTCAGTCACTTCATGCAGAGCCTCCTGCAAGCAAGCAGCTCTTTCCTTAGAGAACTGGCTCTCAACCTTTTACGAGTCATGACACACGGCCAAGTTAGGACAGGACACATCAGCCCAACCTCCCCAAGTTGAATCCAGGCATCTCCCCAGGTCTCCATGATACACTTCCTGCTATGTGGGAACACAGCAACCTGTCCCAACAGTATTTAAGAACTGCAGCCTTAGCCAGCCACTTATGGGATGAGCCCAATCAATACCTCTCAATCCCAGATACAGCCCTAGGAGTGCCATTTTAGACTTCAGTGCTGATCACTGGACTCTGGAAGGTCAATCTTCCGCAGAAATTGCTAAGCACCAGGTCTGTCACTTTAAATGAGTCTCTACACATACCCACACCACAGGCACTGCTTTAGATCAAACAAACACCTTGTTTATTAGGTTCAGAAAGATTGTAAATGATTATAAGATGGAAGAAGACAGGTCAGATTTAATCAAAAGTAAACAAGGCATATGCTTTTTTAAGTAAGCTTAATGCTGTCAACAAAACAAACAAGGAGTCCTGTGGCATTTTGATAAACTAACAAATTTATCTATCACTTGTGCTTTCATGGCTATTATCCCTCTTCATCAAATATATGAAAGTGCAGTGAGTTAGATATATATACATATGCAGAGACAGGTGAGTCACAGTGTCAGTTCAAACAGTTCCAGAAGGGCAATCTGTTAGTCTATTTCAGCAACCCAAACAAGTTGATCTTCTTCGAGTGAAGCTCGGATACATTCAGTAATAGGTGTATCCGTAACACAGCACATGATTGGTTGGAAACCTTTTTCCCTCGCCTGTAAAAACCTTCCACAGTACAGCTAGCAGTCACCTAATACTGAATGGTTACTTACCAGTAAACGTCTTTCTTCGAGATGGGCTGCTCGGATTCATTCAGTATTAGGTGTCTACGTGCCACAGCGCACGATTGGCTGGAACTTCTTTTAGCCTTAGCCTGTCAAGACAGGGCTGGCAGGCACCGCCCTCTGGCCATATATATGGCCCCAACCCTGCTCCTCCCCAGTTCCCATTAATCACTAACTCCGAGTAGTGGGGATGGTGAGAGGGGACTGAATGAATCCGAGCAGCCCATCTCAAAGAAGGATGTGTACTGGCAAGTAACCATTCAGTATTAGGTGACTGCTAGCTGTACTCTGGAAGGTGGGCGGAGTTAGACTTTATCTGCCATCAGCACGGCTACCCACAAATGGCACAACCCCCCAAACTGGGTGAAGAAGCAGTGGGCCATCAGGCACATGCCTACGGACACACCACCAAGTGCAAGATCCTCAGGAGGAGGCATGCATGAGAGTGCTGAAGGGTCATTTGCCACTCTGCCAGGGGACTATAAGCCTAACAGGGGCAGTCCCCAGTTCATTGTCAGGGAATTTGCTATACCATAATAGCAAGAAGAACCTTGTCACCAGCAAGACCGTTTAGTGTAGGACGGTTGCCCCTTCCTAGAAGAACTGACTCCTGAGAGAGGCAGTTGTGATCCAGGGCAACAGATTCCCACAGCTGCAGGCAAAGGGCAAGGATGGAATAATTGCTGCCCTTGCCACCTCAACCCCAAAAGGGGGAGGTGAGTTGGGTTAAGTACTAACCAAGACTGGGGCAGGGAGCACATCACCCCTTGGCCAAACAGGAGATAGGCAAGAGGCCTTCTCCATAGGCATACTGGCAGGAGATGCCATGGGTAGGGCTGATAAGGGGCGCCCTAACTGAGGAGTCCCAGCTCCATATGGAAGCTAACGCAGGAAGAGGGGTACGAGGAAGGAGTGGGTGGGGACCTCTACCCCTCCATCTGTTGATGCATGGGGATGGAGGGCCTGGAGGGAGGGCCTCAGAATAAGTCCTGGATGCTTGGCAGACCCACCTCTGGGGCCCAGAAATGTCAGAGACACTCCTTCAGGGAGGTCGTCATAAATGGAGACGTGGACATCTCATAAGGGCCTTTCCTTAGAGGTAACCCTTAAGCAGGTTATTGTAGTAAAAAGAGAGCCTTAGGAACACCCATCCTGGTATCAGGAGAGAAACTAGGAGAAAAGTGATTGAATTCCCCATGTTAGGTTGTCCCCAATGAAAAAAGGGGGGCAATGACCTGAGGTAGAGGTGATGAAAACATCATGGGGTTCTGGTGGTGGGGAGGGCTTACGCAACTTCAGCACTTGGTGCGCATTTCTGTCCCCTGCCCCTGTACTCTACTCTTCCGGTGCACAGACTCACATAGGGAGAGGTGTGCCGAATCAAGGGAAGGGGTATCTGGCCATCTCTGTAGATGGGTCAGGTCCACCTCAAAGGTCATGCTTCCAACTCCAGAATCAGAGTGTTGGAAAGGGCATACAGCTCAGAAGGCATTCTCATCTCTCACTTCTATGGAGCGCCAGTCAACCTTCATAACATAGCTGGATGACTCATTCTAACGGCGGGTGCAGGTGTTGGGTCCCGGCTACAAAGGGCCAACTACGAGGGACCTTGCATAGGTCCTGATGAGGAGAATGGCGACACCTTAGGCAAGACACAAGTTGGACATGGTATCTAACTCCTGCTCCAAGGGAAGTATTATTGGTGTGCCACCCCATGTATTGGAAAGGTTAAGGCTTGGGCGGGTCCCTGTTGGGAGGAAGGAGGAGGGAAGGATCCCAGGAAGAGGAGGAAAGTATAAGGCAACCCTTACTTAGGGAAGACAAGAGAGAACTGCTGTGTCCTTTAAGGAACATAGAGGGGCAAGAGGGAACATTATGAAAAATGTCACCCATAAGGCATCAGGCTTTCCAGTCCATTAAGGACTATAAGCTTCCTTGGGCCAGAGTTCTGCAGGGGAACTACTCTGAGCTGTAAACCACAGGTCCCAAAAGGCTCACTCAGATATATCAGTGCCGATGGTGGTTAGAAGTTCTATCCCCTACTATCTCCTTTCGTAGCAATTCTAGGGAGGAGAGGGGTGCAAGAGAGAGGTCAGGACAGCTCCTAGATGGCTGTTTAGAGCTTACGGGGGAAGCAACCCTTGCCTGGTAGAGGGATGCACCAGAGCAGAGGAGGTTCCAGTCAACGGCTAAACTGGGGTCCGCTTGTGGGCAGAACCACCAGTGTAAAGTGGTGAAGGTCCTTGGGAAGGAAGGGTAGGGGCTGAAAAGGCAAAAACCCCTACAGTGAGACTCGAGGATCTCACAGGCAAAAGCCTAATACGAGTCTGAAGAGCATAGCCCCAATATAAAGGGGCCACTGCCCGGGGAGGGTAAGGCAGGAGAAGATAGAGGGCAAAGGGGGATGAGCTTGCCCTCTTACTCATCACCTAGGGGGTGGGGTGCATCATCCCGCAATAGCTTCCCCCTGATCCATTGCAAGCTGACACAGATGAGGCGTGCTCTCGGGGTAGTGACATTGAAGCGTCCCCTTTCAGTGTGCCTGACTGGAAAGGAGTTGCTGAAGTGTAGGCATGCTGTCCTTGACCCAGAGGGCTATAGTTTTTTTTTTGGGCGGGGGGGGGATGATCAATGTTCCCTCTAATTACTAGTAGACTGTGTGTGCAAATAATTTCTTTGTGTGCGCAAAAACATTTCTTTGTGAGCACCAATATTAGCACTATAGAATTTTTTTGTGCGCACTTTATTTTGTTGTGTGTGCAGGTTTGATGACCTGTGTGCGCACGCACAGGTGCACAGCTTAGACAGAACAGTGGGCATGGTGTGCCCACTTTGCATACCTCTGTGGCCCCTGGGTTCCCACCAAGGCTTCAGGGCATATGCGTCTGGAACCAAGTGTGTATGAGGAGAATTCTCCAGTGGCCAGGCCCTTACTTGACCCAAAGGGTATTGTAAGGGAAGAGGGAGGCACATTGTTCCCAGAGAGGAGGAAGAGGAGTCCCAAGGTTGATTGTGAGGGGGCGTTTAGCAAAAGCATTTTGGTTTCTGCTCTGAAGTTCAAGGGTTCTTATGGAGGGAGAACAACCCTGTTGGGGTTGATCACCTATAAAGAGGCAAGGGGACCAATCTCCTGTAGTCCAAAGGCTCCTAAAGATAGCCATTTCACTTATGTGTGTGTGTGGGGGGGGTACAAGAAGGACCCTTCCCCCATGCATGGAAGGGGTCGTGGTAGACTGGGGATGTGGAGGTACCTGGGGAGAGAGTGTACCCAGGGCTCTGAGTGCCGACCTCTGCACATAGATGTCATGGATCATGGAGTCAGTGGACAGGTAAAGAGAAAGAGACCACCCCTCTAAAGGGAAGTCTAATATGGCCTACTGTAAGTCCTGGGAGAGGTCAAGATCCTGAAGCTGGGCTGCCCGGCATGTAACCACGGCCCTAGCAATGCCGCGGGTAGCTGTCTTCGAGGCATCGAGAGCCACATCAAGAGCCAGGGCACCTTCCTTGACAAAGGCATTCACGTTTTCACAGCGAGGGCCAACTCCCATCCCACTACACTGGGCATGGCAGATTGGAGAGAAGAAGAGAGGCCCTTGGTGACAGAAGGTCAGGTTAGGGACTACTTAAAGAAGCTGGATGTCTACAAGTCCATGGGGCTGGACAACCTGCATCTGAGGGTGATGAGGGAGTTGGCTGATGAGGTAGCAGTACCTCTGGCCATTATCTTTGAAAACTCGTGGCGAATGGGAGAGGTGCCGGAGGACTGGAAAAAAGCAAACATAGTGCCTATCTTCAAGAAAGACAAAAAGTAGGATCCAGGGAATTACAGACCTGTCAGCCTCACCTCAATCCATGGAAAAATCATGGAGCAGACTCTGAAAGAATCCATCCTGAAACACTTGGAGGAAAATAGAGTGATCAGGAACAGTCAGCATGGATTCACCAAGGGTAAATAGTGCTTGACCAACCTCATCACTTTCTATGATGAGATGACTGGATTTGTGGATGTGGGAAGAGCTGTTGATGTGATATACCTTGACTTTAGCAAGGCTTTTGATTCAGTTTCCCACAGCGTTCTCATCAGCAAGTTAAAAAAGTATGGGTTGGATGTGTGGACTGTAAGGTGGATAGAGAACTGGCTAGATCAATGATTTCAGCATGTAGGAATCAATGGCTCTGTGTCTAGTTGGCAACCAGTAATGAGTAGTGTGCCCCAGGGGTCGGTCCTGGGGCCAGTGTTGTTCAATATTTTCATTAATGTTCTGGATGATGGGATTTATTGCACACTCAGTAAGTTTGCGGATGACACCAAGCTGGGGGGAACGGTAAACATGCTGGAGGACAGAGAAAAGATTCAGGAAGACCTTGACAAATTGGAGCAGGGGGCCAATAGAAATCTCATGAGGTTCAACAAGGACAAGTGCAAAGTCCTACACTTGGGATGGAAAAACCCCATGCAGCACTACAGGCTGGGGAACAATTAGCTAAGTAGCAGCACCGTAGAAAGGGACCTGGGGGTCCTGGTGGATGGGAAGTTGGATATGAGTCCGCAGTGTGCTCTTGCTGCCAAAAAAGCCAATGGCGTCCTTGGCTTCATCAGAAGAAGCATTGCCAGCAGATTGAAGGATGTGATCATTCCCCTCTATTCAGCACTGGTGAGGCTGCATTTGGAATACTGTGTCCAGTTTTGGGCTCTCCACTACAAAAAGGATGTGGACAAATTAGAAAGAGTCCAGCAGAAGGCAACAAAAATGATCAAGGGGCTGAAGCACAAGCCCTATGAAGAAAGACTGAAGTAACTAGGCTTATTTAGCCTGCAGAAGAGAAGACTGAGGGGGGATTTGATAGCAACCTTCAACTTCCTGAAGGGCTGCTCCAAGGAGGATGGAGCTTGGCTGTTCTCAGTAGTAACAGAGTATAGAACAAGAAGCAATGGTTTCAAGTTGCAGCTGGGGAGGTCAAGGCTGGATATTAGGAAAAACTTTCTTACCAGGAAGGTGGTAAGCATTGGAGTGGGCTACCTAGGGAGGTGGTGGAATCTCCATCTTTGGAGATGTTTAAGGCCCATCTGGATAAAACTCTAGCTAGAATAATTTACTGGGAGTGGTCCTGCTTTTTTTGGCAGGGGGTTGAACTAGATGACCTCATGAGGTCCCTTCCAACGCTATGATTCTATGATTCTAAGTTCCCCAAGTATTCTTGCGGGATTCTTACGTATCAGAGCTAGTCACCTATGGACATGGCGCATTCTTCAGCCATAGAAGCTTTTCAATCAGACTTGTCTTCTCTCTGAAAGATCAACTTCCCCTCAATCATCTGTTCTGAGCAGAAAGCAGAAACCCCAGCAGAGGTTCTCTGGCTCGGGTTATGCAGGAGGATGGATTAGATGGTCAGAACGGTCCTTGCTCGTTTTAAAGTCCATGACATTAATGAATGAAAAGGACTTTTCCAGTATCACCATCTCCCTATTGGGATAGCAGCTGCCCCAGCAGCTTTTCAAGCTGTTACAGAGCAAATATTGTTGTATAAGTCAGACAATATCCCAGCTACTCAAAGAACCAAAGAAATTCAAAATGTAGGAGCAGCACTAGGACAAACTGCAACTCTTTGGGCCTAAAGAGAAGCTAAGTAAAGGCCAGGCTAGTGAAACATATTGATCCCAGGCACGATGCTGCATTCCACCAGGACCTCTTCATCTGTCTCCTTGCTTTGTAGCTTTTTCCTGCTGCAGTGACATCAACTGGACTGGCCAATAGCACAGGGCACTCATTAGGATGGCACTGCATTGTACCAGAGTGGTGGTGAGCTGGGACATAGGAGATATCACTTTTATTCCCAGTTGGGTGCCCTTCCTGCCATCTGCCTCCATTTTCCCTGCATTCCTTTGCTTGTCTGGTTTATTTAGATAGTAAGCTTTTTGGGGAAGGACTGTTTCTCACCCAGGGGCACCATTCTGATACAGAACACAGTATGCACACCCTAGGAGAGGAGCTCTGTGCTGGGAATGGTAGTTGGACTATTAATAGACCCCTGTGACCACTCACAAGTGCAGCCCTACATGGTTCGTTGTGAAACCCTCTGTGGACACTGCCCAATGCCCCTTCACATTTCCACTGAAGTCCCTTTGAGGAGAACTTGGCACAGAAGGGGTTGCAGAGGAGCTGCATGAACAAGAGAGGGAGGGACAAAAGAGCCTTGAGTCTGAAGGACTGGAGAAAGGAACACAACAACTAGTGGTTAAAGCCCTGGTTTAGGATTTAGGAGACCAGGTTCAATTTCCAGCTCTATTCACCTAACCTTGAACAAACCACTTAGTACTTCAGTTCCCAATCTGTACAGTACCACATGGGCTGCCTCCTTCTCTCCTAATAAAGCTGGAGTTACCTGGGCCATCTGGTCTGGGCT
>ML682172.1:1451758-1511600 GCA_007922195.1 Podocnemis expansa
TTTTATCTGCACAGAGCTAGAGCCCTGCAAATTTGTGGATATCCGCAGACCATTTCTTGGGGAGGCAGGTGGGATAGGGACCCACCGTGCAGGACTCTAGGCACAAGCTCCCCCACAGCCAGCAGCCCCCAGGACATAGAGGCGGTCCTGAGAGGAGCGAACCGAGCTGGAGACGCTGCACTGGGCAGAATCCAGCAGCCCCCGCGGCGCAGCCCTACGCCCCGCAGCGCCCCCTGCCGGCAGAGCTCGGCCTGCGGAGCCCCGCCCCCTCCCGGCTCGCCGGGCGGGCGGCTGCCAATGAGCCTCCGCTCCGCTAGGGGGGGCGGCAGGGCCCTCCCGTCGCTTCCCGCTCGGTGCCGCCTCGTTGCTGGCTGAAAGCGGCGGGGGCCGGGCCTCATCCAGCGTCGGCCGCCAGGCGCTTGGCGGGCGGGGGAGCGGGCGAGAGCCGCGCGAGAGGAACCCAGGCGTCCGGGCTCCTCCCGCACGGCCGCCATGTCGGAGGGCGAGAAGCTCAACTTGGACTCCATCATCGGGCGGCTGCTGGAAGGTGCGGCCGGAGGGGGGCTGAGGATCTGTCCGGCCCGATCCCGCCCCCGCACGGGGAGCCCCGGAAGCGGTGGCGGGAATGACTCGGGCCTGGCCCCGGGAAGTTGCGTGTTGACGGGGGGGGGGGCTTTGTTTTGCTCGTTCCCCCCCGGGGCGGGGGTTGCCCCGCGTGGGAGGCGCGCGCCGCTCGCAGGCTGGAGGAAGGGGGATTCGCCCTTTTCCGGGCGTGGGGCTGTCCTCAGCTGGGCGCCGGGGTGTTTTGGGGGCAGGCTGGAGAGTTAGGGTTGTGCGGCCTTTACCTGCCCCAGAGACTTGATTGCAAACCGGGACATGCTTCCAGCCAGCTAACTCAGTTGGAGAGCGCGGGGCACTCTCTGCAGCCCCCAGCCCAGCTGGGAAGTGCCTGACTCTAGTTCGCTTCTGCTTTCAATAGGGTTACCAGACGTCAGGCAAAAAGAGGACATGTCTTCCTTTTTACTTCCACATAATCCGCCCCGCAGGCATTTTCAAAATGCAGGATTTTGTCTGGCTTTTTGCTTAAAGTGTGCTGCAACACCCTATTTTAGGCCGCGGCGTTCCAGGGCTCCCTAAAAACAGAAGACTATTACACTAATGCTACATTTTCTGCATGCATCCTGCCTTTCATACTTCTCTGTTCTCTTTTCCATGCTTTGGTGTCTGGTAACCCTAGCCTTGAACCGTTGAGGGGAGTGTGGGGGAGAAGCCTGTGTTCTGGGGGTTGGCACTGATCTGAGAGACCTTGGGCCAGGCTGGATCTTGAGGTAGGAGGGCGTTGACCAGCCCCTTGTTTCCTGGCTCAGTTCCCTGTAGGGAGGGAACTCCACCCGTCCTCCCAGCGTGAAGCCTGCTCTCCCAGTGCTGCTAACAAAAGTGCGTGGGGATCAGCTATTACTCCCCTGCACACTTACAATTCTAGGGATAGGTGTAGGGGGCACAACCTACACGTTCTGGGTGGCAGCAGCCTGCTGGAGTGCGTGTGGAAGATCATTTACTGTCACATCCCCATGCATCACAAAAGCAAAAGAGAAACCCCTCATACAGGGAAGCTGAGGCACAGAGGAAGCAATTACAGAGCATTTCAGAGCTAGGCAAAGAACCCAAGTGTCTGCCTCACAGACCAGCGTCAGCTGCTAGGCCATCCACCCTCTCAAAGTATGCGTGTTCTCCAGCATGCAGTGGTGGAGAGGTCTCCAGTGTGAGCAGGAGCGAGGGGGTGGGCGTTTGGGGGGGCAGTAGTGGGGGTGGGTGAAGGGGGCCTGGATGTTCAGGGGGCTCCCCAGATGTGCATCCGTCCTCCTTTTCGTACTTCCCTGTCCTCCTTTCCATGCTTTGGTATCTGGTAACCCTACATCTGGCTGAGAGGCTGCATGAGCTGGCCATGCTGGGTCTGGGCCCAGCTGCGCTGCACCCCCTTGAGCCAGCTGCACAGGTCAGGTGAGGATCCAGGTTGGTCCATGACTACTTGGAGTCTCCTCCCCCTTTGCTGCTCTTGAGTCTCCTGTTAACTTGGTGTGGGGGGCAACAGCCCCTTGGCCGGGGGCAGGGGAGTGGTGTTATACAGCCTGTCCAGAAAAGTCCCAGCACATTCAGCCACACAGCCCCGGCTCGTTCTAGTAGCCACAGGGCTGGAGCTGGGGCCTTTCCCTGAGCAATGTGGGGGCTAAAACCATGGGCCAGCAGAGACACGCTGTGCTGTGTTGCAGTGCAAGGCTCACGACCTGGCAAGAATGTGCAGCTGACAGAGAATGAGATACGGGGCCTCTGCCTCAAGTCACGGGAGATCTTCCTGAGCCAGCCCATCCTACTGGAACTGGAGGCCCCCCTCAAAATTTGTGGTGAGTGAGGCAGGGGGTGGGACCCTTCCTCCTAGTTGCTGTGGGGTAGAGGCTGGTGGGGAGGGCCTGGCACCCCTTGTTGGTCCTCCAGGGAGTGGTATCTGGCTCACACTGGTTAGTTGGGGGAAGCAGGGGTCCCTGGCTGGTGGGGAGGTCGGGGATCCTTGGCTCAGTGTGGGCAGGTTGTGGGGGATGGCCCCTGGCTGTGGTAACTACTGTACTCACCACCCCCTCTGTCCCCAGGTGACATCCATGGGCAGTACTATGACCTGCTGCGCCTCTTTGAATATGGGGGCTTCCCGCCTGAGAGCAACTACCTCTTCCTGGGCGACTATGTGGACCGGGGCAAGCAATCACTGGAGACCATCTGCCTCCTGCTAGCCTACAAGATCAAATACCCTGAAAACTTCTTCCTGCTGCGTGGCAACCATGAGTGCGCCAGCATCAACCGCATCTACGGCTTCTATGATGAGTGTGAGTGTGACCCCTGAGCACCCTACATCCTGCTCCCTGCACTCCAAACCCAAGTGTGCTGTTATCAACAGCTTCTGTGACAATTTGTGGGTGTGACTCCTCCATCCCGTGTTCTCTCTGCTCTGCCTTCAACCACATCTGGGAGGGTCAACTACATTTGTGGTTTCTACGACACAGTTCGTCTCATTGCTCTGTCCTCCATACCCACCACTGTCTCACACCTATACTCTTTTGTGATGTTCCTCTTCTGCAGTCTGGACTGGTGTGCAGCTGTCACCCCAATTCTCCATTCCTGTGCCCTGATTTACCCTTCTCTGCTGTGTGAACCCCCACTCTTGGGTCAGCTCATGCCAAGCCTCCTGTGTGTAACCAGTCCCTCACGTAGTGGAGGAGCGCTCTGGCCAGCCACTCCTGGGATGGACCCCACAACCCCCAGCAAACACTTCCATTCCCAGATGCAACCCTGGGAACTACAATCTTGCAGGGTTCAGTGCTGCCCACTGCACCCTGTAAGCTCAGTTACACTTGTCTGTCAGTTTAGCAAAGAAATTGATATGCACCAGCTCTGTCGCTCCCAGTGAGGTCCCTTCACACACTAAGTCCACATGCCCTGGTTTAGATAAGAGACATACCTTTATGGACTACAGCAAGATTTTAAGTGATTCCAAGTCAGAATGATATAAATTCAAAGATGATTAACTCAAGGAGTTAGTTACAATCAAAGAGAACTCTTATTCCAGGGGTCTCAAACTCAAATCACCATGAGGACTAGTAGAGGGCTGGATGAAGACTAGTACATTAGCCTGAGGGGTGCACCACTGAAACCTTCTCATACAATGATATTGCAAATATCAGTAATGATTGTGTCATTGCGGGCTGCAGGAAACAGCTTTAGGGGCTGCATGCGGGCCATGTGTTTTGAGATCCCTGTCTTATTCTAAGCTACAGTTTATCATTTCAGTCAATATTTAGCTTACCACACAGGCTGGCTGTCGTGAGTTTTGCAGTTAAACCCCCACCTCACTGTGGGTAAATTCTCAGTCCTTGGTGTTGCTTAGAAGATGGATTCTAGGGGAGAGCACTGGAGGCTCACTCTTTGTTTCCTCCATACACATCCCTGTGATCAGGTGATCATCCATGTCCAGAAGTAGATGTGATTCCTTTTGCTTGAACCAAAGTGCTCACTGTTCCTGTACCACACCTCCACTGGGTGTGGAAAAACAGCTTTGTGTTTGTCTGCATCTATTCAAGCCGTGGGGGAGACACATTTGGGGACATGACCTGGCAGAGTTTCATGTCTGTACACATGCATGAGTTTGCAGGAAACATGCTACTGTCAGAGTAATGTAGAGCACAGCATGAGCATTCCAAAACCACATTTTGTGACATACTTTGCATCAGATCATACACAGTTACACTGTGAGGGTGAGCATGAGTGACACAGGTCATGCTACAAAGGTGTAGTGTGTCACATCTTGTACCTCCTCTGCTGTGCCTGGCATATCCTCAACCATGAGTGCACCAGCATCTGTGGCAGAGGGTAGCCTCTGCCTCATCCCATATGCAGCCTGGGGCCAGGCTGGCACCCTTACAGAGGAAGGCCATGTGTGCCACCTCTCTGTTCCTTTTATGGCCTGGGCTGCTCCCAGCAGTGCCAGGCTCAGCTTTGAGGGTGGGGGTGGGAGCCATCCCCTCTCCTATGTCTTCAGGCCCCCATACCCTCCCCCTTGTTTCAACAGGCAAGAGGCGCTACAACATCAAGCTGTGGAAGACATTCACTGACTGCTTCAACTGCCTGCCCATTGCTGCCATTGTGGATGAGAAGATCTTCTGCTGCCATGGAGGTGAGGGAGGGGTTGTGGGGACAAGGCTCTATAACCATTGCAGGTTGAGAGGGGTACAACAGTGTGACTTCCTCCAGTAGAAGGGGCTGCTGGGAAAGACGAGGTACTAGGTGCTGTGGGGTTCCATGTGCGTTAGCAGGGCAGGCTGTTGCCATAAGGATGGGATGAAGGGGGGCAGTTTAGGGTGTGGGGGGCATGTCCAGGGTGGGGTGCAATTATTATAGGGGCTCTGTATGAGGGGATTATTAATATGCCATCAGGCTGAGTGGGCAGCGCTATGAGGGGTGAAGTCTAACAGACCCCTCCCCCCCCCCCCCCCCCCGCCCAGGGCTTTCCCCCGACTTGCAGTCGATGGAGCAGATTCGCAGGATCATGCGCCCCACGGATGTGCCAGATCAGGGCCTGCTGTGTGACCTCCTTTGGTCTGACCCTGACAAGGACGTCCAAGGCTGGGGCGAGAACGACCGTGGTGTCTCCTTCACCTTTGGCTCTGAGGTTGTTGCGAAGTTCCTACACAAACATGACCTGGACCTGATCTGTCGGGCACACCAGGTACCAGCCTGTGGGGAACATGGCACTAGGGGACTGGAATGGATAGCATAAGTGTCTGGATTGAGGAGGTGCTCTGCGAGGAGTTTCCCTTGGCTGGGGTGTAGGAACTGGCTGGGACAGGTGGTTTGGAGAGGGGTCAGTCAGTGGTGCCAGACTGTGGCTCTTTGGGAATAGTGGTGTTGGGCAGAGCTGGGGGCATGCTAATGCATGGGTAGGCAAAGCACTCTGCTAGGGACAGGCACTGCCACGTGTGTGTCTGCTCCAGGTGGTAGAGGATGGCTATGAGTTCTTTGCCAAGCGCCAGCTGGTGACACTCTTCTCAGCCCCCAACTACTGTGGCGAGTTTGACAATGCAGGTGCCATGATGAGTGTGGACGAGACGCTCATGTGCTCCTTCCAGGTGAGTCCAGGGCAGGGTTGCCAGACCAGCCCAGGTGTGGAGCCCGTACTATAGGGCGGTCTGAACTCCCTGACACAGAGGGGAGTGGGGCATGCAGTTCCAGTTCTTAGTGAGGGGAGTGTCAGGATCTTTGGGATGGGGAGGAAACCTGCACCCATACCCTGGGAAGAGGAGCAGGGCTGCCACTGCTGCCAGGGAAAAGGGTTCTGAATTCAAAAGCAGATCCCCTGGACTGTAGGTCCATGGGTCTGCCTGCTCTCAAGGAGTGAAGCACAACAGGCTGCCCTCCTTCTATGCATTCACCCTACCTCTCCTACAGATCCTGAAACCTGCTGACAAGAACAAGGGCAAGTATGGACAGTTCAGCGGCCTCAATTCTGGTGGGCGCCCTGTGACTCCCCCTCGCAACTCAGCCAAGGCCAAGAAGTAATCAACGGTTCACCCTGCTCTGCCCTCCCCCATGGAATGGGGGTGTGGATAGGGAGCTCCCCTTGCTGCCCTGCCCCTGGCTCTTTGCACAGAGGCACTCTGCTGCCTGGGACCCAATGCCAAGGGCAGAGCTGAATTATTATTTTTAAAAGCCTAGAATTTGATACCAAAAATCTTGCTCTGGGGGGAGGGGGCAGGGTGGGCTTGTGATTTTTGAAGGAGGGGGGGTTTAATTTTTTTGGATCAAATTGTGTTTGGACATATGAGCTCCCTGCCTCCTCCCCACCCCCAATACTCAGATGGTTTTTTTTTTTTTTTGAATAAATATTTACCAGAACTTCTTACCCTGTTGCCTCCCTGTCCCTGTTTGCACCCCTTGTGAGGGTGAAGGAAGGCAGGGACTCCCCTGTTCTGCCCTCAGTGAGGTCTTGCTCCTATCATTCTTCACTACCTGTTAGGAATGGCCGTTCTCCTATGGCAGGATGGTTCCTGCCAGCTGTAGTGAATACAACCAGAGGGGTCCTGCTGACCCACAAGCAGTGTCACGCTAAAGCTGGTGCCATCTAGCTCCTCCTGACTACCCCCAGAGAGAGTTATGCTACAATGACACTGCAGGCTGGAGCTATGAATTTTGCAGGGACAGAGATTAGGGGCTCTACCTAAGGGCTGTGATGGGTCCAGGAGCCACAAGGTCTTTGCCAGAAAATGGGGGATGAGGTTCAGAGACAGCTCAGTCTAGCCTGCCCTCAATAAGGTGGGAGATGGGGGGGGGGGGCCGGGGGTATAGGAATTCAAGGGGTTAACTCAGTTGCTGGTGAGGGAGAGGGTTCAGCTCCTCCCTTCATTCCCCAGACTCTTCCAATAAGGGGCTGTAGTGCTTGGCAGGAGTGGGATACTGGCTTCCACTACCGACCCCCACAATGACTGGAAAGCCACAGGGCTATACCACCACCAGAGTAACAGCCACTCTAGTTGAGGGGACAATCTGGTAGCTTCCTTTAGCTGCCTGGGGTATGGAAGAGGATTACAGGGTGCCTGCTAGAGCTCAGCCTGCAACCATGCTAATGTAGCTAAGCAATTAGCTTTGAGCCAGGACCATTCCTGCAGGGCTTAGGCTTGAGGAGATGGCCCAGCCTGAGACAGACTTAACTGCTTATGCTCACTAGTCCAGCAAGGATGAGCGAAGGTGAGTGTAGCCTGGTGGCTAGTTCCCTGCCCCTGTAACCAGCTCCTAGCCCAGCCACTGCAGGGGGCAGCATCATGTCCCTCCCAGGGCTGAGCTTCTCCCAAAGGCCCAGCCAGCACCTGTTCACATGGAAAGCTTTATTTACAAGGCCCTGACTGTTCACAGTGTTCTGGAAGTAGCTGCACTGGCCTAGTGTTCCTGCCCCACTCCAGTAAGGGTGAGGGGCTTGTAAAGGTCAGCTTCTCCATCCAGGCTGTTGAGAGCTTGCTTGAATCCAGGGGGAAGGAGGTGAACTCTCAGGACTCTCCATCACTGTCCTCAGCCAGCACGTCCTGGCTGGGCCCCAGCTGAGTTCCGTCACGAGACTGGGTCAGCACTGACCCAAAGAACAAGGAGCGGAACTGAAAAAGACCCAGCAGGAGCATGAGGATGGAGCTGTCCCCCTCAAACATTCCTCTTTCTGGAGGGAGCTAATGTGACTGAAAGCTGCCTCTCAACCCACAAGCTCCCATCTCCCCCAAGCCCCACTCCAGCCTCCCTTCCCCCCCACCAATACTTCACATTCCTCTGCCTATTTTGAGCACCTCACCTACCTTTTTCTGTGGGGGGGTCCCTGGCACAGCCCCCTCCAAATCACTGTTCTCTGATTCCTGAGCAGAGCTTGTGTGGGTGCATCTCTGGGGAAAGGTGGGGCTGGAGGGCGGCTCTGCCTCCCCCTCACATGTGGTCTCCATGGCAATCATGTAGGAATCGATGTCATCACCAGCAAAGTCATCATCAGGGACAGCAGGGGGGAAGGTACTGGAGAGAAAGGAGAGCAAGGGTGACACCAGAGCTGAACCCTACTCCTGGAGATCAGATCCTTACCCCAGCCCCACTGTGACCATCCCTGTCCCCCTGCCTCCCTCCACGTTTCCTCAGGAGAGCTAGTGCTTGAGTCTGCCACCAGTTGGCAGCCCCAGCCTTAAGAGAAACCAGCCAGGCAGTCCTATGAGGCTGTCCACTCAGGACACTAATGACAATTGCTTGAGCCCTGCTTACCCGTTAGCTGGCTGGTCCTGCAAAGCTGCAGAGGGGGCCTGGAAGCTGCTTTTGGAGTCTGACAGGGTAGCCAGGACCAGGTGCACTTCCAGCAGGGGGTCAGACAGGGTGAAGATGGCAGGCCTGCAGTGACAGCACAGGAGAATGAGAGCTGGGTGAGATCCCTACAGGGTCAGCGAAAAGGATGTGTAGAGAGATCTCCAGCAAGGGAGGCCCCCAATCCATCCAGACACGCAGACGTATGCAGAGAATGGTGGCAGCAATGAACATGTGACCCCAGCTGAGGGGAGCCAGCTCAGGGCATGGGGGGACACTGAGGAAGAAGGAGCATCCTTTCCACACCTTACAGGACATACCTGCCGGGGTAATCAAAGTGGATGTTGAGTGGCAGGTTGGAAGACTCCGCAAAGCTCAGGAGACCCTGGGGGCAGACAGACAGGGTCAGTGGGGCAGCCCCACCCTCCAGGGCTGGAGCTGGGGGGAGGGCAACCCCGCTCGCTCACCCGGAACTCTTTGAGGCAGAAGGTGACGTGTGACTGCTGCTGCACCTGGACATCCTGGAATTCATCCTCCGAAAGAGACAGCTCAGTCATCACTGTCTTGCTGGGCTCTGGGGGCAGACAGACTCAGCAATGGCCCCCTGCACCAAACCAGCTCCCTCAAGACCCAGTGGTCATAACTTCATGGCTCAGAGATGCCAGACAGCCCACTTAGACCCAAGACTTGCACTGCAACATGGTATCTTGCCCATCTAGGGGGCATCAGCTCCAATTCAGCCCCAGGGCAGGGGGCCTGGCTAGTTCATAGGGTGGGGAATGGGACACAGGACCTTTTCTTTCTTGAGGGCCCCAAGTACAGTCAAGAGCTAGGTTGTGCTCACTGTCTTTAGGAGGGGGCCCATCTGAGCAGTGGGCCACAAAGAGCAGGGCTCGCTCACCTGTCTCCTCATCCAAGTAGTTGCGGAAGCTCACCTTCCCAGCAGGACTGACCCCCAGTGTCACCTCAGCCAGCGTCACTGGGAAATGAATCACAGCATCCACCAGCACCCTGCCATGGGAGGGAGAGTGAACCACAGGCCTTGCCCTGCATGCACAGCTGCATCTTAGCACCCAGAACAGCCACCTGTGCACCCAATTCTCCTACCCCCCTGTGACAACACAGCACTCCACAGAGCCCGCCTACATCCCCCAATGCCTCTGTGCTCCCCCATCTATACTGCACACTTCCTCTCTACCCCTTCCTTGGTGGAGCTCCACTCACCGGGCGGGGGCACGCAGCGTGTTGGCGCACTGCTCCTTATTGAAAACAGCCTGCAGCAACTCGCACTCTTGGAATGACAGGTTGTGGGTCTTGGTGACGCCTGCCAAGGGCATCGGGACAGTGGCTCAGGACAAGGGCTACCCCTGCTTCTGTGGATACCCATCACCACCAATCCAAGACATACCCCTGCGGATCCCTCCCAATACACCTTACCACCCCTGGCCCCATGTTCACAGGGAGTCAGGCCTCGGGTCTGCTCCTTGGAAACTCCCCATTCTTTGCTAAAGACCTCCAGCTCCACTCATCCCTCAGCCCCATGTATCTACATGTCCATCCTGCTCCCCAGCACCACCCACTACAGGGCCCCCACCTCACGATAGACTCCTGGCTCTGTGCACCATCCAGGCCTCTTGCTACCTTCGCCAGATCACCTACGTATCTTCTGATTGGAGGGCTACCCAATAACCCTCCCACACCCCATTAACGGGGCACTCTGGATGCCCCTTCCTGCCCAAGCTGGCCTGCCAAGCTCCCCACCTCCCACCCTATTTGAGTGGCTCCCCGCCAGTGGTGCACTCACCGTACTTGCAGCGTAACTGCACAACCAGCCGGCTGGCCCTGGGGTTCAGGGAAATCAGACACTTCTCCACTGTCTTCTCTAGTGAGGGCAGCGAGCGGAAGACATTCAGGAAGGACTGCAGGGGTCAAAGATACCACCTTGTCACCACCCATACCTGCCACCACACAGCAGGGAAAAGTGCCCCATAGCACAGCTCCACACAGCACAACACAACCAAGGAGAGAACCCAGGAGTCCTGCCTCTCAGCTGTAACCACTAGACTTGATGCTGTAACTTCTAGCCAGGGAAAGAACCCAGGAGTCCTGTAGAGTCACACCTCCGGATTCTTTTCGACAGAACAGAATGGTCACAAGCCCCAGATCCTGCTGTCTCCAATGCCAGCTATATTCACTGCCCAGCGCAGAGAAACTTCCTGCCCTCTGCAGGGGGACCCACTGGGACACAGCTCTACACTCTGTTCTCTCTTGGCAACTGGACGTCCCCTCCCCACACCACAGAGCCAGGGCCCTCTGCTGGACTCTCCACATCCCAGCTATCCCTGTGCCCCAGGGGTGCCCCTGCATGGCAGCCTCACCTTCATGAGGACCTTACAGCGGAAGGTCTCCCCACTGGGGTCTGGGCTCCCCTCCTCATAGACCTGGAAGAAGAGCGGGGCGAACAGGAAGCAGGCGTAGGCTGAGCGAGAAGAGTTCACAGCTCGCAGAGAGAGCTATGGAGGGAAGAATCAGACCCATTACCAACCAGCCTCCCAACTCCCCAGAGTAGAGCCAGCCCCATCACCAACCAGCCCCACAACTCCCCAGAGCCAGCCTCATCACCAGCCGGTCTCAGCCACCCATCAGCTCATCCCTGCCCCCTAACTCCCACAGATGACAGTCAGTCCCACCACCCAACAGACCCTCCTCCTCATCCTTTTCAGGGGAGAGCCAGACCGATCACTGACCTGGGGGATATTCAGCTTGCTTCCCTTGGAGTTCAGTGATAACCTCCAAACCCTGCTTAGATACCCCACTCCTCTACTGACAATCCCCTTCAGTGCCCCCTCCCCCCCATCATCACTGGCTAGAACAAACCTCCCTTACCCCATCCTCCATGGGTTCAACGTAGAGCTCATCTCCAATGCGGGACAGGGAGTGCACAGCCTTCCCGAGAACTAGGGGAGGAAGAATTCAGCAATTCAAGGCCTGTCCCCACCTAGCTCTTCCCTGGGGCAGACCTATCCCACATCCATCGCAATTCCTGCCCCCTGCTGCAGGAAAAGCAGCTATTTGGAAGCAGTGCCCCCTAGCGGGGATAGGCCCCCAACCCCACGTGCAGCTGGCAGCCCTGCACTCACCTTTGACATTGCCCCCAGTAACAAGGCACCTCATGGCAACAGGGCAATGTAGAAGAGATCACTCCAACTTGGAAGGAGGGTGTCATACCCCGACCCCAGCCACAGACTCCTAAATCCCACGATAATTCTGCCTGTGATGTGGAGGGTCTGTGCCCTTGGTACAGCACTGGCAGCTTCTTCCAGGGGCTAATCAGTGGAACATGCTGGCAGAGACCTAGAGAGAAATTGCACCCCAGAATAATCAACTCAGCACATCTCTAGCCCCTTTCCCCAAAAGATCCCAAAGCACTTCTATACACACAGGTATCCCACACTCAGCACCAACAAGCAGCCACCTCTGGTGTGAGGCATGGCAGCTGTTTAACAGTCACACAGGAGTCCCTAGCAGGAAATGAAGGAGAAATCCTAGCAGACTGAAGCTCCAAGAGCATTCAAGAAAGGTAATTTTACTTTCTTAGTCCCCTCCTGGAGCTCCTAATCTTGTCCCTGCATGTCACCCCTGTCTCTGCTGGGGCTCATTTTAGGCTGACTGACCTCTCTAACCTTGCTCCCAGGTGTTTCTGCCTCCAGCTCCAGGTAGTTTTATGGTTTGACTCTTCTCACTCCTTGGGGTTTGTGCATCCCTTTCTGGTACCAAGGGGCCCAGTTCTTAACAACAACCACCCAACTGCCTCAGCTCTGCATGAAACACAGCTTGTTCCTGTTGTGGGACACACATACTGAGCCTCAACCCACATGGGTCTTTCCTGCAGCCTCCTTCCATCGCTGACCAAGGTCTCCTTTGCCACTGCAGCTCCTTCTGGCCACTCATGCTCCCCTATTGCCCAGCAAGATTCTGGCTGTCAGATCATCCCCCTCAGATGTCTGACTGCACCTGCCCATTCTGCTCCTCATTCTGTAACTCACTGCCCAGGTTCTCCCTTTCTTTTAAGCAGCCCTCCCATTCCCCAGGGTCATTTCTATGTCCTGTGTTCACTGCAACTCCTGCCATTTTCACAGCAGCCTTAGATTTCCTTAGTGAACTGGATGGCCTCCGTAAGGTTGGAAGACACATTAGCCGTCTAATGCCCAGTCAAGAAGGGACAAACAATTTAATGCTGGGGTTTGTGAGACTGTGCTAAACCAACATGGTTTAACCCAGCCTCCCCTAAATGCTATTCGGAGCACAGTCCAGATCATTAATCACAGTGGTAAGAAACGCAGCTACACTGGGATGTCTCAGTTAGAACTGGAGACAGGTGATGAAAGGGCCCCAGCCCATTCCTCCCCACATCTCCTTCTGTTGGCATGGATCCAGCAGCAAGTTTCTGCTCCTCTTCCTCTGGGTCCCCAGTCCATACTGTTCTGAAGGGCTTCTTGACCCTACTCCAGCAAAGTGCTCTGCTGATCCTGCTTCAGGAAAAGAGCAACCCATGCAATGTCCAGAAAAGGAAAGAAGCCAAAGGAAAGATGTTACTACCAGTGCAGGTGTGCTCCTGCTGAGACATCAAAGGAATCTGCAGCACCCAGTCCTCACCACACACTGCTTCCTCGCCCACCCCCAGTTCACAGCAAAGGTGTTCAGTGCCCACCACCACCCAAGGGCCAAGCCCACATTTATGTTCCCCCATGCATGCCACACCATCCTATGCCTTGTAGTCCACCCCCACATGGCACCCCCCCTGCAGGCCAGGGCCTCCCCCCATTCCTGGTTCTGTCCCTGCCTCCCCCCACTCCTATATATTGGGCCCCTGCACTCTGCCTTTCTCATCCCTTGTCACACGCCACTACCCCAGCACCCTATCCTGACCCTGCTTTCCTTCCATGCCTACGCACTGTATCCCTCTACCCTCCTCCTACTGCTCCACCTCCAGCATCCTGCCCTACCCCACAACTATATGGAAACCCCATCCTGCTCCTCCCCAGATGCTGCTCCCTTTTACCCCTTGCCCCACAACATCAATCTGCCACGAACCAGTCCAAGCTCACCCTACCTGCCCTATGCCTGACCTCCCCCCACCCTGCCAAATCCTGCCACAAGCCCGCCATGCCTGCCCACTTCTACCTTAGCCCCTCCCACAACCACCTGCCTCAAAGGAGACCCCCACCCAGGGCTACCAGATACCAAAGCATGGAAAGGAGCAGGAGTGCCCTGGCCCCGAAAAACGCCCAGGGCTCGGGCACTGGGATTCAGGGCTTATGTGCTTTAAGTGCACCGCTGCGGTAGCAGACCCAGGGCATAAGCCCGCTGCCAGTGATGCCCTTAGAAGGGAGGACAGGGAAGTACAAAAAGGAGGGCAGTGGAAGACACATGGAGAAAATGTAGTATTAATGTAAGAGTCTTCTGTTTTTAGGGGGACCTGGAACGCTCCCCCCAAAAATAGGGTGTTCCAGCATACTGTAACCCCTGTAAGTAACAAGCCAGACAAAATCAAGTGCTTTTAAAATGCCTGCTGGACGGAGGACGTGAAGGTAAAAATGAGGACACGTCCTCCTGTCGCCGGACATCTAGTAACCCTACCACGGCCTCCCCTCCCTGCTGAGGCTGCTACCCCACCCAGCTCGCAGACGCAAGAGACCGAGATCAACCCCCCCCCGCCCCCATGGTCTCGCCCAGCACCCCGACCCCCATGGTCTCGCCCAGCTCCCCTCCTTCACCTTCACCCTGTTCCAGTTACCCCGCTTCTGGAATGCCCGCTTTCTCCGACCGCTTCCCATTGGCCGAGCCAGCCTCAGCACCGCCTCTTAGCCCGTCCTATTGGCTTATGGGTCACGTGCAAGGGGAGGGTTTCTCTTCACATGACACGCTCGCGCCGGCTGGCGAGCTCTTTAGCGAGCGACTCCGGGACCTTCCGGGGTGGAGCCTCGTTTTGGCTCCTCGAGTCGCCCGAGCTGCCCCGCTGGGCGGGCCCGCCCCTGCCATTGGAGGAGCTGTAGGCCGCTGATTGGCTGAGACGAAGAGGGACAGAGCTACCAGCCAATGGGGCCTCGAATATAGGTGGCGGGACCAAGAGGCTCCAAGGTCCCTCAATCAGCGCCTCAGCTTAGCCCAGGCTCCCAAGAGCCCTCAGAGGCTTCCCCTAACCTCGTCCGGATCCAGAGCTGTTCCCCCATCTGCTCCCGCCATTTTCCTCTTGGAGACCCCTTCCCTCCCACAGGCCCCAAAGATGCTACCTGAGGTTTCCTCGAAGCTGTGGCCTCCAGGGCCTGTCTTTTTGTGGCAGGTGGCAGTTCGGCTGTGCCCTGGCACTGGCACCTCTGGGCACAAGCTGCAGGTGCAGGGGGTGAGGCCTTCGCAAGGCTTTCCTATCCCTTTGCCTGCTCTGGAGGCTCTGTCAGGAGCAGAGCATATCACAGCGCATGGGGATCACTGCACAGCTCTGCTCTGGTGAGTGCCTGTCAAAGCGCCCTATGGGAGGGGTCCCTGTACTTGCTTTCTCAGTGACACAAAGGCCTCAGGCTCCCCAGGAGCTGAAAATCATGCTAAGGTCTTTCCAGCCTCATGCCTTCACCAGCAAGACTGGTTCTGCAGGCCACAGCCTGAGCTTTGTGCAGTCTCCAAACCAAATGTCTTTCCACCTTGCAGTCGCATCCTCAGGTGAGGCATGCGCAGCCACGATCCCCTCCCCATTATCGTGGGTCCTGTCCTGAGGTGAGCCCCACACAGCCCTAACCCTGTGGGCTTCATTTGATTGTCCATGATATGTAACCAAGAGCATTTGGCCCATCTAAGCATCCTGCTGGTGATGTGTGAACCAAGCTAGCTTCTGATTCCTGTACCCATCACAGGACTGAGTCTATTAAACTAACAGGAAGGTTTGTTTCCTTGAGAGCAGAGGCGGCTTTGGGGGTAAGTGAAGCTGGCAGTAGCCCAGAGCATTAAGGGGCCCTGTAGCAGTTGCCTGCTTCACTTACCCTAGTGCTTCCCCTGTGGGGTGTTGGGGGAGCAGGGCAGAACGGACTGCCCAGGGCCAGCAGCTGCCTGCCTCCCTCACTGGCCTTTCTGCAGCGGGGGCAGAGCAGTGCTCCTGGCCTACTCTCAGCCAGCCACACCTCCCAGGGGGAGGAGAGCAGCTGGTGTGGCACTGTGGTTTTCTGGGAGTAGGGCCTCCTGGAGTGGCCCACTCTGGAGAGTTTGGGCCACTTCCCCCCCCCCAGCCACCTGAGGCCTGATCTGGGGTTTGGGAGCCAGGCATTGTCTGTTCAGACTTGGGGTGGCTGGGGGCGATGTGGCCCAAACTCTCTAGAGTGGGTCACTCTGGGGGGGCCCTACTCCCGGAAAACCACAGTGCCACACTGGCCGCTCTCCTTCCCCTGGGGTGGTGTGGCCAGTTGGGTGTATATGGGAAGCGCTGCTGTGCCCCTGGTGCAGAGTGGCAGAGTGGGCAGGCAGGGGGCCAGCATAGCCTCTGGCCTGGGAGGTCTGCAGCCCCCCCCCGGCAGTTGGGACTGTGGGAGTGGGGCGTTAGGGTAGCAGAGAGAGCACCATAAAGGGTCTTCACCTAGGGCCCCCTATTGCCTAAGGCCACCTCTGCCTGAGAGCCCGCGACTCTGACTGTTGCCTCCGAAGGGCAGCCTAAGCAGCAGAAAGGGACTGTTATTCCAGAGGCACTTTGTGCTGCTAACCGTGCTGACCACTTTCCTCTCTATTCTGTGACACCAGGCTTTTCGGAGCACATCATCATCGTAGTCTCATGTCCCGTCTCAGAAGTTATAGATGGAGGCTCTCTTTAGTGTGAGGAGCCCCTTGGGTTTCATTATTTCCAGCTTTGAATGCTTTTGTATGGTGGGAAAATTGACTCCTGGATGAGGGAGAAATCTAGGTTGCTTTATTAGGGTTTTGTCCCACTGTCCATCATGGTAGTATCTGAGTGTCTTCCACGAGAGATCACCAGAAATAAGGGAGCCCCTAGTTCAGGGCCATAACTGAAATTTTTGGTGCTTGGGGCAAGCAGCCCCAGACACCCTTCCCCACCCCACCCCAGCCCTAACCTGGGAAGGATCCGGATCGCCCCAGCCTGCTGGCAGCGGTGAAAGCTTCCTGCCATCTTCGCTGGTGGCTGGGGATGGATGTGGATCCCATTGGTCTGCTGTGGCAGCGGCTTCCGGCAGCGAGCCTGAGCAGTGCTGGACATGCCAGGCGCTGAATTTTAGAGGGCGCAGAGAGACAGATCTGGCTCCCCGTGGTGGCTGGGGATGGATCTGGATCTATCCTCAGCTGCAGCCGGGAGCTGGATCTGTCCCCTGCGCCCTCTAAAATTCTGCGCTTGGGGCATTGCCCCGTTCACTCTGGCCTAGTTATGGCATTGCCCTAGTCACAGTCAGTTTAAATAGGGAGTGAGGTAACAGGCAGACCTCATTAGCACCCTCTAAGGTTCATATAAAAGGGGCAACAAAGCAGGCATTCCATAACCAATCAGTGGACTCCCTATGCTTCATCCTGGGTACCATCAGATAGATGGGGAATACACACTCTGAGGGAGTGCCTATGGTTTGGAGGGGCTGAAGAAATGAGAACTAACGATGGTGGGTAAAGGACCCTGATATGGAGACTTGCTACAGAAGGGGAAAATAAATAAAATGCTTTAAAAATAATGGGGACAACAATCCTAGGGTTATTTCTGTGGTGGGGCCTTGAGGGAGTCTAGGGTAGTGGCTCCCAACCGGTGTGCTGTGGCACAGTGGTGCGCTGCGGCAACTCCTCCAGTGTGCCGTGAGAAAATTCCTGGAGCTGCAGCTACAGGCAGCACCCCTGCTGGGGGGGTTCACTGGAGCCGGATCCCAGCGGAGGCCCCATGTGGCCCCAGGTGGAGAGTTCACTGGAGCCAGAGTGCGGCAGCAGCCCCATGCAGGGACATCCCTAGGGGGGCTGCGGGGCCCTGGGCGAATCCCCTTTCCAGGGCCCCACTCAGCCCCCCACCCCCTGGCAGTGGGGGGCGGGGCTGGCCAGCCCAGGGCAGGGGCAGGTTCCTGCACTGCTGCCCCAAGCTGGGAACTGGGTGAGCTGGTGAAAAGTGGCTCCTGGCTACCCACCCCCCCAAGTGTGCTGCTTTCAGCTCTGTGCCAGAGCAGCTGGGAGCGGGCGACAGGCAGCGTGAGGCCCGTAACACTACCCCTATTGCCCTAGCCCTGCAAATGGTGTAGTGGCTAACACTTCTGCTTAATATGTGAAAGATTCTGGGTTCAATTCCCTGGGGGGGGTTGGACTTGATGATCTCATGAGGTCCCTTCTAACCCTATGACTCTACTCTATCTACATGAGAGATTCCTTAGAATCATGCTGCTTCCCACCCCCTCCCCACTGTTCTGGCACAGAGCTAAAAGCAGCATGCTTGGGGGGGGGGGGGGAGCTGGGAGTGCTGAGCCAGGCGCTGCTTTTCACTGGCTCACCCAGCCCCCAGCATGGGACAGCAACACAGGAGTCTGCCCTTGCCCTGGGCTGGCTGGCCCCACCCCCCACTGCCAGTCACCAGCACCCCCCCCACAGGGATGGCCCTGCCCCAGAGCTGGACTCTAAGCCACTGGTGGCCGTGCCATGTGGCCCCAGCTGGGGGGCTCCCTGAGTTGGAGCCCTGGCTCAGGCAGTGGCCCCAAAACAGGGTGCTGGGGCTCTTGAATATTCATATATTAATTTGAACATTCATGATTTGTCATGACAGTGTGCTTTGGCATATTTGAAGGCCTAAAGGTGTGCTGCAACAGAGGAAAGGTTGGGAACCACTGGTATAGGGAACCTGGTTTGACATGAAATGCTAAGAGTGTTTTTTAGAAAAAAAATACCTGATTTAGGATCTGCCTGTTGTCAGTCAGTGACTATGAGTCCCTCATCACTACCCTCCTAGCATCCATCATGTTCACTTCTTGTGTTGGGTTTTAAGAAGGACATGTTCTTTGGAGTAGGGACTTCTCTTTGTTCTGCATGTGATGTCTGTGTATTCTCATGAAATGGTCCTGATTCAAGCAAAGGGACCCAGGCCCCTCCAGGGCCAGAAAAGGAGAAAAGCTAGAATTGTGGGTCACTTAAGACAAGCTCGCATCTTTATATTTAACACTACTGCTCTTCCCCTGCAGTAAGCCCCCTTAGGACACAAATGTATATCTGTGGCATTGCCCCTCTTTTCTCCTTCACCATCTTCACTTTCCTTTCCCCATCTCTCTCTGCTTATTACGTTTAGGGTTTGTTCGTTGCTGAGTGTGGGAAGTAGGATGGGATATGGAGGGGATGACAAGTTGAGCTGAGACCCCTGGAGTCCAGATCCCTCACTGAATCTCCTTGCAGAACAGGTACAGCCAGTAAAGCTGGAGGGCCTAGTTCCCACCATCCTCCAAACTACTTCCCTGAACAGTAATTCTTTCACAGTAACTCCTTAGTTTCTCTGCTGAGGCTGCTGTGAGTGGGCCAGGTGATGCCCTTAGTATTATGAATATTGGGGACTGGGCTCTGACCTACCAAACTGTCTGCCATAAAATGGGCTCTGGGTGCAGCCTCCCAGAGAGGAGAAGAACCAGAGCATACAATGGGGTCTGGGTTTACTCTTCAGGAGGAGGAGAAGAACTGGAACTGGACATTCGTGGCCCCTGGAAAGGGCTCTTGGCGTAGTCCTTCTTCCTCCCTGGAGGAGAAGAGCCAGATTTGGAATCAGAGTGTCCGTTCCAGCTCTTGAACAGCAGCCGGACTCCTGTGGAGTGAACATCCCCATGAGGGTCTCTAGCCTCAGGGCTCAGAGTTTTATGGGGCTGTGGATAGGACACAGCTGGTTGGGATCGTGATGCACACACCTCTGCGGTGTCCAAAGCCATGTGCATCCCTCCCCTTCTCTCTCCTGACCTCCCAGATCTTGAAGTGACTAGACACAGGGGAGGTTAATACTAGGAAAGTAGTGTGGGATGGGAGGCATAAGTCTGTGGAGCCCTTAAGTTAGGACAGGGAGAGTTTATAACACCCTCTGTGGGAGACTCCCACATTGGGTCAGTCTCATGAGAGTGCAGCCTCCCAATCAACCAACCCACGCACACAGGGTCAGCTCCCCCGAGTGTCACCATCACGGTTCCCCCACCCTTCATTCACACAGGGTCAGTCCTGTCCTTTCCCAGCGCTGTTCCTCCATCCCACAGTCATCTAGTGTCAAATCCTGCCCTGTTGCCCAACACTGCTCTTTGATCCCACAGTCACAGAGGGTCAGCACCCCTTGCCCCTCAGCATTGCTCTCCCACCTCACATTAACACAAGGTCAGAATCTCCTTCTCCCTGACACTGCTTCTCCAACCCACATTGACGTGTAAACAGTCAGAACAAGGGTCATTTCAGTATCTAGAGATTCCTTTCAACAATATAACAGAACCTACCTCCCAGTAACCTGGGATGATTACACATCACCCTTTGGGAACTTCTAGGGGCAATATTTCCTCTCTCACAAGCCCAGAGACTGAGTGAAGAAAAGAGACTTTTAATAAAAGGGGGCCAGTAACCTGGCATTACCTTATGAAAATATCACAGGCAGGATTCACACAAATAAAACTGTAAAGAAAACACCCACCTCAGAGTACATGGGGCAGTTTCTTTTTGCTTTAGGTTCTTACGTTCAGCAACAAGAAGTTCCTTTAAGTTGCCCCTCTCTTCACAGCAGCAAAGCCACAGGTCCTTAGTCAGGGCAGACCCAGAGTTTAGGGGTACAGCTGCAGAGTTCACCTTCCACCCTGATTGTGGGGTGGGAAGAAGAAGGCACCTTGCTCACTTCACTGTCCAGCCAACCACTCATTGCTCTGCAAGCTGCTCTACTAGTCACATCCTAACAGCCACCATCACCTTCTGCTACCATCTGCTTCTCCACTATGACCTTAGTAGGTTGGTCTCTTGCGATTCCACTTGGCTCTCAGTGATTGTCAGATCTTGCTGGGTGAACAGAGCTGTAACTAAGGAATCTGGCACCAGGGGTGAGTGGCGAGGAATGTGCCCTTTAATGGAGCCACTCCGGTGCACCCAGGGCAAAGCCTCACTCGCCTGGGCGTAGTTATGGCCCTGTGGGTGAATCTCAGCACTAAATGATATTTTCAGTCCTGCTCTAAACACAATGCAAATGGAGGCTTTGTAGACTCAAACCTGCAGCCTTGGCATCACACACTGACCAACTGGGTAGGAGCCCTGTCCTCCATTAGATGAGTTCAGCTTTAGCAAGCACTGAACAGAACAAAAAACTCCCAATAAACTCAGCTATTTTTGAGTAGTGGAATGTAAGTTAAAACCAGGCTTTGGGCTCTTAGGTAGAGCCCACATTTCCAGGCAGAAATACCTGTCTCTCCCCATCCCCTGTCACCCAGCACAGGGCTGGGATTCAAACCCTTTGTTTAGCCAGTTCACTTCATATGATAGGGACCCCTTCAAGCACAATAGGCAAAGCACAGTTCTGCCCTTTGCTCCTTCCATAAGGGGAGCAACATTTCATTACTCCTGCATTTAACACTCAAGCGATACATATCCCAAAACCAGCTGAAGGGATCATTTGGGCAAAGCAGTACCATCAGTCAGAGCATCTAAGCAGGGTGGCTGCGCTCATGCAAATACCAACTCAGCAGGGAGAGTGCATTCAGGCCCTGCTTTCACAGGCAAGGGCTGCTCCAGGCACCAGGAACCATTGTTGCTGTCCACACTCAAACAGGGTTGTGCAAACCCCAACTCTCTCCAGTACTGCTTCCCCACTGCACCTTCTCACTGGCTCAGCCATCACCACCTAGCATGCTCCCCGCACACACACTCACTAAGGGTCAGGTCATGTACACTCCATGACCACTTGCTCCCTGCATTTACACAGGGGCTGTTCTGGCCAACAGAGAGGCCAGTCCCTTTAAACTTTATTTATTTTCTTTGAGCTTGGTTTGGGAGACAGACAGACACAGCTGTGCTGTAGGTTCTGGGGTATGCTTCCATTTCATGTTTTGGCCAGCAGGGGGTGACAGGAGCTTGTGACTACACTGAGATGGGAAAGCCAAAAGTCTGCTTTGTGTGTGGAGAAATCCCTTGGCTGTCTCCCAACAGAGTCACACGGAATTCCCTTGGAAATGGGAGGGGACAGGGCTGCAGGCTGCGTCCCTGAGATCCCAGCCCAGGGCTCTTACTTAGGGGGAGGGGGAATTTTAGGGGCTTGAGAAGGATTTGAAGGAGGAAATAGACGGGTCACCAGAGTTGCAGGTAGCTCCTCTGTTGAGGTTCCAGTGTCTGTCTCTCTAGTTTCAGGGGGCAGTGGTTCTTTCCCACATGTCCCTGTGTGTGTCATTGTAAATCTACTCTTTATTTTCTCTCTGATTCCCATCTCTGAGCAGACCTATGGATTCAACCTCTGCTCCTGCCTCCAACCTCCACAGCATTATTCTATTGTCTCCCAAAGCAGAGAAGAGAGAGGGGCTGATGGGATGGGAAGGCAGCAGAGATGGTCAGGTGCAGGAGGGGATATCAGTGAGACGCAAGGAGAAGTGGGCAGGAGGGGCAGCAGGCTAGGCAGGAGTGTGTGGGGAGGGGTCAGTGGGAAGTGGAGGGAAGGTGAAGTGAGTGGGTATGGGAGTGAACCCAATGGAAAGGTCAGCAGTGGGAGGCTTGGCTGGTGGTGGCGCCACTGGAGGGCGAATGTGCGACTCACGCTCTGCAGAAGGTGAGGTCAGCCGCCCACAATGCTTCCTGTGATGTCACCCTGGAGCGGGGAGGTTTGGAGTGGAGTGAGACAAGAGGAGCTCAGCTCGCCTGCCAAGGGGATAGGCAAGCTCGGCAGCCTGCCACGGCGTGTGTCACCCGCTGAGCCAAGCTGGCCAGGTGGAGTTCTTTGCTCTGTGAGTGTCCCATCCCTCGCAGAGAACGTCCCAGCCCAGTGCCATGGAGACGACAAGTGTCCTAAACAATGTGGCCACCAAGCAGAGGCGGCAGGCTAGACTGGGAGCAGGCTGCTCAGCCACATGTGCTCTGGGGACTGCCTGCTCTCACAGAAGTGTCTCATCCCTGAGAGATTTGTTTCCATCCCTGGATTGAGCCACTTATTGAGGGCCTCTGGACAGTCCATCAGTATTTCAAGAGCAGCCCATGTCCGTAGCTGGCCTGACACTCATAGGCAGGGCCTGAGATGGTCATGGCACTACTGGTTCTTGTGCTGTCTCTCTCTAAAACAGCCATCAGTGTGGCTCATAAACTCCATCTTTGTGGCTGTCCTGGAACTCCTGGGGACAGCCAAGGGCTGTCTTTAAGCCATTGAAATTCACTAGTTTCCCTATGTTTTGGGTAGTGGTTTTAGTATAAATTGTCTCCCCAAAGTGCTTTGCAATTAAAGAATCTACCGCTGATGTTCCCAAGTGAAGAGAGGAGCAGGAAGAGGGGTCAAGGGAGGCTGCTACGTAGAAATGTGGGATTTTAGGTAGGAGGCACAGGGGAGAGGACTTATCTGAGTAGTATGACGAGATGGTGCTAGATGAGTGGATGGTTGCCTGGAGTGTAGAGGACGCTTGAAAAAAAGGAAGGGTGTTGAATTCGATGCAGAGTGGAGTCTGGAGACACTGTGGCTATGTTCACATGTAAACGCTTATTTTGAAATAAGTTACTTCAAAATAAAATCCTTAATGTGAAATAACTTAAATTAAAATAAACAAATACTAAATCGAAATAAGGAAAACCTCAAATTGAAATAGCAAGTCCGGACACAGGACTTGCTATTTCGATTCAGGAGAGGGGCACCGTGGGAGGTGTGGCAGCATGGCTCCCTCCCTGGACCATGCTCCCACCCAATATAGAAAAAGGAAGGCACCCTGGGAAGGAGAAGGGCAAAAGTGTTAATTTGAAATAATGGTTATTTCAAAATAACACATCCGAATGGTGTTATTTGGAAACAGCCATTTCGAAACAACAGCTATTTCTCTTTCTTCCTAGGTTTTATTGTTCCGAAATAATGGATGTTATTTCAAAATGATGGGGACTTGTCATTTTGAAATAAAGAAACGTTGTTCGGTCATCTCAACTTTTATTTCGAAACAATGGTGGTTGTTTTGAAATAAAAGCCTCGTGTGGACATAGCCTGTGAGAAGGTTGATGATAGTATGTGTTGGGACACTTGGCGTCACCCTGTCACAGGGGTGGTTGGTAACCATCAGTCAGTGTTTGCTGCCATCCCAGGGCCTGCTGGGCAGGGAGGCTTTTGGGACATTGCTTCGTTTCAGTGCCTCAGGGAACCAGCCTTGCAGATTCAGCTGTCCTTGCTAGCATGGGGCATCTCCTCCTCCTTCCCTAAAAACACCCATCATTAGAAGTTGTGAGTTGCTGCATGCGCTACTCACTGGGTTGCAAAAAAGACAGTAGCCCCCTGGAAATGGCTCAGCCTTTTGTCACCAATCAGACAGGACAGGGAAGCCTTCTGTAAACAATGGCCTCTTCCAGGGGCATCCCAATAGGCAGGACTGGAACAGCAGCCATGACTGTAGGTTAGTGCCCGGTGAGCAGGACTGGGGTGGTGGCCAGAACGTTGGGCTGGTGCCCCAATGGACGGGATGAGAGGGCAGCGTTGACCATCAGCCAGCACTCCAGTGGCTGGGCCTGGGCTGGCATCCCAAGGGCAGGGCTGGGACTGTCTGTGACCTCGGGCTGGTGCTATGATGGGCAGGACAGCCCCAGTTTCCACAGTCTTTGCAGTGGCTGCGAAGAGGGAGGATTGAAATGGCTTCAGTGAAAATGTTCTGCCTCCTAAGGGAGAATTGTAAGGAGCCCAGGGAAGGAGGGGTAAACCAGCTGCTGCACAGGTACTGGGGAATGCTGTCTGCCAGCTGGCAAGGAACAGCTTTACAGACTCCAAGTTAGCTGACCGGCTCCAAGGGCTCTCCATGGAGAAGGCCCGGTGAGAAGTCATGCCAAGAATCCTAAGCCCAGCTTTCTGCCTCTCATCTGATGGAAAGGAGGGAGCAGCCTTGAAACCTGTCATCAGCAGTGCTACTCAACGGCCTTTCCCAGACAGAGTCTGAGACAGCCAGGGC
The DNA here is from genome assembly GCA_007922195.1 of Podocnemis expansa. Taxonomy (NCBI): domain Eukaryota; kingdom Metazoa; phylum Chordata; order Testudines; family Podocnemididae; genus Podocnemis; species Podocnemis expansa. The sequence goes on from ML682172.1 coordinate 1,476,238, forward strand.
CATAGGGCATCCAAGTATCACCCACGTGGGCCACATACCAGGGACGCTCTATCTACCCTATTCTTAGATAGAATCTGCCCAAGAGCCCTCTGGGATACAGAAAGAGCCCAGGAGATGGGCGGGCTATAGATTGATGACCCTCCCATCAGCTCTTGTCTGCACTGGGCAGCTCCAGCCCACCAGCTTCAAGGCTGCCGAGAGGCCTAGAGTGACAGATGGGGCCAGATGGCCCATCTCAAACCTGTTGCTCATCCCAGGCTCTGCCAAGCAAAACCTCAGTTTCTATAGCCATGTCAGTATCCAGGCTGGAACCTGCCCAGGCCCAGTTTTCCTTGTCAGCACCCCTGAAATGGAGTGGATCCAGACAGCACCTGGGAGTGCCTGGGGAGGAGTGCGAAGTTCTTTCCTCTGTGAGGTAGGGCTTTCTTCTCCCCACCTCTCTAACAGGCCCACCACTGATCCCAGCAGCCCCATAGGCAAGGGACAGAAAGGCATCTGATTTCCTCAGGGACCTTGGCCTCCATCATGGCCCTGTCAGACACCACTTTCCTCCCAGCAAAAGGAAGGCAGTTTATTGTGAGTCCCAGCTTCTCCAGCCTGGAGCCCTTTCTGTGCAGAATGCCCCATGTAGTGCCAGGGAAAGTGGGGAGGACCCCTCTCATGGCTCATCTACTCTGCAACAGGCAGCGTGTTTCCCGGCACAGGTAGAGAGTCATTCACGAGCTCTGCTCGATCCATTATGCTAATTACAGTAGCATGGCAGCAGTCACAGAATCATGAATGGCAACTTGGGCCAGTCAGCTGAGCGCAAACCCACTCACCCTTGGGCTTAGGCACATGCTTGGGCGGCTAGCCTGAGCTACTACCTTTGCCATCATGATCATGCTCATCTTTTCAGACAACTTGCTCGAGCTGTCGTTGGTAGCTACACCCCGAGTCCCCAGCGTAGCTCTGGCACCCACAGCAGCAAGAATGCAGACAACTCCTTTGGCTCAAGTGCTTCAGCCGCCAAAGATTTTGGCCCTACCATGGGGACGGGAGACTTAAGCACTTCTGTCCCCATTTATTAGCTGTGTGGGAGCTTCGCTGCCAGACCACTGAAGGGGGATGCCAAATACTGCACTGGTGAACTGGCCTCATATTGACAGGGGTGAGGAACTGCACGGGACTGACTGAGCATCCACAGTCCTTACACTCTGCGGAGGGAAGCAGCCAGGGGAAATGGGCCCCAGGGGCAGGGAACGTCTGGGGTGGGATGGGGTCCCTGATTCAGTGAAGGTTGGGGCAAAAAGGAAATAGCCCCATGGGGTGGGAGTTGAGAGAGCTTCACCCAGAGGGCTGTTCCTCTCCCAGGACCCTGGGACTGAGCCTTTTTTCCGCTTCCTTGGATACAAGTGGGGACATCCTTACAATAGATGATACCAGCTAGAGGTTTGAGGGTGGCCCCACTTCCCAGGCTCTGGTAGCATGATACCACCTCTCTCAGGGAGGGACTTTTCCATAAGCTGAATGAGGGAAGGGCAGAGGCTCCAGGTAGGACAATGTGACTGTCAGTTTCAGTTGCATTACTGGCATGAGAAGATACTTTATTAAACCAACCCAATGAGCTCTTCTTGCTCTGTCTTGGGGCTGTGGTCATGTCAACGTGTATTTGATGGAAGCTGGGAAGCAGCTCCCATTTGTGAAAGCAAAAAAACCCCAATGCAGTTAGTCAGCACCTGAGGAGGGGGTTGCTTCTGGCTTTAAATATTTGTTCTTCAGCCCTTGCTGTCTGTCCCTATGCCCCTTCAACGGAATGACAGAAAATGAAAGAAAAGCCACTAGCTGCAAATAGAGAAATGAGAAATAAACGGATCCTGGCCCCCATTCAAAGAGCTTGTTCTAGGGAGTACTGGGGATTCCCACCTCCCAGATATTATAGGAGTATGGAGCATAATTCAGTCCTGAAGAAAAGAGTGGAGAGGCACTTCTTTCTTTCTTTCTTTCTTTCTTTCTTTCTTTCTTTCTTTCTTTCTTTCTTTCTTTCTTTCTTTCTTTCACTCCCCTCCTGCTGTCTCTTGTTACCTGTGGCTGTGGCAGGCATCTATGCTGAAAGCTAGTGTTGTGCAATTTCCCTCCATGGAAGGGTAAACCCCCAATTTTCTGAAGCCAAGAAGAGTTTCCTCATCTCTAATTGCTCAGCATATCAGTGAGTCTTGAAAGCTTTCCTGGTGGCATATTGCACTGCCCTATTCTCGTCTGCCAGCTTTCAATGGTGTTTTTTTTTTGTTTTTTTTTTTTGTTAAGGCATTCCCTTGGATCAAGAATGAAACACACACAATTTGAGACACTCATTCTGGGCTCACATTTTGTCTGTTAATGTTGCAAAGGAAACAGTCCCCCATTTTAACCAGCTTGTAACCTGCACTGTATCTGACTGTAGGGAATGTTTTTAACTAAAACATGAGGAAGAATGAAGATGTTGGGGTGGGGGAGAGGCTGTATGCGTTCTTGTGTTTGTTACACACTTAGAAATATGTTTAGAAGTATATTAATAGTTCAGAATTTGTGTTCTAGATATTAATTTTGTATGTGCTGCAGTATAGACTCACTTAAATCTGTTTGTGTGGTTGTTATGTAAATTGATATAACACACGTATACAAATGATAATATATAAACAAGTTGTAAATAAGAGCAGAATTGCTGTTTAAAGAATGGTGGAAAACTTAAGTTATTCACACTCTTCTAGTGAATTCTATCGAATAAAAAATAATAGTTGAGGAACTTACAAACAAAAGTGTTGTGATATTGGGAGACTTAAAAACCTGATTGTATTTTAAATGAATTTTAAGTTTTACCTTCTGGAACTACCAGTCACTGTTTAAAAATCTAAGACAAGTTGTGTCTACAAGTGCCTTTGTTTTGCACAAAGCGTTAAGAGAAAATTTGCAAAAATGAATGGATTCTCCCCTCCCCATCCAAGTTAAAAGAATTGTAATAGGTTTTTTTTTCCCTTTTCCACAAAGTATAAATACTAGTCAAGTTTAACAACAAGAGCAACAAGTTTCACAAATGAAAATAATTTTGGATCCAGTGTTTGTATTTTGTTCTACAGAACAAAAAACTCTCTCCGCTTTTCTTGTTTGAAAAAAAATGTAAATATTTAGGAATGTGAATAAACAGGGTTTGGGGATGGGTTGTCTTTTTTTTTATTTTGTTTTTGCTTTTGCCATATCCACAGCATTCAAAGTTTAATGTTTGATAGTTTATTTTAAATGTAAAGTTTATTTCCAAAGTTCTCATCTAGTTTAGAGAGACACCAAGAACAAAGTTTGTTCCATAAGTGAGGCTAATTGAAAACAAACTCTTTTTTAGCTCTTGCCCTGTGCAAAATAAATATTCTTGTTTGCAGTGCTTTTAGGAAAAAAAGCCATGCATCTATATTAAACTGGACCACTAAAACCAAACAAAACTGAGGTTTTATACAGCTTCTTGAAGCTTTTTATAAATTGTTCACTGGAGCAGTAGTCTCGTGGTGAGGGGAACTCACTGGATCTGGACATTACGGATGTAAAATATTGCAGTGAGTTTTGTATATGTTTTGCAAACTGGCATGTTGGAATTTTGCCAGAGTAAGGACTGCAGAATTGGGTCCATAGCATTATGTAGTGCTTGTGCCTACCCACATTTATGTGAATATGCAGAACAAGGGAGAAACAGAATGATGCTTGTATAAGTATGTGCTGAACCTATTAGACTTTTAAATGCATTTAAATCTACATTGTGTATGTGTCTATGTAGTATGTGTGTGGTACCAAAGTATTACTTGTATGTAAAACCTTCCTGGAAGAAGATTGATGTCTTTTTGGAAGTTGATCACCTGTTTTAGGGAGGAAATAGCTATTCTGTTGCATTTAGATTTAGCAAAACATTTTAAATTATGAAATATTTCAGATTCTGACTTCAGATACACTTGTTTTGAAAAGTACCATTAAGTAGATGGGAAAGCTGCCTCTGCATCTAACTGTAAAAAGTTAAAGCCTAGTGCTGAGTCACAATATGCAGTTGAAAGGTCTTGTGTTGAAATGGGGCTGTGATGTCTTTTGCTGATTAATGAATCACAAATCTATAACCCCCCACCCCCCCACCCCACACACAAAGGAAGACAGGAAGAATGAATGAAAAATAAAAACCGTGTGAACTTTAGTGGAAGGGGAGAGGGTGGGAACTCACAATTCAACCCTCCAGAAAGCGCACAACTCTCCTTTCATCAAAATATTTGCACTCACCCCCATCCATCCCATTCTGGTGTCTGTAGCCTGGTGAAATGCTTAGTGGGGTTAGTCACCTGCCGATGACTAAATGCCGGCATGCGGCTTTCTTTCTCTCTTATTTACAGACAACAATAAAAAAAAACAAAAAACCCAACAATCGATTGTGTTTTGTTTCTTATGAAAGGTCAGCAAGAAAAGAGGAAAAAAATAAATAAACCAGCGTCACTTTTCCAAGTCCAGGGTCTGGCATTTAGACTGGGGCAAGGGCAGGGCTGCCTGTTGTGGGGTTTTTTCTTAAGGGAAAAACTTTTTCAAAAATTCTGGAATGGAAGGAAGAGAGAAAAAGAAGAGAGAAGGGTTGTACACTATAGAAAGGAGAGAAGAGACTCAGACAAGTTCTATCTATCTATCTATCTATCTATCTATCTATCTATCTATCCCTTCCTTATGTTTTCCTTCTTTCTGTTCGCTATATATATTTCTCTCTGTGTACCTTTTCTTCTTATTTTTGCCATCTGTCTGTATTTTATCTTCTTTCTTGCTCTCTCCATCCCTGTCTGACTGTACCCTTTTCTCACTCAGCCCCCCACCCCCCAGCTCTCTGACACTCCGACATTTCTAACACAGGGTGGCACCGCATGCTTACCTCACCCCTTCCTACTAAAACTTTCTTTTGTAGGAAAGAGAATAACCAATCTGTCTCTACCTCTCCTCCCCCCCTTTTTACCCCCCCCCTTAGGGACTGGTGTTTCAGCTTGTGGTTAAAGCTTTACACGTCAGGAAAAAAAAAGAGGGTTAAAGAATATCCTTACAAAAACACACACACACACACACACACCAACCCAAACCAAACCAAACCCTAAGTGAGTGGGATTGGCAAATGGGATTATTAATCCTGGCCAAAAATAAAGGACCGCAGACTCTGTGCAGCCCCTTTGGAGAAAGGAAGCACTAAATCACAAACCTACCTTGAAGGTCTGCAGGTCCTGAGTGTAGCTTTGGCTTTACCAAATGGATTTCAGAGCAGGTAGGAGACCTCTGCACCTTTTCCAACCTCTCCTTCTCCAAAGGCAAACCAGACCTCCCTCTCCTCTTTGCCTGCTGTGTCCTATCTCCCCTCCCCACCCAGCGCGCCCTCCACCCACAACTCTTTGGGAAACACTCTTTTAATTTTCCGCAATGTCTTTCCAAAATGCCACTAACAAAAGCTTTGCAACATCCAAAGATCTGGGGTGTGTATGGAAGTGGCATTGCCTCTGCCCTTTAAAATATATATATATATATATATTTAAATGTTCTTTTTTTATATATAAATGTTCTTTGCTTTCAGAAAGGCATATCGCCCTTTAGTTCCATAGCTACCTACCTTTGCCCAAAGCTGAAGAACCCAGGGGGGAAGGGGGAAGAGAGAAAAATGAATGGAGCCTGCTCTTGTGTACAATTGCATCAAATACATTCTTGAAAGCAACCTGGTTCTGCTTAACACTTGAATTTAAAAAAAAAAAAAAAAAGCAAGCAGCTTGGAGAGAGGGTGTATGCAATTTTTTTTTTTTTTATTCTTGCATTCCTGGACACCAATCAAAAGAGCAAATCAAGGGAGGTGGAAAGGGGGAGAGAGAGCGAGAGCAGAGAGCATGTTAAAAACTTTGCGCACACACACACACTCACACACACACACACACGCACGCACACACACACACACACACCAAAAAAATATCCGAGACAGCTTTTTCCACCTAACACCCAAGCAAACACAAACCAAAACAAATAGGGAAGAGAAAAAGAGAGAGCGAGAGAGACAGGGCAGAACGGATCAGGGAGAAAGGGGAGGCTTCGCCATTCGCTTGGGGCTTTGGGTTTAGAGTAATAACTAACCAAAAAGTTTGTTTTCTGTTGAACAAATTCTGCAACCTTCCTTCCCCCACCCCAACCCCACAATCTGAGTCTACTATGCTATATGTTGCTGGGGAGATTTCAGGTAAGACCAAAGCGTCTCTACTATTTTGGCAGGGGATGGGGGTGTAGGGGCGGGGGGTGTGCGTGTCGTGTTTTTCTTTTCCAAACCGCTGCTGATTCTAATTTGATTTGATTAAAACGTCTGTCTGGCTTTGTGATTGATTTAAGACTCCCCCCCCTTTTTTTTCCTTTGCTTCTTCTCGTTCTCTCTTTTCCATGCATGTTTGTGATTAATGGGGGGGGGGGGGAATGCCGCTTAGCACGGAGAATTAAAGTTTGGGACTGACAGAAGAGGAAAATGAAAGTCACTGAGACTTAGAGCAGAAAGATTTTTTGTTCCTTCCCATGGGCTGATTTAAGCACTTGTACCGAACAAGAGAAAGGGGTTGGTTGCTAAAATAGACTATAATTTTTAAAGGGCATTGACGTTAGGTTTCAGAAACACGGAGGAAATGCTCCTCTTTGGAAGGCATACAATTCCCCCCTTCAGAATTCTCCAGATTTTATTTTGGTTGTTAAAGGCCTTTTTTTTGCCTTTATTTTGGTTAATCTCTGAAGTTTTAAAATTTGCAACCTAGTTAAAAACGTACCTCATTTTGTGTTACTTTGTGGGGGAGCGAAAAATGTTGTCGGGGAAAGGAACAGCCCCAGAGCATGGAGGGTGTAATTTGTATAAGCAGTAGGGGTTTTATGTTTTGCAGACTACACTGCAGCTTTCTGGGAAAGAGGTTGCCATTAAAATAAAGTAAAATTGTAAAAACAACCCTTAAAAGGTCAAAATCCTGCGTTTCCTGGACTAGTTCTTTTGACAATTGTACTGTTAGATTTGGTGTATGGGATGAGGTGAGATTCTTCTTCTTAGACACAGTCAGTAATTTGAAAAACAAAAAAATTGTGCTCATTTTTTGTTCCAGACTCTGGAGGTGCTGGAGTGAGTTGGGAAGGGCATAGTGGGGAAAGTGGGGGAGAAAGGCCAGAAAGCATGAGGACAGAAAGACTTAACTTAGGATCTATCTATCTGTCCATGGACAGACAGACAGAGAATGAAACCCCAAGGCAGGATTGTTCCTTCATATCTCATGAGGACTAGAAACCCAAATTGTCCATGCATAATCCCCAGAGAAACGTGCTATCTGTCTGTCTGGTTCATAGCTGGCAAGGACTCTTTCTTGGCTAAGAATGCAGAACAAGGAAAATCTCTGGGTGGATTAAGGAGGGAAAAACCAGCTGAGAAATGGAAGGAGAACAATGTACAGAGGAAGGGGAGATGGAAAAGGACAAATGTCTAGCAAAATACCACCTTGTCCTCATCTTATTTGGTCTCCTCAGGTTCATGGTACTGGGGGAAGTTGGAGTTTCTCTGTGTTTGGGGAGGAATGGGGAAAAGGAAAGAGACTGAGTCCTAGAATGAGCTGTGAAGTTTGGCACTTCGAAGCCCTTCAGCTTTGTCACTCCTCAGAAACGTTTGGATCTTGACAGGAACTGATGTACCCAGCTCCTATTTGGCAGGCGCTGCGAGGGCACAGCCCCTGCAAACATCTGGGCTGCATTAGTCACAAACCAAAAAAAGCCTCCAAAGGGAAATGCAGAGGGCTCTCCTTGCGGGGCTGGCTTTGGGGAGGATTTATTCCCTGCTAAGTGGCACATTTTTCCATAAATTAAAGCCCTTCTCCACTGTACCTGCACTGACACACACAAGACAGTCTTTCTTTCATACACATGCAAACACACAGAAAGGTGCAAAAGCACACACACAGGCACTCTCATGTACATACGCAGGCACACATGCACACACGTGCACACATACAGCGGCAAGCTTCCCTAGAAGCCACACACTATATACACACGCAGGGAAACACTTTCACATACATCCATGCGCAGGGGTGCGCACGCAGGCAAACTCTCTAACTCAGTAGTTCTCAACCTTGCATGAGTTGTGACATGCTTGGCAGCGTATTGTGACCCTGTAGGACACACTAACCCACCCACCCCAGGAGGAATTCAGCTGTGTGCTCGGCTCTCGGTGACACACTGCTTTGGGGTGATACATTGGTTGAGAACCTCTACACCTCACACACAGCTGCCAACAGAAACACAGGCAGAGGGAAACGCCAGCCCCAATCCACATGCAAGGAGAAAAACAGAAAATACAGGCTGCATCTGTAGTTGCTCAGCATCCGTGCCAGTGCAAGTGTGGACAGGGCTCTGGCATCTTGGCCCCATGGCACCAAGGTCTGTGCCTGTGTCTTGTTCAGGGCAATGGCTTCAGCAGTGACCAGGTGAAGCTGGAACCCTGACCCCACCAGTGTTTACACCATTGTAATCCCCAGCCCAGCTGGAGGCAGGCTGAGAAGCAGACACAATGTTCACATGAGGGGCAGCTTGCCCTGAGCAGTCCTGAGCCTGACCCCACTGATGCCAACAGCAAGAGCGGTCTGTGAACAGGCCAGGGGGGAGTGAGTGAGTGAGTGGGGCACGTGGCAGGTGTGGTGCCATGTTCTGTCTTTGGGACAGGGCCACCCTGATGAACCATCAGAGATCAGGGCCATTCTTGTGGAGAGTCGAGCTAGTGGAGGTGCTGGAAAAATGGCTTAGAGAGCACAGTCCGGATCTCTATAAGATCACTGGTCACAGCCACACAGGCAGGCAGGGCTAAGCCAAGCTGGGATGCTCACCTGAACACACACGCATGCATGCACATGCTCACATGAGCTCACGCTGACTTGCTGCCACTTGCAAGCGCAGGGCTGCATGCACGCTTACCTGAGCACACATGCGGACATGCTCACACTCGCATGTTCATGCCTACATAGGCATGCTCTCAGGAGCCTACACACATGGTAGCGCTCCTGTGCTCATGTGTGTGCAAGCATGCTGATACGGTCCCATTTACACTCTCATCCACCCATACATACTGACATGCTCCCACACACGCTCATGTATGTACATTCATGTGAGGATGAGCACGTGGGCTGGCTTGCCCCCCTCATGCTGTCAGATGTGCACACACATGTGCCTATGCTCTGAGATGCTTCCACTCGTGTGCTTGCACATATGGATCCATGTATGCACACACCCCTGAACACAGGCGCACACTCGCACATAGTGCAAACATACACAAGAACACACTTCTTCAACCTACCAAAACACCTGACTTAGTTTTGCCACTGATAACAGAGAAATTGAGGGGGTGCTAGAGGTACGTCTACATTGCAGAGTCCCTGCATCTGGGTTTGCCAAGTCTGTGTTTGTTCACTCTGCAGAACTGCAGACACCCCATTCCTGTGTAGCCATGTCTATACTGGCTCTGCATTTACACAGGTTTAGCACTAGGATTTCCGGGGCATATCCCAGAGCTCTCAGTGCCTCATTGACTTAAGCCATTTTAAAAACTGGTTTGTGGTGAGCTTCTCTTCACATATAGGAGCCTGTCTTCACTGTAAAGTTAACTTACATCCAGTCCACACCCAAACCCCTTCACCGAGGGTGGTGATGCTTTTAGCGCAAACTAACTGACTGGTTAGGGAGTATAGGTTACACGTGAGTTAGTCCAGCTTGTCAGCTGCTAACTCTGTGTAACTGGAGTGTACGGTTGCAACATGGCTACTCTCACTTGAGCTAGACTAACTCGAGAGGAGTTCATTCTAGTGTAGATAACTGTGGTTAATTGTGCAGTGAAGACATAGGCAGGTTAGCTTTACTGCTGGCAGAGGAGGGTGTGGGGGGGACAAATTGGTTTCTGTGATTGGCTAGTTTGCTAAATTCCTTTGCATGGATTTCACCCATCCTCTCTTGTTCTCAAACTGGCATGTGAAGTTGGGATTGTGTCCTAGTGTTGGAGTCCAGCTGTCTGGGTTGTCTTCTATTCACTCTGTCCTAGAGCAGGCTGCCTCCCCTCTCTGGGTCTTAATGTGTCCCTGCAAAGACAGTGGATCTGCCCCTTGGCACAGGGCAGCTGGAGGACTTTGGCCAGTGTGCATGAGGCATATTTTGCTCTTCAGGTGCCAGGTATGAGCTGAGGGCTCTGGAGAGTGTTAAATGGGAAGGTCTGGTAGCCCTTCTCTGGAGGATCCCATTGGTTCATGGCTTCGGGGTATGATATGTAGAGCCCTGCAAATCTGCGGATATCAGCATTATAGCCGCATCCACAGATACAACACGGATATCCACAGACCATTTCTTGTGGATGCAAATCGGATATGGATCCACATACTTCTATCTGCGCAGAGCTAGAGCCCTGCAAATGTGTGGATATCCACATTATATCCGCATCTGTGGATACAACACAGATATCCGCGGACCATTTCTTGCAGATGCAGGTTGGTTATGGATCCACATATTTGTATCTGTGCAGGGCTCTAATGATATGGGCTGGCAGGATCCTTTTCTCTTTGCATCCTACTGTCTATCTCTGTGCCTCTCCTCTACTCTGACCATTCAGGGACATCTGCTGCAACGCCATCTGAGTTCAGGCCCAGCCCTTATGTTTCAGAACCATCAGTTGGTGCTTGAGGCACCAACATGGGATCTGCCCGAAGTGCAGCTTAAACACGAGCAGCTTGGATTGGGCATGGGCCATGCTGAGGCAGGGAATGAGGGCAAAGGCGTCAAGTGCTGGGGTACAGGTGGCAGAGGAAAAGAAATAATGCCAGCAGCATCTTATTGTCCAACCTAGAGTAGGCAAGATGCAGGTGTGTATGTGCATCTATTCATGACTCAGAGTGCGAGTGTGTGTCTCAGTCAGTTTGTGTGTGTGGGTCTGCAATGTGTATGTGTCTCAATCACAATTTGAGTGTGTTTGTGTCTGTATAGCTCAGTTTGTGTGAGGCGGGGAGAGGGAGAGAGAGAGAGAGAGAGCGAGGAAGTGCCTTTCTTCAGGCTGACGGGTCTGGATGGAATTAGGGGCCTGCGCACCCATGTTAAACAAGTTTGTTTCCATCATGTTCCTGGCTGGAGCCGGTGATGGGAAATCCAGGCCCAGCTAATTATGGGCCTCGCTGGAGTCTCCCATGCTCTGATATATTTATAAACATATAGAGGAGACAGGATGTAAACAATCAGTGTGGGCTCCGAATGTATCGACGGGCGTGTGCGCGAGACGGGGCTGGGGGGGCATGAGGCGGGGGGGAGAGGGAAAGGAGGGGCATAGAATAACTTCACTCTCAGACACTAATTCACACCCACACGTTCATTCACTCACTCTCGCATACTCGCTCACGCAGGCATGGAGGAATGTACTGTATATGAAGATAGGAAGTACAAAGTGCAAAAAACAAAACAAAAGAAAGCTCCACTAGCCCAAACCTCACTACAGCCCATCTGAACCTAGAAAGGCCAGACGTGAAATGCGAATGAGGTAGCTGGAGAGGCACACATTCTACCAGAATCTCTCCCTGCATGACCATGCAATGTTGGGCAGTTGCGAACATGTTGGGGACTTCATTTACAAAGCCACTGTCCTCAGTTGTGATCCAGGGTTAAAGTAAGCTGGAACGCCCTGCAACACAGTTCTGGGGCCCACAAATCTATTGGGCCAGAGTTCCAGGGCCCTGATTCTGGAATCTAGAAAAATCAGGCCCACGCATGCATGAAGGGGACCTGGAAAATACTGGAAGGGGGCCCAGAGATTAGGAAGGTTCTAGGGCACCTCAAAGTATGCTTTGACCACTGGTGGTGATCTGAGGAGCCCTCTGCTGTCTCAGTCCTGGGCTCTCACACAGTGTTCTGCCAGTGTCCCTGTATTCCAGCTACCAGGCCCTCTACTACCCCATCCTTGGACTTCTACCACACACCCAGCCCCAGCTGTGTTAATGTCTGTGAGCTCCAGCCCACAGCCCTCCAAGTAGTCTAGTTTTGGGCTCTTCACACACATAGCTCTGCCAATACTCCTCAGTTTCAACAAGCAGCCAGGAAACTAAAAGCTGTTAAGTCTTAGAGATTTCCCCAGGGAGGCATCATGGCCATGCAGGGTGGATAGGGTCTCCCTGCAAAGAGTGTCCTATTTACAAGAGGTGGAGGGATATCTGTAGGAATTCCCTCTGTGTGCTGATGATGGGCAGTGGGGAGGGGTGACCTATGTGGAAGAACCAAAGAGTTAATTCACAATCACAGGGTCGGTAGCCAGTTACTGCAGTGCTCGCTGTTGCATCTGGCAGTGAGTCCATGTTTTGTTTATTGAAACTTAAATAAAATATGTCAGCCAGAAATAACAATCACAGACACATTTAGTCCATTTGCAGCACTCCCCATAGAGACACCTGGGCTGAAGGTCACGGAGATAACCTCAGCCTAGTTGGCTTCTAGTTATATAGCCACTTCTTTATTATTTCTTTTACAGTACCACCAATCAGGACCCCAGGTAGCCATCAGGGCCCATTGTGCTAGGTGCTGTACAGACAAGTAACACAAAAGGTATATCCACATAGCTTCTATCAAATATCTTAGGTAAGTTGTTGGGTGGCCAGCACAAATTACCCCCTATGCCACTGTGGTCTCATTGCTGTTTCTAGCATACAGGCTAGAACAGGGCTGGCAAGTATTTGTTTACCTGGGATGGGAATTATACCTCCAAGCTGCTCTAAATGGTCTCTGGCTTTTCACTAACAAATTAAGATACAAACAACATGCAGCATATGAATAAACAGCTGTGGGGGACAAAGTAATCACATAGGCAGAGTTTTCAAGACAGACCAGGGCATTTTCCTACCAGAACAAAGAGATATTCAGTGAAACTGAAAGGCACAAATTGCAAACCGATCGAAGGAACTACTTTTCCACACTGTGCATGCTTAGCCTGTGGAACTCACTGCCACAGGATCTCCTTGACCAGAACTGGAAACTGATCAGGCATTTAGACAGATCAGAATATCCAGAATGTACTCTAATAGATATTTTTAAAATGCTTATCAGTCTTGTAAGGGACTCCAGCATAGCAGCATGACCTATTTCCTCAATGCTTAACAGTGCTATCAGCCCATGTCTTTAGTTGCATCACTGCAGCTGAGGCTTACCTCTCTGGAGGCTGATTATCCTATAACTGCACTGAAGGCATCCCTCTTCAGTAGCAGCTGCTGACCACTGTTGGAGATAGGATGTGAGGACTGATTCAACATGGCAACTCTTCTTGACATAAGTTATCAATCACAGAAGCATTAGTGGTCATAGCTGTCTATTAGCCTAGCTGATGTTGGAAGATAGTGATTTGTAAGTTCTAAGGAGGAATCCTGCACAGGACATGGTGATGGCTTTAGGAATTTTGATGAGGAATCCTCCCATGTCTAGGGGACAGCCTGGAAAAACGTGTTGGGAAAAGAGACATTCAGACAATCAAGGCTGGTATCACCAGCAGAATAAAAGACCGGGAAAAACCTTGAGATAAGGAATTCAATGGGGGAGGTGGACTGAGGCTGAGTGATGGACAGCAGTAAGGCAAGAAGCTTGTCTTTGAAATGTTGAACAAAGGAGCGCCAGTGATAGACACAGAAGTGGCTAAGGGCATCAAACAGCAGGCCAGGAATATGGACCTACTGGCAACATTTTGGATTAATGTGATAGTGAGCAAGTCAGGACATACTAAGGCCAAGAGCAGGTTACAGTAATCAAGGTGTAAGAGGAAAAAACTTTGAATAAGAACTTTGGCAGCCTATTTGAGGAAAAAGACTTGTCCTTTGAGATGTTATAGGGAAATGAGTGGCAGGATTGAGATGTGGCCTGGACATGGGGGTCTAGAGTGAGGCTGAGTCCTGGAAGAATCTGGAGTTATGAATATGAATGGCAGAGAGGATGGTTGTGTTGTCCACCAAGACAGAAAAAAGGAAGAGGGATTGGGGAAGGAGATCAGGAGTCCTGTTCAGGCTACATTAAGTTTGAGTTGCTGGCTGGTTGTCCAGAAGGAAATAACAAAGGGATAGAATGGCAAAGGGGTAGGTCATGAGTCACTATCACCAAGATGGTTGTAAAAGCCTTCTTTGTAGAGAAGATCATCCAGAAATGGGGGAAAGGGAGAAGAGGAGGGAATCAAGGACAGAACCAGAAGCCACTGAAAGAGGGAAAGAGGTGGTGAAGCCACTGAATGAGACACTGACAGGGTTATCTTAGTATAGGAGGAGAACAGGAGATGACAGAGTCACAGAAGCCTGGGGCTGATAGGATAAGGACAGAAGCATAGTTGACTGTATCAAAGGCCACTGATGATCTAGAAGGAGGAAGCTAGAGTGAGAACCCTGAATTTGGTGAAAAAGAGGATTTTAGAGATCTAGATGAGAGCAGTTTCAGTGCTGGAGGGAGCATATAGAATGGAGGGGAAAGAGAACTTAAAACTGTAGGTGTAGATAGCATGCCCAAATTGTTTTTGAAGATGAAGGTGAGAAGGAAGTGGTGGAGCCAAGGCTGGGACTTTTATTGTAGGGGAGATCAGTACTGCATGTTTGTGTTATGAAGGGAGGGAGATGGGAAGAGTGGGAAGTTAACGGTAGGCATCAGAGTATTGCTGAGTGGGGTCAGGAGATTGAATGTAATGAGGTCTCTGGGGCTGAGAGTGTGATAAGGGAGGGATGATTGGGAATTACTTTTTCCTTTTTAGTATTTTATGTGCTTTTGTTCTCAGAAAGGCTTGATTCTGTGGTAGCTTGTTTAGCCACTACTGGAGATCTGCCCTGGGAGGCTGTGTTTGCCTCTCCAGGTGTTTTTCTTTGTGAGCGACTGAGTGGGTATGCATTACTTCTGTCAGTGCTCAAGCACCGACAGCACTCTGGATGTGTTAGAGAGGACGTCAGCAGTGAGCCAATGTCTCCTTGGTTTAGTTTAAGTGTTTTCTGCCAGAGTGGCCCTCAGGGTGGTTATGGTGTTGATACGGATGGTGTACTGTTGCCTTGGTTTGTTACCTGCTACTTTCTGTTTGAAGACTGATGTTCACTCCTATTTGCAATAGGGATCACTGCTGGAAGCCTGTCATAGTGATTTCCATCTCTGGCTCACAGAGGTATTTAGATGCTTCCACTGAGGCATCTGTCCTTCTGCCCCATGTGTCTCTGACCTGGTGATCCTAATGAAGCTTTGAGAAGAGTGTTGGGGTATCCTAGCAGTGCTGAGTACAGATCCCTTAGATCTGCTAGAGGATTTCTTAAATTGCATCCTTTGCTATTCGTATTGACTTTACAGCTAACCCCTTTGACTACAGTCAGGGGCTTGAACAGAGAATCCAAGATTTCTTTGAAGGAAGCCACTTATGAATTTTGAGCCATCCTGTGTTGTTAACTCATCTGGAATGTTATGGTGTGCAAAGGGCAATTCATGGTGATTGATGACATAGTTACTCACTGTGTTGTGCAACAGTTCAATTTAAAAAATAACTAAGTAGAAGTCCAATAATGAGAAGTAATCTTTCCCTGTTAGGTTCGACTAGAACTGTGCCAACTCTGGACCATGGGACTTCAGGAATCTCATGCGGTTTCTGTTCTTTTTCATTCTGCTTCCTGTGTTGATTGCAGCCTTCACATATGTTCTCTTTAATGGTAGCATTTACACCTGGCTACCATAGGGCATCTTGGTCTCTATTCTTACATGGTTTGATAGTCAGACTTCCAGTAGTGTGGAAGATGTTTTGCATGTGTGATCTCATGCTTATGACAGTGCCATTTGGACAGAGTGTGATCAGATACAGCAGTTCCCTCTCTGGTTGTAATAAGTTTTTATGTTTGGAGGTGCTTGGGTTTTTTCCATCAACCATCCTTCAAATCTTTTGTTCTCATGAGTTTGGGTTATTGGGTGGTTCTTACTGGAACTTGTCAACTTTTGTTTTGGAAATGAATATATACTTCAAACTTCTCTTCCTGTAGCTCCTTTCTTTCATTCATGGTGTTTGAAAGCATGTATAATATAAAAAGCCACTTTCTAGCTATATATTTCACACACACTGAATTCCATTGCAGCGTCACTTTCAGTGTCTGAAGCCTAGATGTTGCTTTGCGCAATGGTTTTGGTATTATGATTTTTAACAGCTTATGGTCTTTCTTGACTTCTGCAGATTTCTGCCCATAAACATACTCATGGAACAATTCACAACCATGCACAACTGCATCATTTTCACTTCAATTTGAACATAATCTTGTTGGGTTTTAGCCCGTGTTTTAGTTGCATTTGCTACTGAGTGATCATTGGGCAGAAGGGCAGCCCGTATCCCACTCCAGTTGGTGTCATATGAGAGCTTAAAAGCTTTTTATTAATTTCAAAATATTTCCATACTATTTTTTAATTCCCAGAAGCTTTTTCTCTTGCCAGTCACATCACAGGACTGTTCTGAATGGTCTTCCACCAGTGTTCTGAGCAGAGCCCCTCACTGCGACAAACAAAGGATCGTTTTGCTTAGCTGTTCTAACATGACCATCAATCTGTGTAAGACATCCTTGTCTCTGGGGATGTCTTTCTATTTGTCCATTCACCATCATCTTTACTTGATTCAGTTGAACATCTTTGTTGCTGAGTATGTAAATTAAGTAGCCCATTTCATTCACATCCAGTCTGGCATTTCTCCTTGCCAGTGGTGTGGCCCACTACAGAATATGTCATGGCCTGTTGTTTTGTTGATCATTTTCAACCCAATTTAGCAGATTATTGACTAATACTTCCACTCTGTTCTGTTCTTCCAAGATCCAGGACACTAGGCAATGCTAAAAAGACATTGTTTGAACATATGTCTACCAAAATGGAAGCTGGACGTTCAGAGTTTTGCACTTTCTCTGCCGAGTTGGACCTGCCAAAATGCCTGGCTTGCCTCCAAAAGTGAATTATTATTACATTTTGAAGTCTAGACATGAGCGCCTCAACTGTCCTCATGGGGAAGTATTCACATTTGGTGGCCTTATCCAAAACTTTTGGATCTATACAAATCCTCAGTGTGTTTGAATGTATCATGGTGACCACACTCTTAGCTCAATAGTATCATCTGGCCAAGTTAACTTTTTATGTTATCTCTCAATGCTAATGGGACTTGACTTGATGCATGTATTTTTGGTGGCAGACTGGGATCTATATCAGCATGACGTATAATATCCTTAAATGCATCCCAGTCCATTAAACAGCTCATTAAACTCTTTAATATCTTTTGCATCCTGTTCTGTAGACAAGTTATACACCTGTTTGATCATCTGTATTTGCAGCCAGCTCCTTAACTTAAACATGCATGAGGCTTCCTGTCCCATTGTTTCTGAGTTATCTGTTCTTAACAATGCCAGTAGGGCTTTGCCACATGGGTTCATTTTGTGCCTGGTTTATGAATCAAGTTGTATTTTCCGTATTAACGTTGGGCAGTCACTAATCATTTTGCATATGGATTATCTTGGCTGTGCTCCAGTTTCAGTTTTGAAATTCTCTTGTTCCTTTATTTCTAATGTTGCAAGGCAGTCTGCTGTAAAACCTTGCTTTGTAAATATCTTAAGAACCTCAACAAAGGACTTTTGTAACTACATCATCAAATAGTCAAATTGATAAATTAAAAGTAATAAGTCATCAGGAGCAGATGGTATTCACCCAACAGTTCTGAAAGAACTCAAATATGAAATTGCACAACTGCTAACTGTGGTATGTAAACTATCACTTAGATCAGCCTGTGTACTGGATGACTGGAGGATGGCTAATGTAATGACAATTTTCTAAAAGGGCTCCTAAGGCAATCCTGGAAATTACAGGCCAGTAAGACTAACTTCACTGTCAGGCAAATTGGTTGAAACTAGCAAAGAATAGAATTATCAAACACATAAATAACATTATATGTTGGGGAGAGTCAACAAATCTTTTGTAAAGGGAAGTCATGCCTCACCAATTTATTAGAAGTTTTTGAGTATGTCAACAAGCATGTGGACAAAGGTGATCAACTGGATATAATGTACTTGGAATGTCAGAAAAGCTTTGAAAAGATCCATTACCAAAGGCTCTTAAGAAAAATAAGCTGTCATGGGGTAAGAGGGACGCTCCCCTCATGGATCAGTAATTGGTTAAAAGATAGGAAACAAAGGAAAGGAATAAATGGTTGCTTTTTACCTGGAGAGAAGTAGATACTAGGGGCCCCCAAGGATCTGTACTGAGACCAGGGCTGTTCAACATATTCATAAATTATCTGGGAAAAAAGAAACTCAAAGTGACAAAGTGTGCAGACAATACAACATTACTCAAGGTAGCTAAGTCAAAAGCATACTGCCAGTTATAAGGAGATCTCATGAAACTGACTGACTGGACAACAAAATGGCAGATACAATTAAATGTGGATAAATGCTAAGTGATGCACATTGAAAACATAATCCCAACATATATACTAAATGATGGAGTCTAAATTAGCTGTTATGACTCAAGAAAGAGATCTTGAAGTCATCATGGATAGTTCTCTGAAAACATGTGTTCAGTATGCAGCAGCCATCAAAAAAAAACAAAACAAAAAACAACATAATGTCAGGTAGCATTAGGAAGGGAATAGCTAGTAAGACAGAAAATTTGATAATGCCACTATATAAATTCATGGTACCCCCCTCACCTTGAATACAGGGTGCAGGTCTGGTTGCCCCCTCAAAAAAGATAAAGAAGAGAAAAGAAAAGTTATGGATATGGAACAGCAGAGAATAAAAAGGCTCAGACTCTTCATCTTAGAAAAGAGATAAGGCAGGATCTAATAAAGGTCTATAAAATCATGAAAGGTATGGAAAAAGTGAATAAGGGAGTGTTACCAGCCTCTTCACATAATACAAGAGCCAGGGGTCTTCCAAGGAAATTAATAGATAAGAGGTTTAAAACAAACATAAGGAAGCATTTGTTCACACAGTGCACGGTCAGCTTGTGGAACTTGTTGTCATGGGGTGATGTGAAGGCCAAAAGTATAATACTATCAAAAAAAAAGAATTAAATAAGCCAGTGGAAGATAGATATTTCATTATTTGTTAGCCAAGACGGTCAGGGACACAGCCCTGTACTCTGTGTGTCCCTAAAGCTGGAGACTGGACAACCAGGGGATGGCTCACTCCATAATTGCCCTATTGTATTCATTCCTTTTGAAGCATCTGGCACTGGCCAGCCACTGGGTGCAGATAGGATACTGGGCTAGATGGGCCATTGGTCTGACCAAGTGATTCTTATGTTCTTGTGACAATGATTTTGTCCTCAAGATGTATGTTTAGTCTCACCCTCCATGATCTATAGAGTGGACTTTCCTGTATAGACAAGGTCATCTGTCATTCTTTCGACTCACCAAATGTCCATTCCTTTTCTATCTCAGTTCTCTCTCTGTTCCATGTCCCTCTATGCCTGACCACGCACCCCTTTCCCATCTCACTTCCTCTTGCCTGCTGTGACACAGCTTACCTCAGAACTGAAAAATCCCTGGAAAGCACAGCCATTGTCTGGTTAATTTCAAAAGTTGTTTTCTGCACAGCCACAAAGACTTTCTTATTTATACAAATGGGCCTCTCATTTCTAAGAGGAAGAGACTCCATTCCCCCCTGCCCCCCCATGGTCACTTCCAGCTTTTCTGGCTTTCTAGCCAGGAACATGCTCAGTGTAACAAGCAGATGCCGAGACAACTATGATATGTAACCCTAACCCCTGGCAACCCTCTAACTTCAAACCCTCTCCATCACAGCCCTCCATCTTAAATCCAGTTGACACTCCAGCTCCTGCCTATAGCCCAGGCTAACCACCACCACATCCTGACCCCAGCCAGGACTCTAATGTCCTCTGATGCTTGCCAGTACCTAAGTCTCTACCAGTACTAAGTCACAACATTCCAGCTGTTGCCCCTGCTCACCCATTAACTCGCTGCTGGCCCCAACCCACGGCCAATGCTAACCTACTACTGATCTGGCCTCATCCGATCACACAGCTAACACCCCAGCCTAAGCATCACCCTCGTTCCTTCCAACCAACCTTAAGTGCAGCTAGTGCCTTGACCTTTATCCCAACAGTGAACACAGCTCCCACCTCAATCCCAGCCCAGCCAATACCCCTATCTGAATCACCTGACCCTCACTTTCCTCTGCACCCCAGCTCCTTCCAACCAGCAACATGCTAAAGCTTGCCCCTGCTAGTATCCTAATCCTTAACTCAACCAGAAATCCTGCTGACACTTTCACTGAAACCCAACCCTGATCACCTTGATGCTCACTCTAATGCTTCCCTACACCCTAATGCAGACTAACAGCTTCATCTTCACCCTAACACTGAAACTGGCCCTCCAGTGCTTCCCTGCACGCTAACTCCAGCCAACAGCCTAGCTCAAGATTGGAGCTGGAGTCAGCTGGCCCAGGCTAGCTGTAGGTGTCTAACCGAGCATAGACATCCCTTAGAAGTACATTGGATGGGTGGCATGACGCCCAGTGCAGGAGCTTCTCCCCTGCCCCCCTTGCTCACTCTTGCTTTACTGCCTTGACTCTCTCCCCTTCGCTCTCTGTCCAGCCTCCTCACCAGCTCTGTCTCCTTCCATCTCACCATGTCTGTATTTGGGTTGGAAGGCAGCAGGCATAAATGTAATTCTCACCGTGCAAAGCAGGCACTGGAAGTCTGACCCCGCAGTGGGTGCAAGGTCTTGTCCTGGTCCCATCTGCACAGCCCTCCCTCGCACAGTTTGCAGGGAAACGTGTGAGACTGGGCCATAAAGTTCTGTGCTGGGACTCGCACCACAGGCTGGGCCAAAGCAAACATGGGGGGGTGGGGGGAAGGGGTTAACACTAGCTCTCCTGTGCACGCACTTTCACAGACAGGCTGGCTGTGCACTGGTAGGCCCACACACTCCCAGAGGAGTTCTCCCTTTCACCTACCAGTGCCTGGTACAAAGCAACATAATCCTTCTTCGCTAGGGAAAAACCCAGCTAACCAATGTGGCTACATGGATTTGCTCATTCCTGGCCCAGCATCCTGAGGTTTTTTGCAGCTTTCAGTGCAGGATCCTGTCTTCCACGTTTGGGGGCAGGATTGGGGTCCCACAGGGGGAGCAGTACGGGAAGGGGTCTCTGGGGCAGTCCCTGGAGGGGTGGCAGTGCCTCAGTGGGGCAAAATAGTATGGGGAAACAGTGTGAGGGCCAAGAAATCCCATTACAGAGCATGCAAAGCCAGATGGGCTGATGCCAAGGGCAGGGAAAGTCCCTTCCCAAATGCCCACGTCATTGGAGTTTGACTAGTAGCTTGTTTCCTAATCTCTTTGCATCTTTGACTGTGAAAGCTGACGTGAAAAGGTATCGTATAGCTTCTCTCAGGAATAGCTGGTACTTCCACCAACGGGAAAGCCAAACGCTCCCAGCCATTCCTGTGGCTGGGTTCCAGAAAGTATTGGGGCTGTGAGTTAGGGTTGAGGGGCACCTACCAGGTCATACAGGGAGGAGCCTAAAGCAAGGATGTCTGCGGGTCAGGATTGAGGGGTATTGGCAGAACTGTGTGGAGGGAGCATTGCTCTGGGTCGCTGGGAGACTGAAAGAGGACTGAGAGGCATTAGCCAAGCTGTGCATGCCAGGAGTCTGGAATAGTTGGGGGGCTGTGAGTCAGAACTAAGGGACAGCAGAGCTGTTGGGGGTGGGGGAGCAAAGACAGGCTGTGAGTCAGGATTGAGGGGCATCAGAGTTTCTCTGTCTCTCCTGCCTCCCACAGGAGACATGACAGGGAGATTCCTGGAGCCGTGATGGGAAGTGAAGAATGGGGAAGGCAGCTCTCCCGGCTGCTGAGCGAGGTGCCAGTTGGATGGGAAACATCTTGGAAATGAGACGTGACCTTTATAAAATAACAGGGTAATTGGTTTGTCTTTCGTAACCTGCCCCTGACGTCAGGGGAGATGACGGGATCCCAGGCTGTGGTTTTCAGGCCTCTGCAAAGGTCACTGTGGGCCACTCCTGGGCCCTTTTTGTATCAGGATCTTTCCCTTCATCCAGGACAGCTCCCAGCCCTTTCCCTAATCTGTGGTTTTCTGATGACCTTAGGGACAACTCTCCTTTCCATGTAGGGATCTCACCTTCACTCCTGGTTGGTGCTTCAGCCTCTTCCTGAGTCTGGGTGCACCCTTTGACTCCAGGACAGCTCCCAATCCTTTCCCAGGTCAGAGTAGCTCCCTCTCATTCCTGGGACAGCTGTCAGCTGTTCCACAAGTTGAGGGTCTGCCCCTCTCATCCTGATATGCCTCCCAAATAAAGATATCCCCTCACTTCCTGGTAGGGCTCTGTGGCCATCCCCGAATAGGGGTCCCCCTTAGCAGTCTGGTATAGCTCTCAGGCCTGCCTAGGGTTAAAAGCTCCCCCCCCCCTCCCCTTCTCAGTACTCTTCTGCAGTCTCTCCACATTGGGGTTCCTTCTCCCACCCCCAGCATTTCTCCCATGCAAGGGTCCCTCTTTGTGTCTCAGTATGATTCCTGGCCCTTCTAAGTTGGGTTTTCCCCTTCCTCCTGCCCACTTTAGATTCCTGTAGCCTCCATCCCATCATGCTCTGCTGCATTTTATTTCAGCCTGGCCTAGATGGTTCTCTTGGGGGAGTAGTAGGGGTCTCAAGCCAGGACCGGGAAGCAGTTAATTGGCCTTTCCCCACTGATTTGTGCCTGCCTTGCCAAGACTTTCCCCCATCCCTTCAACCTGACCCAGAGAGATCCCTTTGCCCACACTGCTCCCCCACCATCCTTCCCTGAGAACTCACCTCCACCCTATACGATGACATTCAAAGGCCACTGCAGATTTTCCTGCCTCCACCCCATTAGTGAGATCTGTTTAGTCTGTGGCTCCCTAATCACCTTGAGCTGGGCTGTTCTCTCCGTGCCTCTATAAACATCTGCCCGGATCAATCCGACACTGGCCTCCCCTGTCCATCACCTCCTCTACCACCCACATCCCACACACCCAGCCCCCAAATGGGGCCTCCTCTGAGCTCCAGCTAGTATCACTCAGAGTACCCTTCCTGGCAGTGCCAGAACTAGGTATTTTGGCGCCCAGGGCACGCCCAGAGCAAACAGCACAGAACGCGCCCTCAATTGAGCAGTGAAATGGAGCCGCTTTATATGGTGCCTAGGGCAAAACCCTAGTTGCCCCACCCTAATTACAGTGCTGCTTCCTGGATCTTCCTTTCTCCCCACTGCATGGTGTCCCTGGAGGGTGTTTCCCAGTCCCAGTGTGCATGCCCCAGAGTTTCCCCTCAGTACAGATCTCAGCTCCTTGACACTAGAACAGTGCCACAGCAAACTCATGACTGTTCCCTGCAACCCACCCCCAGGAACATCCTGCAGAGGGGCCTTTGCCTTTTAGTGAAAGATAAAATTATTTATATGAAAAGAGGGGGTTGTGGTTGTGATTGAGGGCACTGGCAAAGCTGTGGTGCCAGGAGCCCAGGAATGGAATATTAGTGGCTGTGGGTTGGAGTTGAGGGGCACCAGCAAAGCTATACTGTGGGGAGTCACAGGCCGGGAGAGAGGAGGCTGTGAGCTGGGCCTGAGGCGCTGCAGAGCCCTGCAAGGTGCTAGTGGAAGAACTTCCTCCCCACAGACGGGAATGCAGGGATGTTGAGATTAGGAAGGCAGCGTTAATAGTAGGTGACTCGAAGTACCCAAATATAACCCGCCCGGGCGTCCCGTCGGGACAGGCCCTGGAGAAACGCTTTCTCGAGACCATATAAAGGATTGTTTCTGCGTCTCTCATTCTGGAGCAGCTGGGGGGGGGGACACACAGCTCTGGACTGAGCTCTGAGTAACCTGGCTGGGTCGAGTCAGGGAAGTGCTGGGTCACAGTGACTCTGCTGCTTTGTAATTGAGTCTGACATACTGCAGGGCTGCCCGCAGCAGTCCCATGAAAGCTAGTGGCCAGTAGGGGAGCAGAAGGAATCGCTAGTGTTTGCAAGCCACAGCCCAAAGGGGAGCGGGAGGGAGTGAATCCTTTGAAGCTGCAGAGACGCTGTCGCTGTCGAGAGCTCCACTGCCCAGCAGGAGAAGCAGGAGCAAGCACAGAGGCAGCCAATGGGCAGGTACAAGAGCACAGCAAGGCACAGCCCATGGGGGTCCAGAAGGAGGGCAATGGGGCCTGAGGACCCGTTTCCAGAGGCTAGTTCCTACCCTTGCGTCACTACACAGGGATGACTAGTATACAGAGCAGAGTCAGCCAGTGGAATTGGACACCAGTGAGGTGGAGAACTCAACTAAAGGATCAAGTGTCTCTGGGGATTCTAAGAGCTTCTGCTGCTGCATTAGACAGGGTGAATGTGTATAAGGGGCCCAAGCTCACCTGTAAACCACAAAGGATTTGTCTAAATCAGGGGAAAAGGTCATGGTTAGGTCAGGATTAGTTAGCTGCTTCCAAATAGCCCTGTCTTTCCTCCAGCTTTACAAATCTAGACAGAACCTGAACTTCCCCTTGGGCAGGCCCTCTGTTCATTCACATTCATGGTCCTTGCTGTCTGGCTGTGGAGCTGCCCAGAAAAGCTGTGTCCTCAGGAGGATGCTCGTGATATCTTTTGTGGGGTGGTGTCATCTACTTTGTGTAGAGGTGTGTACCCCTGTCTGTGGTGGCGGCAAAGGACTGAGACAGTGAGCTAAAGGAATTCAAGTTAGTCTCTCTAGCCTAGCTTGATCTTTCATTGTACACAGCTGGCTTTTAAGGTAGCATAGGTGAGGCCAGTGGAGATAGCCCTTCCCTTGTCCCTCACTGAGACTATGTCAGTCCCCACAGCAACTTAAAGAGACGTGCCTCTTGTCCAGCCATTACACCAGCGACCAACAGCTGTGTCTGGTGAAACACACTGCGTAACACTGGACCGTCTGTCATGCCTTCAGTCCCTGTAACAGAGACACTGGAGGCTCCTCTGGCTTCTCCCATGGTCCTGTCAAGAGTACTGAGATAGGCTCTGTGCTGCGATCTGCTGACACGGAGGCACACACAGCGCTGCCTTGAATCACTGGTCTCAGATGAGAAACTTCTCAGCCCTCTGCAGGATGCAGCACTGGGGCCAGTTCACTGTGGAGGGACAAAATTGACTCTGCCTACTTCAGAGAGAACTGGCTCATAGAGAGAAGCCAGAGGAGCCTCCAGAATCTCTGCTGTCTGTCGTGAGGAGACAAGGCATGGCAGACAATATATTATTACCCAATGGTGACCAAGGAGTGACTGTGTCCCCGTGGGGTGAATTTGCCGTCTGTTAGTTTGTTCTGGGGTTGCCAAAGAGGGTAATGGTGCCTGGTGCACAGTAGATGTTGTGACTGGCACCTTCTGCATTATTGCCAAGGCTATCAGGGGCTCCTGAGTCAACTGCAGGAGGATTCTGCATCCCAACCCACAGACACGCCCACTACCAGCATGAAGGGCAGATGACCTGCTGACCACCGTGAACCGGTTTTGCTCTTGGAGGGCCTACGCCATTGTCTTACAATTCCGGAAGGGCTGCACCATCAAATGGAAACTATTTGCTCTCTGGCTGTAGGTAAAAGACTTGCTCCATTGTGTCCTTGCAGCTACACACCAAGTCTCAGGGCTTCACTGCCCTATGGCACAGTATTTGCTTCTCTCAATTCTGTTAAAGGCAAACTCATCTTTTCTCCCTGGACAGACTCCATGTTCCTTAAGAGCATGGTGAATGCATTGCCCCCCGAGGAGCCCCTCTTTTCTGGGAGCTTAGTCTGGTTCTAACAAAGCTGAGTGGCCTGAGTCTGGGCCACAAGATGTACACTGCAGTTCTTAGTGCCATAGGGCCAGCCCAAGTCTGTGCTCTGAGGTAGGTTTTAAAACAGCAGAGATGGATCCTAGTGTCCGAAGCAGGTCTTTGGTCTTCTAGAACAGGAAGGTTAAGAGACATAAAGGCAGAGTCAGGACTGAGAGGGCCCACTAAGACACAGGGAATCTACCACTCTTAGTTTGTTACTATGTAGGTGAATGGAGAGGAAGGTTAGGCACCAGACTAAGCCTCAGGACTCCTGTGTTCTCTCCCAGCTGTGTCACTGTGTCCTTTTCCCTCTCTGTGCCTTAGTTTCCCTGTTTGCAAGCAAGGGACATATGATCCTGACCGGCAGATCCATGGATTTGTGAAGCCACATTCCCTTCTCAAGGGGCCTCTCAGATCCTCCATCCCTGCTGCAGCAGCTCTTACTGGCTGGACAGTGCTATTGAAAGGCCAAGTGCTGATTGTAGAGTCTGGGGAGTAAGGGAGGAACCCTGCACCAGAGACAGCAGTGGACTTGTTGAGAACAAATCCATGGGAGCTGATAGCTCACCAAGAGCAAGAAGACTGAGCCATTCACAAACCAGTGTCAGTGAGTGTGTATCATCAGAGCAGGGAGTCTTTTAGCGCTGCCATGGGAAAGAAAAGAGACCCTTGCTCAGGTGCAGGAGTGAGACAGAGTAGCCTAGCTGCTGCAGGGTGGAGGGAATAAATGGGGCCCTCTTTAGCCTCACTGAGTGCTTGGAAAGGCTTAACAATAAAGCCTCCTCTCTGAATTTTGCGTGGAATCCTGGGATGCCTCCAAGATGGACAAAGACAGAGGAGGGGCCTATCTAGCCTGGTATCCCATCTGTGACAATGCCAGATACCACTTACTACTCAGGGAGTTGCAGGAAACCCCATCGTGAGGAATTACAGGATAACATGCCCACCTGGAAGTCTCCAGCTCCCTTCATCTGGGGAATCAGCTTCACCCTGGGACAGGAGGGGTTTGGTCTCTCCCAAAGCTCTAGGCTATTTTGAATTGTTGCTGTTCGTGCTGCGTGTTCTCATTCTCCCCAGAAATGCCCAACTCTTTTCTTCATCCTGCTGAGCACTTAGTTCCAGGAATACCTTGCAGCAGTGAGTTCCACAGGCTATTGTGCATAATGTGAAAAAGCTGTTCCCTTTGTTCAGAAGCTGCTAAGAGAAGAGGATCAGGGAATAGGAAGGAATGGTTTGCCACAGACTTAGAGGAGGAGGATGTTGGGTTCTGTGATTTAAGGAGGAAGGCTGGGCTTGTTGACTGCCTCATTTGGTGGAAACCTAGAGTAACCTGTGGGTCCAGTTCCTCAGTCTGTCACAGACATCCTATGGGAGCCTGGGCAAGTCCCTTCACCACTCAGTTCCCAATGAAATGAAGATAATAATCCATCTTTTGTTTGAATGCTCTTAAGAAGACTCACTTCTGCAGGGCAGGGACAGTTGCTCGCTATGTGCCTGTGCATTACCTGGCCCAAGGGGACCGGGTTTTGTTTGGTGCCTCCAGGGGCTACTGTTGTAGTGTTACAGATAGAAGCAACATAGAAAAGAGGAGGAGGGTACAGTAAAAGTGAAGGGTTGGCCAGATCTTAAGACGGTGTTTCCCAAAGTATTGTGGGGATTGAAGAATTAGTTTGGAGTCAAGGCAAGGGCATCAGCAGAGCTGTGGAGGAGGGAACCAGGACTGGGTAATGGAGTGGGGACGGCTGTGGGAAGGGACTGAGCGGCACTGGTATAAGTGACAGAGAGGCCTTCCAATTGTTCCTCAGGCTGCCAGCTTTTGTGGAGAAAGAGTAAGACTCCAGCAGCCATTATTGGGAAGAAAACCTTGTAAATGGGAACCAAGTGGAACTGACATAGCCTGAGTTTGCAGAGAGCCTGAGACAAAGGCTCTGAGGTATAGCTGAGCTGGCCTGCTGGTTTCAGTGAGCGCTCACTCCCGTGCCCAGCATGCCACTTTGAATGGCCACATCATTAATTTTTTAACCACTGATCAGAAACAGGAGAGAAGAGCCTGTTTTCCAGGTCTCTGATAGGGTAGGCCTTTAACCATGAGGGGACGCTATTAGTTGCATTTGCCTGAAGGGGGTATCCAGCCTCCAGTGGTGGGTAGCGTGTGTTAACACCAGCCAGTGGTTTCAATGTGATTAAGACACTGGGACAGTCTGAGGCATATTCTCTCCAGAGTACCTCTGGCATTCAGCTACCATAGGGAGGCGTGGGCGAGAACTCTGGCAGTCAGAGCTGCACACTACAAGGGAGTTACCTGTGGGCACTGACGGCTCCTGAGTCAGCTGGGGAAAGAGCCAGGCATCATGGTTCTCCGTCAGCAAGAGGGTGAATGAGGGAGAGACAGGGCCTGCTTCCAACATGTGATGTGCCCAGCAGGAGCAGGGGAGAGACAGAATCAGGCTTGTGTGGAGAGGATATGGGAGTGAGGGGTTGGGGTGGAGCTGGCCACTCTGTCACTCTGTCCCTGGCCTGTCCCCCGATCACAGGTACTCAGTCATGTGTTCCAATCCGAATCCTCCATGGGGTGTGAGCCTTGGGTGCTGGACTTGTTGGTGCAGGTTGTTCTGAGGCAGAGAGTCCACTGCGCTGCGACAAGAGGGGTGTGTGCTCATGAGACCCAGGAGGGGAGCTAGGAGGCTTCTGGACTCGCAGGCAGAGTTGTCCCTGCCGGCTGCAGGGCTGGGGGCAGATTGTCTCAGCACGCAGCCGGGGGCAGCTGCAACCACCTGTTTGGTCCCTGCTCCCAGCCAGGAGGCAGGCTGCAGCTGCCCGCCTCCTGGCCGGTCCTGTCACAAATCCAGGATGCTGGTGACAGCTGCCCACCTCCTGTTGGGTCTTGGCTTGCAGCCAGGAGGTGGGCTGCAGCCACCCGCCTCCCGGCTGGTCCTGCCACAAAGTGCGGGACCCAGGGTGGTCGCCCCGATTGCCATACCCAAGTTCAAGCCAGAGCTGATCCCCAGCTGGAGGGACTCTAAAGAATTAGGCACCATGGCATGGGACCATGCAGTGAGATGCATTGGGTGGTTCGACCCATCCGTAAGAAAGAGATGGAGGTAGAGTATGAGGGTAGGGCCTATTGGTCGGGCTGGCACAGCAGGGTGGGGAATAATACTGGGCTGGGGGGGCCCATTGGTCTGATCCAACATGGTGCCTGGGGCTGGGGGTGGGGAGATGCCAGCTTAAATGGATCCAGTAGTCTGATCTGGGCTGGTTGGTGGGGACAGTGAGCTACGAACCCGCAGTCTGATCCAGCGTGGTAGGGGGAACGGAGCTAGGGGCTTGTTGCTCTGATCCAGGATGGCAGGGAAAGGCATGGGGCCTGCTCCACCCCGCTGTGATCTGGCAGAGCGAGGCATTGAGGGACAGCAGACTAGATGAGCCCATTGGTCTCTGCTAGTGCAGCAGGGTTGGGGGCCACACAGGCTAGATGAGCCCTTTGGTCGGATCTCCTGGCAGACCTCCAGCGTGTCAGCACCAAAGCTGGAGTGCATTGCCCCCCAATCTAACACACACATGCACAGCACTGGGGAAGGCCTGGCTGTAGCCGTAGGTCTGCGCCTCCCAGGCAGCTGAGCAGCCTGGGATCTTAAAGGGAAAGCGCATTGATTGCACAGGCCAAGTGACCCAGGTGAAGGAACATGTGACACCTCTCTTTAATGGGCTGCCTGTTTCCTCCCCTGAACTGGGGCCAGCTCCACTCAGTCTGGGCCCAGGTTCCAGCACTCGCTGGGCCCTGCCAAAGAAGCAGGGAGGGGCTGCCAGAAGGTTCGCTGCAGGGGGTCGAGGGGAGGGAACGGATGGGGGAGACAAGGAGGAGAGGAAATCGGGAAAGGAAGCTGGAGAGGAATGGGGCAGGAAAATGCAGGGGGTGAGGGGAGAGGTGGGCCAGAGAGGAAGGGGGGTCATGGAAACAAACCCCTGGCAGGTGACTCCTTGTCCTGGCCCTGCTGTCCAACCCCTCCTCTTGCTGGGTTAGAAACCTGTGGGCTCTGCCAACCACAGCTCTGGAAAATAGCTCTGAGAGTGTGACACACTTTTTCGATTAAGAGCTGGCAGGAGAGCGCACTGGCCCACAAGCTGCTGGCAGGGTGCAGAGGGGATGAAAGGGAGGTGAAGCAGCGGGGCAGGGCGGAAGGGGCCTGCTCACTGCCTGCTATCCCCCGCACCACCCCCACACTCTCTCTACACCCCCTCAGATTAGTTAAATTCCAGTTGCTATTTTACAACACGTCCGGCATGTTTCTGTTGTTAATCTGCAGGGAGGCTGTGACGTCAGAGAGGAGTCAGCCAATCAGCATGGAGTTTGCCATGGCTTATTAGCAAGCTGCCAGCCTATTGATTGCTTGGCAGGGACATCGGGGCAAGGTGGGAGATCTCATGCTATGAAGTCAAAGTTGTCTGTTGACAGGCTGGCTTTTCCCATCACTCTCTGAATAAAAGAATGTTAGTGCTGTCCTGCACCTGGGGTACGTGAGAGACTGCTGCCATCTGCTGGGCTGAATTGGAACTACTCAGCTATGTGTCATGGGCTCTGTACTTCTAATAGCAAATGGGGATTCTCCATTTGTTCAGTGGCCCACAATTGGGCTTCAGCGCAGGAGGATGCAAGTGTTGAATGCAGCGATGCTGTGACGTTCACAGCAGCCACACTGTCCCCGGAGTTCTAACTGGTCCAGGCTTAGTTAAAATAGCTGAGATGCAGCTGCCTCTGGGAGATGCAGCAGCTGTTTATACAAGGATCCCTTGCTGGGTGCCAAGATGTAGCCATCTCTGGGCTATGGCCCATCAGCGGTCTAAACAGGGATTCCTTCTGCAGTGCTGAGATGCAGCCTCCTCTGGAGTGGGGCATGGAGCTGTTTATCAGTTGTGAGGCAGTCTCAGTGAGGCAACAGACATGTCTGCATCTCCAGCGGACGTGCAGGAAGAGCAGGGAGTATGCAGACTGGAATTGCCAAGGCTGGGGTTGGTCCAGGCACAGCGCGAACACCTGACTGAGCAAAGTGCCGCAGGATGCTCTTTAATGAAGCATGCAAGTGGCCAGGGCCTGGGCTTTGTGTCTCATGGGTGATTCATCACAGGTGAGAATCATCTTCCTGAACAGGATTCACGCACAAGCATGAGTACCAGGCATGTCCCCTCTGTGGCCAAGAGCCAGCAGCCTACACAGGCGTGTCTCCCTTCCCAGCCCCTACCTGCCAAGCCCAGCAGAGCCAAAGTAAGACAGGGGAATGCCGCATGATTCTGGAGCTTGAAACCACTAAGCTCCCCAAAACCCTGAGCCTACAGTTCCATACACCCCAAATCCCTAAGAAGTCCCACCTCTCTGAAAGCTCCTGAGCTTTGCACCCCTCCCACCTTCCACCTCCACTGGGCTCTGAGCCCAGCCCTAGCTGAGCATCAACCCAAATTACACATTTTAAAGCAGTGAGAGAAGCCTGTACCTCCAACTGTGACCCCCTTTCCCTTGGGGGCTGGGACCCAGCAGAGACATTCAGCTCTGGGCTGGGTGGCTTGGCCAGTTGTTGGGGACAGCCAGGCGCACCTGGAACTGGCTAGGCTTTGGCTCCCTGGACACCTGCAGTATCTGTCTCTTGCTCCCAGCTCTTCCCTGAGCTTGCTCCAGTCTTCATGGCTCATTCAGCTTAGAAAAAATACAAGGAGTCGTGTGGCACTTTAAGACTAACAGATTTATTTTTCGCATGAGCTTTTGTGGGAGCAAATCCCAAAGTGGGATTTTCTCCCACAAAAGCTCATGCGAAAAATAAATCTGTTAGTCTTAAAGTGCCACACGACTCCTTGATTTTTTTTGCTGGACTAGACTAACACAGCTATCCCTTTGGAAATTCATTCAGCTTAGGTGTGTGATACACTCATAGAAATATCTGGCTGAGCAGTTGGGGCTGGCGGCCATTGAGGAGGGCAGGGAAAAGAACATGAAACAAGGGGTCGGAGAGGTACAGCCTACCTTCCTGGGGCGCTGGACTGGGCAACAGGCCTTGGTGGCCAGAGGAGTCCATCCCCTCTGCCTCCCCTCAGTGCCCAAACAGGGCACATTCGGATCCCTAGGGAAGAACAGCAGACAGCTCCAGAGAATTCATGTCATAGACCTCATGCTGGAGTGAGCAGGGCTAGCCAGAGCAAGCTCCACCCTCTTCCTGGTGCCACAGTGCCTCCTGCTGGGCAACAACAAGCTTCTCCTACCCCATGTCACATCACCCCTGCCGGGGCAGGCAAGACTCAAAAGGCGGGCTGTTCCCTCTGTCCCCAGTGTCCCAATGCCCCACTGAACTGGTCATTGTGTTCCCTGCAGGAGATTCTTGGGGGATCTTTGCCTTCCTGTGCGCCGCACTCTGGAACCTGCCTGCGGTCCCCGCCTTGAACAGCACAGACGAAGTGGGTGCTGGCCAGTCCATCCAGAAGACCTACGACCTCACCAGGTATCTGGAACACCAGCTGCGCACACTCGCCGGCACCTATGTGAGTACAGCGAGGGCTACGGACCAGCTCCTGTCTCCTCTTCCCACCACATCCCAGCCTGCTGTCAGCCCTCCCCCTCATTTCCTCTGCCCCTTTCTCCACCACCTGCCTCCTCTGCACTCCTCCTCCACCCTCCCCCAATTTAGTTAGCTCCCCAGTGTGGTGAGGGGTGGTTGAGTTCTCTCAGTCCTCCTTGGGGGGATCTTGGTAAACAGGCTCCCAAAAGTGATACACCAGCCTCAAGGGAGCTGTGTAGGTTGTAATCCAATCGCCTGCACAGCACAGGAGGGAGCCGGGATGACAAATGACTGAGGCATGTTCTGTTATAGGATCCGCATCGGGTTAAAGCAGGCTGCGGGCTGAGTTGAGAGGCAGCTCTTGGAATAGAGGGAGGAGCTGCAAATCCTCCACCTCACCCTGCTTGGGGGGGGGGGTCTCTCATCCCCAGGCCAGGCCCTCTCTTCTGGGCTCAGCTCCCCCACCAACATCCCCCTCTGGGGAGCTGAGGCTCCCGCTCCCTGGTCTGCACCCACGTGCCCTGCTCTGTCATGCCTGTCTCCCAGCTTTCCCGCTGCATGGCTCTGGCCCTGGCAGTGTGCCCTGCATGGTGTCCCCTCCCTGCCCTGAGGCACTGGGGGAGTCTCCCACTGTTTACACTCTGTTGTGCTGTCTCTCCATGTGGTGAGGAGAGGCCCGTGTGTCAGAACTCGCCTGGGAGACGCCCCGGCTGGGCCATGCTGCACCACACAGAGAACAGGCACCCAACCATAGCAACGGGGACACCGCCCACATCAGACCCGTGGGCCTATCCAGCTTGGTATCCCCCATCTCCCTATTCTGCCAGACCAGATCACAAGCCCATCCTCTCTGGAACTACCTCTTCTATTCTGGGCCAGATCAGACCTTTTGGCCCAACTAGTAATCGCACTGCACTGGATCCAACTAAGGGGTTCTTCTAGCCTCATCTCACCCCTCCACAGAACATGGATCGGACCATTCTCCTGGTAATGCCCAATGCCTGCAAGCTAAAACTTTCCATGGATACCATCCAGCCTGGCCTATAGATTCCACTTCCCTCTCTACAGATCTGTGCCAATGTGTTATAAGGGTGCCCTGAGTAACTGTATGCCAGTTACCCCGATGCCAATCCCACCAAAATTATGAAAGGCTTTTATGGATGCAACAAAGAATTAAGAGGTGATTAATCTGAGGGAGCAGTGTTGTGGAAAATAGGTCTTGTCAGACAAACCTGATAACCTGTTTTTTGGTGCAGTCACATATAAAATAGCTAGAGGTAGCTGTGCTGACATAACACACTTTAATGATAATGAGACATTTGACTTAGTCCCTCAGGGGTCACAGGAGATAACCAAGCAAACATGAGCTCCCCTGCAGTGCTGTAGCTGGGAATGCAGATATTATCCTTGGATGCAGAGGCAGGGAAGTGTCCAGTGGGAGGAGATAGTATTACCTCTGTACGGCAGTAGGGGACCAGGATGTCCAGTTCTGGTGACTGTATTACAAAAACTGAAGAAGGTCCAGGAAAGAGCAACAAGAATGAGAAGACTGCAGAATAGCATCTGTATATTGAGCTGTTAAAAAGAAGGGAAAGGGGTGGTTGATCCTGTGGCGTAAGTACCTAGATGGGAAGAAGATTCTGAGAAAGGGCTCTTCAAACTAGCAAGGAATGAGAGCTAGTGGCAATAGGTGGGAATGTGGGGCAGACAGAGGTGGGCACAAGATTTAAAGTCCAATACTTTTGGAGGGGCATGTTCTGTGTCTCCCAGGCCCTGAAGAGGCATGTGCCCTCCCTGCCAGGGCCTCAGGGGCTGGAGGAGCTCTGTGCTTCCCTGTTGATTACTGGGGGGCCTTTGCCCTTCTTGTGCACACTTCTGGGTACAATCTTTTTAGAGGTTTTGTGATTATTGACAATTTCACAGTAACCCTCACTCAGCAGCACGTACCATTTTTATTCCAAATTTTCCACTAATTTTTCTCAAAAATGTTTGGGGTTGGAAAATATTCGTTCCCCCCCCTTTCCTCAGTTTTCCATTTTGACGTGGAAAATGGGGGTGAGAGGAGTGAAAACTGAAACACCCAACCCCAAAAGCTCCTTAGGCAGTGAGGGGAGGTTGACGAAAAATTGAAAATCTTGAAAAAATGGACCTTAGGGAGAGAAGATGTCTGTAACTGGAAAGAAAAGACTTTTATGGACAAACTGTTCATCCAGGTTCTAAGCAATCTGCCATCAGGGCAGCTTTCCACAGGACATGGAAAGTGGGTTCCTCTCCCTGGATCCTTTTGTCTCAGAGGGGGGCACCTTCTCAATGATCTGTTCTAGTGCAGCAGTTCTGGGCTGCAGGCGGAGTCCCTTGGGATGACTCTGGTCTGGGTTACTCAGGAAATCCAGCCAGATGATTTCAGTGGCCTCTTTTGGCCTTAAAGTCTAGGGCTGTCTTGTGTTCTTTAGTGCTTATTCCCTGAGCCCTGTGGCTTGCTTGCACCCCAGAGATGAGCTTTGCAGTTGCTAGTCTTCCCCTTTTTCTGAGGTCAGTGGGGTTGGGTTGAAGGGTTCTCACTGAGGGAGGCCATGCTTGTGTATCTCTGTTTCACCTCTCTCCCTCTGGTTACATGTGTGAGGCATGCTCCGTGTGCACATGTCAGCGCATGTTACTGCTCTGCAGTCTCTGCTTTCCTTCAAGGTCCCTTTGTGTCTCTGTCCGCCTCACACCTCCAGGTATGTCTGCCCCATCCCTATTCACTCCTGTCCCTTCCCCCAGCCTAAGGCGCTTACCTTGTCCCAGCCCCCCCCCCCCACTGGCTTCCGCTTTGGCTTGCACAATGGATGGGGAGAGACGTCTCCATTTGCCCCTGGGCAACACTAAGGAAATTAATTCATCTCCTGAGCTTGTCAGATTGTTCAGGTGCCCGCGCCACCCCACCCGCAGCTTGACACACCTCCCTTCCGCTCCTTGATTCTCCTTGCCCGCCTGCCAGGC
>ML682172.1:1511610-1536532 GCA_007922195.1 Podocnemis expansa
GTGTGTGTGTGTGTGTGTGTGTGTGTGTGTGTCAGTGTGCGAAGGTGAGAATGTGCAGATGTGTAGGATGTGCATGTGTGGAAAATGTGTGTGGGAGTGTGTCACTGCATGTGTCTGTAGCATGGAGAGGTGTGCAGGGGTGAGAATGTGCACAGACACATGTGAAATATGAATGTGGGGGGCGTGTGTCTGTGTTGGGGGGGTGTTTCTGTGGGGAGTCAGTCTGTGTCTGTGTGGGGTAAAGGAAGTCAGGGTGTGGTGGAGGGAGGGCACTAGACTGAGGACTTTCCCTAGCCTGGCATCATTCTTAATCCTGTACACAGGCTTGAGTTCTGGACATGCCCCATGCCCCCCTTGTACTGTCTGGAGGGCACCCCTGAACCCTCCTCTGGCAATACTGCATTCTGGTGGCCTCAGTTCACCTCCACTTCCCCACTCATAAATTACCTCATCCCTAGGCCTAACAGCCAGTTCCTCCTGCTGCTTCCCAGCCCCGTCATTAGGGCCTCACCTGCCAGACACAGTCCCCCTCCCTCCATCCTCCCTGAAGGAATTCTTGAGAGCCTACGCTGTGCTGTGAAGTGCCTGCGCCCTCGCCGGGGGCACAGGAAATTCCACAGCTCATGACAGGGCAGAGGCAGCCCTTCCCTGGGGGCACAGTCCCAGAGACTTATCACCCCAAGGCCCAGCAGTGCCCCTGCCTCACCTCACTTAGATGCCAGCGTACCTGCCCCATCTTCCATCATCTTTTCCTCTCCTCTACAGGAGTTTCCCAACACCCTGACCCTGCCTGAGTCAGCAGTACCTCTACCCTCTGGCTATGGGGCTCCAATCCTACAAGCTGTTACTCCTGCCTCTTCTGTTTGATGTGGGGAGTGGTGCTGAGCCCTTTGGTGCATTGGCTGAAGCTTGTGATCCTTAGGGTGCTCTCTCCAGAGTCACAACCCAATGAGACCCCAGCTTCCTGTCCTTGTGCCTGGCCATGGACGGACCCCCAACGCCCTGTTCTCACAAGAGGCACCAGCTGGGCAGCCAGTTCCTTTGCAAGGAGCCACGCCCTCCTGGGCTATCAGCCACCAGCTGCTGGGTTTTGGAAGCCCATGGCCCTGGAAGAGAAGCTAGTTTAGATCCACTCACAGTGAGCACCCAAACATTGCTCCATTCCAAAGCTGTGGGGGAGCCACACATGCTCTCTGCACAGCTGCTCAGTGTATGCCCCATGACTGAAGACCTCCTAGCAGTGGCTCTGGTCCTAACAGTGGCTCTTGTGTACCACAAGCCCCTTCCAGTGCTCCCCTTTCCTCCAGACCCGAAGCCCATTGCCAAGTCGTGGCTCCCCAGGGCTCTCTCAGGACGGACTTGTTCCTATGCCCCCTCTTTGATGTCTCAGACTCTCTGGACATCCTGGGATAATGCCTGACCCCAGCAGAAGTGTTGTGGGGCCCCTCTGGGTGGTGTGTGGGTGACTCTAATGTCCTCTTTCACCTACTGTAGCTGAATTACCTTGGCCCCCCCTTTAATGAGCCGGACTTCAATCCTCCCCGGATGACGAGGGCTGAGATGGTGCCCAGTGCCACGGTGGACTTTGAGTTGTGGCGCAGCCTGAACGACAATGCCCGGCTGGCAGCCAATTACCGGGCCTACACGCACCTGCTCTGCTTCCTGCGTGGCATGGACGGGCAGGTGGCCAAGGCTGAGCTGCGCAAGAACCTTGGTCACTTCTGTACCAGCCTTCAGGGCTTGGTGGTGAGCATCGCTAGCGTCATGTCTTCGCTGGGCTACCCGCTGCCTGGCCCACTGGGTGGCGCAGATCCCACCTGGGCCCGGGGCCCTGGCACCACCAGCCACCACAATGACTTCCTTAAGAAGATGGATGACTTCTGGCTGCTCAAGGAGCTGCAGACCTGGCTGTGGCGCTCTGCCAAGGACTTCAACCGCCTCAAAAAGAAGGTGCCACCTGCTGCCGTCATGCTGCGCCTCGAGGCTCGGGGCTTCTGACCTCTGCCCACCCCCAGCGCCATGTCACAGCCACTTCCAACTTCCCTTCGCCCCAGACCTTCCACCTCTCACCACAACCCCTCTCCCTCCTCTCTGTGGCCCCCAACCCCTTCCCCACCTCTAGTTCCATGCAGGAAGGCCCTGGCCTTCCCTTCCTCCTCCTTGTTCCCCTGCACGGGACCTATTTGCTTTCTAAAAGCACAGAAATGATTCTCCCTCCCCACTGCAGCAATAAGCCCCACTCCTAAGTCTGGGCACAAATAAGCCTCTTCCCCTTGTGCTCTGGGCTGCAGTCAGCCCTATTTACCGTGTGCAGCACTAAGCCTGGTCTGGCTTTGTTTCTTGCGCTGCCTGTTCTGTGTCCCTGGTTTAATCCAGTTCTAATTCTGGGTCCTCCATCCCTGCTGCAACCCCACCCCCCATGCACAATGACCTGGACTCATCCAGCCCTTCCTCAAGTTCAGAACCCGGGCACTGGCCTGCCCCGTAGCCACCCATATCTCCTCAGCTGCTTCCCCCCTTTCTTTCTGTGCATCACTTCCCCTGTGCCTGGGGGCAGGAACTGAGGCGGAAAGTGTCACTAGCACCTGGTGACTTGTCATGCCTCCAAAGGGGGCCAGTCCCACCCTATGGCACAGCAGCATCATGGGGCAAGAAGAGCTAGAAACAGGAAGGATTGCAGTATGAAAGAGGAAAGGCTGGGGGTTCAAAACAGAAAGGGGGAAGGGGATTAAAAAAAAATGGGGTCCAAAACAGAAAGGGCAGAATTTGAACCAGGAAGGTTTGGGTCCAAAACAGGGAAGTGGCAGGAAATGAACCAGGAAAGGTTGGGGGCCAAAAAAGGAAGGGGCAAGAGATGAACCAAGAAAGGTTGAGGGCCAAAAAAAGAAAAGGGCAGGAGATGAACCAAGAAAGGTTGGGGGCCAAAAATGGAAGTGGCAGGAAATGAACCAGGGAAGGTTGGGGGGGCCAAACTAGGCAGGGTTGAAAGAGGACTGCTAATGTTTCTCCAGTTTCAATGCTGCTGCATCTTCTGGCTCCACTGATGAAACACCCAGGAGATGGGCTGAGAACTTGGAGGAGATAAACTAGGAGGGGATGGGGCAATCTCCCACTACCTCCTCTGCCCCCATCTGTACCAACCTCCTTGTGCTTTGACACATTCAGCATTTCCTTGAAGTTTACATTGTTGCCGACGTAGCATTTGGGCAGTTGTGGGGGCACTTTACCTGGCATAGGCCCTGTGGCCCATCCCTATGCCCAGGATTGGGGGCAAGGGTCTGTGCCTCCCGCCCTCCTTCATCCCTCACATTCCCCCCATCGGGTTGTGTTTTTCTTGGTTTGTCTATAATAATATTTATTTATTTGGAGACGTTATTTATTAGATGGTATTTATTGCAGAATTTCTATTCTTGTATTAACAAATAAAAGGCTTCCTCCACGAACTTGACTCACTAGCATTCTGAGATGGAGCTGTGTGAGAGCTGACTGGGACTGGGGTGCTAGTATTCATAGGAGGCAGGACTCTGCACGGGTGGGCTGCCCCATCATGCCCCAGAGGCTCAGCTGGATTCAGGATCCCAAGTCTTTTGTTTCATGAGTATTATTGGAGCTGGATGCAGAGAAAAGATCAAACATACTTGGGCTCGTGTGAGCAGCAGGATACCCTACGTTCAGTGCCCCACACCCTACCACACCTGAATCAGCTGCCCTAGATCCCAGACCAGAGTCTACCAGACCCTGATCCATCCCCCCAGATCCCTAACTCATTTAGATACAGCCTCAATCCACCCCACCTCTTCTGTGTTCTCCAAGCCAGATCCCAGTCTGCCCCAGCCCCTCAGGGGCCTTATGCGCTATCATCCATGGTCTCCTGGAAGTTTGTCCACCCTGAGTCTTTGGAGTGGGGAAGGGGGGGGCGGGGGGGAACTAGGGGGAAGAGAAAGAAACAAGACTAGGGCTACCAGATACCAAAGCATGGAAAGGAGGACAGGGAAGTATGAAAAGGAGGACATTGGAGAACACATGGAGAAAATGTAGTATTGATGTAATATTCTGTTTGTAGGGGGCCCTGGAATGCTTTCCCCATAAAATAAGGTATTCTGCGGCATTCCAGCATACTTTAACCCCTATAAGTAAAAAGCCAGACAAAATCATGTATTTTAAAATGTCTGCCAGACAGAGGACATGAAGGTAAAAAGGAGGACATGTCCTCCTTTTGCCTGACATCTGGTAACCCTGAACAAGATCCAAGAGGTGTTAGGGTCAGGGAAACTTGGGCAGGGGAGGAGAACATGCAGGCTAGGGAGAGGCAGTACAACAGTATAGGTGGGGGGCCGAAGGATGGGAAGAAGAATTTGACACAGGGGGCCAAGCATGGAGCAGTAATGAAGGAGTGGCCCAGAGACGGATGCAGGGGTGGGACTGGATGGGAAGGGTAGGTCCAGGCCCCAGATGCGTATCCTGGCAGTTCCTAGCTATGCAACATAACTTGTCTGACAGGAAACAAGTCCTACCCATCTCTGTAGGGACAGCAAGCTCTTTGTGTCCAAGGGAAACTGAGGCACAGGCCAGGCATAGGGCTCAAATCACAGCCAATCACCAGCAAAGATGAGAGTGGAACTTGGGCATACTGGCTCCCATCCCACACCCACTCTCTGTGGCTCTAAGCAACAACCCCCAGTGTCATGGTGGGGGGAGAAGACTGCTGTACCTTCCCTGAGGCTAAATGGGAGGTTCAGGCCCATCTGGCCTCTCCTACCTGTGCAAAGCTCCCGAAGAAGTCCAGTGTGTCAGGCACCAGTGGGACAAAACACCTTCTAGTTCCCAGCTCCAGCTTCTTGACCTATTCCAGGGGTCTGCAACCTGTGGCACCAGAGCCACACGTGGCTCTTTGGCTGCCTCCTTGTGATTCTGAGGTCTGCTCCCCCCACACCCCTGGCACAGGGGTAACCCTGAGGGCTGCCCGCTCCTGGTTCTAGACCCGCCCTGCTACCAGGGATCCTATGGGGGGCCATTCCTTGTTCTGGGCTTCCTCTTTCCC
The DNA here is from genome assembly GCA_007922195.1 of Podocnemis expansa. Classification (NCBI taxonomy): domain Eukaryota; kingdom Metazoa; phylum Chordata; order Testudines; family Podocnemididae; genus Podocnemis; species Podocnemis expansa. The sequence goes on from ML682172.1 coordinate 1,516,652, forward strand.
CCAGCAGGGGACCCTGTGGCAGGCGCCCAGCTCCCCCCACCTGAAGGGTATACCCATTGCAGCTCTCAAAACACTTTGTTATTGAAGAAATTTTAAAAAGTGGCATTTTTTATCTTTTGGGTTGCTGACCTCTGCTCTAGTTTAACTCCCAGCCCCTGGACAGCCACTCACCCATCTTCACACCACTCCATCTGTCCCTGTGCACATGCCTCTGGCTGTCCAACAGTTCATCCCTATACACTCTTCTCCAACTCTCCACCTATCGATTCCCATACACGCACCTCCATCTGTCCATCCCTCTGTCCGCATGTACATCCCTCCATCCGTCCATTCAGCCTCCACGCCCCCAATACATCAAGTCATACATCTACTCCCTTACGCCCCTCCCCACCTGTCCCCCCATCCCCATACACCCTTCTGTCTCTTTGACATGTCCCAGGAGGCCAATGTAGAGGATTCACAGCTTCAGCCTCTGCTTATTTTCATATTAGGGTCTGGAGTGGGTCCCTTGCTGCTCCCTTCTGGCTCACTGGGCTCACTATACGTGTGGCCCCAGAGCCACCTCCGTGACTTCCCTACCTCATAGCATCACCCAGCAAGTGCAGCTTATCCATGTGGGTTGGAGTGAGAATCCAGCACTCTGGCAAACCCTATGCCTGGCGATGGGAGCACCGGACTGAGCTAACAGGGACTGCGGTCAGGGGTGAGAGGCATCAGCAGAGCTGGCTGTGTGTATGTAGGCTGTTTGTGTGGGTCTTCCCCACTCCCTTCCAGTCTGTGGCTGACACACAGTCCTCGGCCAGAGATGGGCTCAGCCTGGTGCCCTGGGATTGCCCAGGAAGGGGGAAGGAGACAGGATACTACAAACTCAGATCCCCATGATGTCTGGGGGGAAAGGAGAGTCCTGGCTAAAATAGGTGGCCTTTACACAGCCACCCCACTCTCCCTGCCCTTACAGGAGTTTCTTCTCTCTGTTTCAGCCCCTGTGTGCCCCTGTGTGGGATGAGGGATCCGGAAGCTGCAAGTTGTCCTTGAGGGGTACTGGTGGAGCTTGTAGGGTGCAGGAGCTGATGGTGACTCAAGGCCACGGTGGATGCCTCACTCTCAGCAGAGCCAGGCTGGGGCTGGGGTCAGCACCCCCAGCTGCATCCCTTTGTCTCCCTGGAGCCAGGGCTCCGGGAATACAGCTGACTCAGCCCCGAGTTCCTCCCTGATTCCCAGCAGGGGACAAAGCTGAGGCTGAGCCAGGTCAGGGATAGGGCGGGGAGAGGAGGCCAAGACCCCAAATGAGTCACTCTCTGCCCCCCTGACCACAAGTGCTGCATGGTCCCAAAGCTAAGCTGGCTCAGGGGATATTAACCCTTTGAAGGGAGACAGCCCAGATGCTTCATCCCCTGAACCCAGGCCCCATCTCCACCCCTTCTATGCATCCATTCTGCCTCCTTCAACCATCCCTGCTCTCATAATTGGTTGTACTTATTCACCATTGCTTCTGGTTCAAATATAATCTGCAGCTGGAGATCTGCTGCTGGGCCCATCCCCAGAGCCAGGTGCAGCTCAGGACTGGGGGGACGACTGATCTTTGCATAAACAGAACCACTCCCCACAAGCGGCTGCATCTCAGCACTGGTTGGGGAGCAGCAAAGAGAGTAGAAGAGGGGTTGGACTCGATGATCTCATGAGGTCCCTTCCAGCCCTATGATTTGATTGATTGATTGATTGATTGATGTAATGAAGAATCTGGTTCTTCAGGGCAGGGCCTCTCTGTGTGTCTGGGCAATGCAGGACTCTATGTGCTTCCCTCGTATGCCATCCTCTTAATATTGAAATACACAAACCCGAGCACAGGATTTCATGCCAGCCCTAAATGTCCCAGGTACGAGAGCAATGTAGAGTGCATATGACTTGCAAACCTTGTGAAAGGTTTGGATGTGAGGGTGGGAGGGCTGGTTGGAGCCAGACGAGAGGACATGAAGCTGAATTTGTAAATGGCTGGCCAGGAAAGCGTTAACAATACAGGCATTTAATCTGCAAACATTAGGCTTCAGAGTTAACACACCAGCAAAGTCCAGAGCTGTGAAATAGTCAGGCATGGGCCAGGAGACAATATAAGGCTGTGTGGAGGTGAAAGGGCAAGGAACACAGGACTGCTGCCTAGGTCTGGAACGGGCCTTTGTGTGACCCTATGGTGTCATGCCCAGCTCTGAACCTCAGTTTCCTCAATACTGTGTGGGTGAGGGGCTCATGTGTCCTTGTGTTTACACTGGGCCTTGTAGATATGTATAAATGGGCAGCCAGAGAAAGCAGCACCCCAGAGCCCTGTCCAGCTGATCAGCCAATGACCACCCCGCCACCCCAAGGCCCCAGTTGAGAGGGGGTTAACGTGGAGCCCTGGCTACTTCCTAGCTGGGGACAAGAGCTGTCAATCCTGGGACTAACAGTGACCCCCAGTGGCCAGATTTGATAATGCATCTCACTGATGTGTAGGTAGCCCCCAAGAACACCCCAGCTCTGCCTACAGGCCCCTGCTAGCCCAATCCTGGGCTCCCCTGCCCAGGCCTGTCAGTGCTCCAAGTTCCTCAACACGGATGGCATCCAGCACCACCAGGCCCTGCTGCATGTACTGCACCCAATATCACCTGACTGCCGCGTGCTCTGCGGCCCCCAATTCACTTGTCCAACAGGCAGTGGGAACTATGCTCCCCCTTTAGTCCCAACCTGACTTTACAGTCTCCTGGATGCGTAGCTGGGTGGGATGTAAGAGGCACCCTCTGGGGCTGAAGCAGCACCGAGTCAGTGGGCGGTGGGGGTGCAAAGAACTGATGCTAAACCTGCCACCCCACACCCAGCACCTTGTTCTGCAGGGGCAGTTGGAGGGGCGCAGCGCGGTGCTGTGCTGTGGGGACTGACTGAGGGTGCTATGGGGAGAGTGGGGTCTAGCTCAGGGGTGCTGTGCAGAGCAGGTGGCTCACTAAAGGGCACTGTGCTGTGGGGAGTCATTGGGGGTGCTATGCTCTGAAGGATGGGATGCTCACTGGGGGCACTGTGCTGTGGGGAATGGGGGATCCCTAGGGGGCACTGTGGGGAGAGTGACGGAGATTGGTACAGTTTGGGTACAGGACACCCCATCTTCCATTCCCCAGTGTTACATGCTGTGCAAGCAGTGTTCCTCCCCCACTTGAGCTGGGCTTGGGGGTCAAGTGCTGTTTCTGGGACACCATTAGTCCCTGTTGGGTGGAGGGGGGCTACCATTAACACCAGCATGTGCAGGGCCCACAGAAGTCTTGGTGGTGCCAGGGCTGAGGATGGTTCATTCCTCAGCAGCACTCTCAGCAGGGTCTCTATGTAGCCATGGGTCGGGCAGGTTGGGGGTCACAGAGGGGCCACAATCTAGGGGTCCCCATGGGCTAGCCAGAAGGGGCTGTGGACCCTGTAGACCAGGATGCCCAGGTAACTCCAGCTTTGAATCCTGCCCTCAGAGCTGCAGTTGTCACTGAGTAGTTCTAGCACAGGAGAGAGGGTCACACACTGAATGGAGGGAGGACGGAACGGAAGCTGGCTATGCTGGGAGCCCCCCTTTCAGAGTGCACAGGTCAAGCCAGATTGTTCCCCTATAAGGGCATCATCTCCTCCTAAGCCATAGGGCATGATTCACTCAGATTGGGGCCCCATCACCAGAAGCCCCCTCATGCTGTGACGTGGGTGATCTGGCTTAGCAGCTGGCGCAGGAGACACACCTAGCAGTTGGAGTGGGAGCTGGGAAATGGAGCCACAGGTGAAATCCAGAGTCAGAGGCCGGATCTTATATCCTTTTTGGCAGAGCTATATGGACTTCCAGCCACCAGAACATCTTCGACACCAAATTCCAAGTATTGAAGTGGTGGAAGGGACCAGTGTACCACCGCATAAACCTCAAGACCTGCAGCCTAAATTGTCCCTCTGAGACATGAACATGGCTTTTGCGGTAGAGGACATCACCCTCTAATCTGAACATGATGACAGGTTGGGTACTGACACTATCCAAGACTGTACAAATTTGAGAAGTTAATGTGTCAGTGGGCAACAAGGAACAGATGTAGAATATCAGGTTTCTTTTTATTGCCCCAGTAAGAAAATTGGATACCTTAAGAATTCAGGAAGGAACCTGGTGGATTCAAGTTATTCCCCTTTAGGGACAATGCATCAGTCTTTCTATTTCATCCCCCAGAAAATAAGTGACTAAAAAAATGAATGGGGCAAAGAAGAGGTACCAACAGAACTAATGTTGGCTATGGTGCTTGGCTATCTGGAAGAATTCCGGGTTCATGTGATCTGTAGGGACTTGGACTAGGAACCTGGCCTCTAGTCCATGGTGTTATTCCTCAAAGGCTGTCTTGGTGGCTAACAACTTTGTCTCTGCCTGGGCTAATGTATGAGTTTATGTGAGTAGAAGGCACAATGTGCACTTGGACATAGAGGACTTCTGGCTAGGACAACATCATTCCCAGAGTAAAATTTCATATGTCAGCCTCTCCTGTAAATGAGGTTAAAATGCTTACCAAGGTGAATCTCTCCTTTAGTTGCTTGAAGGCAGATTGGACTTCTGGGGATCGGGTGACCTAAACTCCCTTATTCAGAAGAGCAGCCATAGACTAGAAATGAATCTCCTGTAGAAACTGCTGAAGCCCAAGAATTGTTGTATCCCTTGTGTGTCTTTTGGTGCAACCCAGGTAAATTTGGGCAGGTCCGTTAGCCCTTGGGAGAGATGATATACCCAAGGAATTCAACTATATCTTGGTCAAATTTGCACTTCTATAGTTTAACGTAAAGATGGTTCTGATTGAATCTCCCTAGGACTCTCCATCCATGACGATTGTGAAGGGCCTGATCTTCCTGAAAGATGAGGCTATCATCCTTGTAGATAACTACAAAATGATCTAGCATGCCTCTGAAGATATGGCTGCTGAAGTGCTGGAAAGTCACCAGAATATGTCAGAGACCAAATGGCATAACTAGCTACTATAAATGCCTTTGTCAGCTGTGAAGGTGGTCTTCCAGTCATCTCCTTTCTTAAGCCATGCCTGGTTATAAGCCATGCCACAGCTGTCCAACTTCGTGAAAACCTTGGTGGAACAAAGTCTTTCCAAAAGCTCCTTGATGAGGGTAAGAGGGTATCAATTCTGGATGTAGACTTTGCTTGACACTCTGTAGTCCAGACAGGGCTGCTGAGATCCATCCTTCTTCTTTACAAAGAAGATTGGTGAGATGTGGGTGCATGGGTGAAATCTTTTTGAAGGTTCTCTTGAAGGTAGCTGTAAAGTGCCTATAGCTCTGGCTCTGAGACAGAGTAGATGTGACTGAAAGGGATATCCCCTCCTGGCTGAGAATATAATGGGGCATGTAACTGTGATGAGTCAGAACTGTGTCCACTTTCTTCTTATTGAATATATTGACAAATTCTTGGTATTTAGCAGGTATTGCTGAAGTGTAGATGGAAAGGGTTCCAAGATTCCCTGCAGACTAAAGGCTTTCGATTCTCCAAGGAGGTAGATGGAGGTGCAGACATTCCTGACTCATGGGTTGGTTCTGAGAGACAAGACTGTGGACAGTGCCAATGGTTATGCTATTAGTGGGTGGCAATCCAGCTGCTTGCTGAGGATAACTGGAGAGTTTGAGGCTTGAATGAGCCTAGATTAGAAATTCTTGATAACCCTGAAGGGTGGTGACTTCCCCAGAGGCAATCTGATGAGTAATCAAGCCTGATAAGGGAAGTCTTCCCTCAACAGATGCCACCAAGTCTGGAGAGCTAACTGGGAATTGTATGTGATCGTGCAAAATTCAAGTCCATAGGGAGCACCTGAATCCACCACTGCTTGCAGGTAGGCCTCCAAAATGGAAGTGTGGAAGTTTGAGGGGGAGTCCACAGAGCTTAATTTGTGCCAGGCATTGCCAGGGTTAAACCCCAGCCCATCCGGGCTTGGCAGTTCATATCCCCAGCACCTCTTTCATTCCAGATAAAGCACTAGGAGCTGGAGACAGGCCAGGTTCCAGTTAGCACCAGTCATTCTGGGTGCTGCACAGACAGTGAGAAGAAGCCCTGTTGCGCTAAGTGCTGCATAGACACAGTACTGATGACAGAAGTATGCAGACCTAGAGTAGTGCCCAGAACATGACACTGAAAAACAGATGGCTGAAGAGAGATGTTTTGTAGGACCTGAAACCAGGGCCAGCTCAACACTGGGGGCAGGGTGGGCCCTCCCATTGCCCACCATGCTGAGGTGTGGGGTCAGGGGCTCCAGGTCCCTGGCCAACACTGTGGAGAGGGTTGCAGGGGCTGGCCCACACCACCTCTGGGTGGTGCAGCTGCAGGGGGGCTGTGGGCCATGCTGCTGGGCGGGGGCGTGAGAAGGGCTGCAGGCCACACTGCTGGGCTATGTTATTCGAAAGGGCTGCAGGGCACAGGCTCGCACCACTGCAGGGGGGCCCATAATCCACTGCTGCTGCTGGAGGCTCTGGGGGTGTGTCCGAGGCCACAGTACTCCTGTCCCTTCTCAGGTTGGCTGGTAAGCAGACCAGCCAATCCTGAGGGCTGGGCAGGCAGCCTGAAGGTTAGTGCAACAGCTCTCCATTCCCACTGGCTGGGCTGGGTTCTTGAGAGGCCAGAAAGCCCCCCCATCCTTTTTAGGCCAGGGCCAAGGGCTGCAGACCCTAAAGTCCCTGCATTAATCTTGCCCTGGCTGGATCTAGGGAGCCCAGGGCTGGGGCTGAAGGGTACTGGTAGAGTTCAGAGGAGGGAAGCCCCTGCTCTCGTTGTCTGACTCTGCTCTAGCCCCGGTACATTATGGGTGTTTTGCATTTCCCCAACAGGTTTCTCCATCTGGGGGGAGGCCAAAGCCCTGATCATGCCTTGCAACAGCAAGGACATTGCTATGCCTGGCCCAGAGCAGTGGTTCTCAACCACTTTGTTGGGGCACATTACTGTGTCGCCACACTGTGGTAAGAGTGTCACAGAGAGCCAGGGAGATGGCTGGATTTGACCTGGGGTTGGTGAGCTAATGTAGTCTGTAGGGTTACGATATTCTGCCAGGTTTATCACGACCTGCAAAATGGTTGACAGTCACTGGCCCAGGGCTTTAGTAGTCAGTGATTCATTTGCTCATGGATAAGAGGCTGGAGCAGGGAGAGGGGGAGTCCCAGCAGAGAGCAGCCACTGTTAGGCAAACTCACAACTGCCCCTTTTCAGGACACAGAGTCTGCTCAGGTGAGTGGGAGCTACTAGAAGACTCCTAGAACAGTTGTGAGAGTGTGACTATCTACCCCTCCCTTGGATCTGAACTCCTCCCCCCCCCAGAGGGTCTCTGGCATGTTCATGGCACAGTGTTTAATATAACTTACAGGAACCCAACTGGAAATGAGGTGCTAGTGGATTCATGACGCAAGTTCAAAGCCATCCTCACCCAGCTGCAGACAGCAGTAATGTCCTCAGTCATTGTACTGGGACTGGAGGAGCTGGCTGGCTTGGGGGCAAGGCATGGAGAGGGCAACCCAGGACCTATCCTCTCTAGGAAGTCTTAGGGCAGGGGCCAGGCTGGCTTAGGGCACAGACACATTTGTCATTCATTGGGAGCTTTGTGTCTTTTTGTCAGGTGGGAATGGATGACTGATTTGTACACAAACATGCGTGGTGTATTAGTGGGACCTGAGCATCTGTCATATGCATGCATGGAGTATCCTTGCTACAGCATGTGGCTCTGGACACCCACCTCATGCAAAGGTTATGGGAAAGTCAATCCCTGCCTGACCTGTGCTACTTTATCCATACTCCAGTGCTGGGCACAGCCCTTTCTGAGCCCCCTTCCTAGTCATCCAGGAGACCTTCTGGGGCTAAGAGAAGCCAAAGGAGGGAGTTGGGACTGTCAGGGACCAGTATTGGGCCCAATTGGACCAATAACATCTCCCAGCTCCCCTTGCACTGGGCCTGCCCTTCTCCCAGCTTCATGGACAGCCTGATGGGGTTTGTCCTACTCCCCTGGAGGCCATAACCTGCCTTCTGGCTCCCTGGTTGGATCCTACACCTGGGGCTCTGTGCCATGTTCACTGTTCTAGTTCCCATCCTCTGTCCCCTGCTTCCAGAAACCTCAGCAATGGCTCAGTAATCTTCCGCCAAGTGAAGTTACCCACACACCTGTCTCTGTTCATCTGCTTTGATCTCCCTCCACCTGTTTTTCTGGGGTTGCCTGTTCAGTGTGTTATGTCTGAGTCCTTCACTATTGCAATGCTCCTGGCTTGCCCCACTCCTGATAGGAAAGTTCCCCCAGACCCTCCCTGTCACCTCAATGCTGCCCTGGGGTTTCCATTTGCCCTCTTCCTCCCTCATCAGCTCTTTGCATTTAGTTTTCTTCATCCCAGGGAACCCCATGGTAAGGTTGCACTAGAAAGCAAGCTGGATATGTCAAATTCCAAACCAGGCAGCTAAGACACTCAAATCCCTTTAGCTTCTCCCACCACCACCATTATCCATGCTGAGTGCAGGAAGCATTTCAGGGCTTGTGATCCCAGCTGTGATTAATTTGAGTGTTAATGACACCTTCAAGTTTTCTTCTTTTGTGGCAACACTCCTTTTGGCATAGGAAGGACAATATGGGTGAAGGGGGTGGGCAGTCCAATCATGGCTACTCAAAAATGCTCTGGTTTTGGCATAAAAAGGGTTACATATGAAATTTAGCTACACAAAAGTTCTGCTTACCATGGACAGCACTATTATGTTATCAAAACACGGAAGACCTGAAAAAAAAGCATTTGTAATCCCAGCTTGATGCTGGCGGCAGCAATGAGGGGAAATTCAAATATCTAGAGTTCCTTGAATGGTGGGTTACTTACCAGTAACCGTCTTTCTTCGAGATGGGTTGCTCACATACATTCAGTTATAGATGTCTATGTGCCACAGTGCACAGTAGCTCAGAGTCTTCAGCCTTAGCCTGTCAGGTCAGAATACACGGCCAACACCCCCTCTATGCCGTGACCATGGGTATATAGGTTACCGTGACCGTGACCCTCCCAGTCACATACCTTCACCAACTCCATTAGTGGGAACGGTGGGAGGGGCCTGAGTGTATGTGAGCAGCCCATCTTGAAGAAGGATGGTTACTGGTAAGTAACTTACTGTTGTCCTTCTAGCGCTGCTTGCATCATTCAGTTATAGGTGACTGCTAGACATACCCATGGATGGTGGGAGGCGTTACAGTATACCCACACTGAGTACAGCTCTGTGCAGAGTGGCATCATCTCTAGCCTGTTGGGTGATGGCATAGTGCGTCGTGAAGGTATGTATCGACAACCACATAGCAGCCCTGCAGATCTCTTGGATCGGGACCTTGGGAAGGAAGGCTGTTGAGGATGCTTGGACCCTGGTAGAGTGGGCTCTAACAGTCCCAGGAAGGGGTGTTGTCGACCTTCCGTAGCAGTCTTTAATGCAGTTCATAATCCATTTAGAGATACACTGTGAGGATAGCGGTAAACCTCTCTTACGTTCGGCGACTGCCACAAATAGTTGGGGGGGGGTCTTGCAGAACAGTCAAGTGTGCTCAGTGTAAGTCAGGAGCACTGTCCTCAGGTCCAAGGTATGCCACCTCATCTGGTTCTGCGTAACCTCGGGGTCTAGATAAAAAGCTGGCAGGCAAATTTCCTGGTTAAGGTGGAAGGGGGTGGCCACCTTAGGAAGGAAGGATGGGTGGTGACCAATGTTCCCTTTAATTTTTCATAGGCTATGTGCACAAAAAATTTCTTTTGTGCAAAGTCCAAATTTGTGCGCACTCCAGTGAGTGTGTTCAAACTTGTGCGTGCAATGAAGTGAGTATGATGCAAATAATATCTAAATTTTATTTTCATCTGGAGATGGAAATGATTTTATAAATTAAAAAAACCTTATTTGAAACATGTAACTTGAAATTGCCTTCTTAATGTAGCATAAAAATATTGGCACCATTGAATTTTTTTGTGCACGCTTTATTTTGTTGTGGGGGGGGGGGTTTCGCAACCTGTGTGCATGTGCACATGTGCACAGCTTAGAGGGAACATAGGTGGTGACATAAAACTACTTTGTCCAAGTAGAACCTTGTATATGGGGGTTCAGAAGAGAGGATTTTCAACTCTGAAACCCTTCTGGCAGAGGTGATTGCTACTAAGAAGGGCACCTTCCAGGACAGGACCAGCAGGGTGGCTGAGTCCAAGGCTTCATAGGGCGTCTCTGTCATTACCCAGAGCACGATATACAAGTCCCAACGTGGTTGGGGAAAATGTCTCTCCACCCCTTTCAGGAAGCTGACGGAAGTGGGATGGGAAAAAACTGATTGCCATACACTTTCGTGGAGAGCTGAGATTGCCACTAAATGGACTCTCAGTGAGGAAGGAGAGAGGCCATTTTCTCTGAGGTCTAACATATACCCAAGGATCAGGGGTATCGGAGTTGATATAGGGTCTACACCTTTGTCCCATGCCCAAATGGAGAATCGCTTCCATTTGGCTGTATACGTGGACCTGGTAGATGGTCTTCTGCTACCAACTAGGACCTTCTTAACCCTGTCTGAGCAGAGCCTCTCCTGCTTGCTGAGCCAGAGAGCATCCAGGCTGTCAGGTGTAGGTGGCCCGGGTCTGGGCCGTAGGTGCCCTGAATCCTGCGTCAGGAGGTCTGCCCACAGTGTATGTGTCTATGGACATGCCCTGCAGGAGTGGGAACCAATGCTGTCTGAGCCAGTCTGGAGCTATCCGTCCCTGTCGATTTTCAAGAGAACTCTCTGTAACAGAGGAACTGGCGGGAAGGCATACATCAGGGGCCCTGACCAGTTTATGAGGAAGGCGCTGCTGAGAGACACCTCCTCCCGCCCTGAGGGAGCAAAACTGGGGACACTTGCGATTCTGCCATGTCGCAAACAAGTCTATCTGGGGTGGACCCCATTTGTCTATCAGGAGGGAGAACACCCTGTCATGGAGGGACCACTCATGGTTTGCTAGGGGCTTTTTGCTAAGTGAGTCCACTAGCCCGCTGTCCACCCCCGGTAGGTGGGAGGCCACAGGGGTGAAGTTGTGTTGTATGGCCAACTCCCAGAGTTTACATGCCTCCTTGCAAAGTGGCGGGGAGTGGACTCCCCCTTGCCGGTTTGTATAGAACATGGCTCTGGTATTGTTTGTGAGAATCTGGACTGACCTGCCCTGTATGTTGTCCAGGAAGGTCATGCAAGCTAGTCTGATGGCCAGTAGTTCCTTCACGTTTATGTGGAGAGGGCCATCCATGTGGGACCAGAGCCCCTGACTGGAGAGTTCCCCAGAGATATGGGCCCCCCACCCTGAGTCCGAGGCATCCATTATTAAGGTAACTGAGGGCCTGAGGTCTTTGAAGGGATTGCCCCCCATGGCAAAACAGGGATCCCTCCAAACCTGAAGTGTCTCCAGAGTGTCCTGGAGGACAGACAGTACCTTGTTTAAGGAATCCCTCCATATGTGGAACACCGTGGAGAGCCAGACCTGGAAAGGCCTCATTCTCAGGTGTGCCATCTGGATCACGGAGGTGGAGGCTGCTATGTGGCCGAGGAGCTGCAGGCACCGGTGGGCTGTGGTCACATGGGACATCTGCAGCTCCGTAATGATGGTGCAAATGGACTGTAACCTGGAGAAGGGTAGGAATGCTGACCCCTTGCGGGCATCTAGGTGTGCCCCTATGAACTCTATGTTCTGAGACAGGCGGAGTTTTGACTTTTCTTGGTTTATGTGGAGGCCCAGATAGTTGCAGAACCTCACTACTGCTCTGACGTGGAGCTCTACTTGGGAACACGATCTCCCGACTATTAACCACTCATCTAGATAGGGGTAAATTCTTATGCCCCATTTGCGCAGGTACACCATGATCGGTGCCATGCACTTCATGAACACCCTGGAGGCCACGGAGAGCCCGAAGGGGAAAGAAGTGAACTGGAAGTGATCTTTTGCCACCATGAATCTTAGGAACTGCCTGTGGCGGGGCCATATGGCTAAGTGGAAGTAGGCGTCTTTTAGATCAAGGGCTGCGAACCAATCCCTGGGAGATAGATATGGGAGGATCTGTGATAGGGAAACCATGCGGAACTTTATTCTCCTTACGTGTTTGTTTAAGGTTCTGAGATATAAAATGGGTTGAAGGTCCCCATTGGGTTTCAGCTCCAGGAAGAATTGGGAGTAAAACCCCTTTCCCTGCTTCTGCTTGGGGACCCTTTCTATGGCTCCAATGGAGAGGAGTTTCTAGCATTCGATCGCGAACAGGTGGAGCAGTTCCCGGTTTCCAAAAGTTGGACAAGAGGGTAGTTTTCTGTCCCGAGGAATCAAAAGGAACTGGATACGATATCCCTCCATGACCATCTTGAGGACCCACTGGTTTGATGTGATGTTGGCCCAGTGGTGTGTGATGCAATGTAAGTGGTTGGGGACAAGTTGGGTTGTGGATTCACTGCCTGTACTGTAATTGTCAAAAGCACTGTTTCCTTCTCGCTGAGCATTTGGAGGCCTGCCCACGCTTACCAGATTGTGGGGCATGGGACTTCTCACTCTTGCTCGAACGGACTTTGTCCATGTCCATGTCCCCAAGATGGCGCTGGGGAAATTGGAGGGACCTCGGGAATGGACTCTCAGTTGAATCTGTTGTTTCAGCCACTGAAGTTGTTGTTGTAGGAGTTGATGGAGTTTTAGAGAGCAAAAAATAACACAAGGAGTCATGTGGTACTTGAAGACTGACAGATTTATTTTTTGCATGAGCTTTCATGGGAGAAAATCCCACTTTGTCAGATGCTTCGAAGATGGGTGAACTTACAGAATGAAATGAAAATAAATGCAAGGGGGATGTAAAACATAGGATCAGGTGTCATACAGTAACAGCAAATCAGACCAGTACTGTATGACCTGATCCTATGTTTTACACCCCCTTGCATTTATTTTCATTCCATTCTGTAAGTTCACCCATCTTCGAAGCATCTGACAAAGTGGGATTTTCTCCTACGAAAGCTCATGCAAAAAATAAATCTGTTAGTCTTTAAGTGCCACACAACTCCTTGTGTTTTTTTGCTGGACTAGACTAACACAGCTATCCCTTTGGAAATTGACAAGATGTTTTAGAGAGCATCTGTTAGGTTGTGTAGTGTAAATCCCCAGTGACTGGAGCGTGGCTTTCATGTCCTTCATGCCATGGAGTTTTGCATCCGTGGACTCAGCAAAGAGGTCAGGACCTTCAAACGGTAGGTTCTGAATGGTAAGTTGCAGCTGTGGTGGCAGGCCCGAGCCCTGGAGCAAGGCTGAGTGGCGTATTACCACAGCAGACGCCATCATGTGAGTGGCCATATCTGTGGCATCCCAGATAGTCATCAGAGCATCCCTGGATGCCATTTGCCCTTCCTTGAGCATTGTGTCGAAGTCCCTAATGTGATCCTTGGGGATGATGTCATGAAAGCCTTGCATGGCACTCCAGAGGTTAAAGATATATCTTGTCATGAGGGCCGAGTGGTTAGCTATGCACAGCTGTAGGGCTGCTGTAGAATAGACCTTCCTGCCCAGCAGGTCGAGCTTCCTTGCCTCCTTATTTTTAGGGGTGGAACCCAGTTGGCCCTGTCTTTCTTTCTGGTTCACAGCATCGACAACCAGCCACCCCGGGGTGGGGTGCTAGAAGAGGAAGGAGAACTTGTCCTGAGGAACATGGTACTTCTGGTCCACTGCTGTTGATACTGGCAGAATCAAGGATGGGATTTGCCAACAGGCCTTAACAATGCTCTATACCCCCTTGTGGAGCGGGACATACACCTTGGCGAGTGGGACCCTATGTCCAACATCGAAGAGGGGGTTGTTTTCCTCTTGAACAACCTCCAGCTCCAGCTTCAGGTTTGCTGCCATGCAGTGGAGAAAATCCTGCTGGGCACGAGAGTCCTCACTGCAGTCAATTGGTCTCTCGAAGGTGTGCTCATCTGGTGAGGAGGAAGAGTGAGTCCGTGATCTACTATGACAAGTGGAGTCTGGGCTGGGCTCATTGTCTGAGAAATCCGAATCTAGGGGCTGCAAAGGAGACTGGACGGAACGGTGCCGTGAAGTTGAGGTATCGTCAGCTGCCATGTCCAGCCAGTCATGCAACCAGTTGTTAAAAGATGCTTTGGCCTCAAGACAGCATGGAGGAGAGCGACCTTGACCAGGCTGTGAAGTCTGTACGGTAGCGGAGAGGAAAGGCTCCACTGGCCCAGACGTTGCCAACGCTCCCATCTTGTGTCATGGTTTGGGCAGGGGGGAACTCTTGTGGCACTGTTTCCCCAAATGTCTGCCGACCCCTGAAAACATCTTGGGTGAGGGAGAAGAGCGAACAGAGGCCAGGGATGCCGAGCTGGACAATGGGGCCCCTGAATCCTGGGAGCATGGTACCAACAGGTCCCAGGAGGAGCGTGGAGAGGAGGCCGCAGAGCAGTCCTCTGTGCTAGATTGTGGTACCAGTGGCAGGTTGGGCGGTACTGGGTTAGTAGGCAGTGCCGATTCCTGTGCCAACTGGGTTTCTGGTACCAGGGTTGGTGTTGACCTGGGGTTCTTCTGCGGAACAGTGCCAGCACCTTCACTGGGGCCCGCGGCATCAACGATACTGTTGATGGTCCCGCTTTCGAGTTGTCGGTGGGTTGGTTCGGTGACCGAGGTGTTCGGCGCCCTGTTGGTACCAACGAGGGCGTTGACCAAGACTTTGAACTCAGTACTAAAGGGCGGTGCCAGTGCTCTGGTGCCTGGACCGATCGATGAGCCGGCGGAGCACTCACAACTTGGGCAGCATCAGAGGCGTGCACACTGCTCCCAGCAAGGGAGAGGAGGCGCAGCTCTCTATCTTTGCGAGTCCTCCGTTTGAAGGACTGGCAGATAAGGCAGCTCTCGGCGAGGTGGGACTCACCTAGGTATGCGAGACATTTATCGTGTGGATCATCAAGAAGGAAAGCTTTGCAACATCCCAAGCATGGTTTAAAACCAGGCCTCTTAAATTTTGTGCGCTAGAAGACAGGCACTTGCTTCCACAAGTTTCTTGGCTGATCTGAAACCGTCACTGAGGGTGGAAAAAGGAACTGGGAGGGTCAGGGTCACGGTCACCTATATAGCCACGGTCGCGGCTCAGAGGGGGGCGATGGCCGCGTGCCCTGACCTGACAAGCTTAGGCTGAAGACTTTCCGAACTACAGTGCGCTGCGGCACGTAGACACCTATAACTGAATGATGTGAGCAGCGCTCGAAGAAGAAAAATAAAATACACTCTCAGCTTGAGACCTCACCCATGATATTTGAGGGCAATAAATACCACTCCAGGCATTTTTAATAAGGACATACTCCTTTCCCTTCAGAAGCACTGAGTCTGTGTATGAAACAAGGAGAACTTCATCTCTGACCATGCTGTTTCATGGAAAGTGTGGTCTAGCCAGAGAGTTCATAAAAGAGAATGAGAGCATAAAGCAACCTAACTACATCTCCCATGATGCATTGTGGTTACGTTTTGAATCCTTCTAGTTCATTGTTTGGCCAATCACCTGTTAGCCCCCTGGCTTGGTGCTCTAGAGAGAAGGGAGCCTGCCACTGCCACCTGTTGGTGAGCATGGGAAAGAGAGAACCCAGAGCCTACTTGAAAACACAAGAGGGACAGAAGCTCCGTGGAGTGCTCTGCTGCCACCTGCTGCTTTCTGGGGGAAGAGAGAATGAACCAAGCTGATTTGCATTTTATTGTCCATTGTCCCAGTATGAATATTTGGGTCATTTTGCTTAATTTTTAAAAAAAATTTAAGTGTTGACCTAATAAACATTATTTTTTGTGTGTGACAGTTTGGTGATAGAACTATACTGAGAATACCCTAAATGAGGGGCTCAACCTAACCAAACAGAATCAGGATTGCTGGTTTTGGAGTTGGTTGCAACAAACATTTGCAGTGTGAAGGATGGAGCAATCAATGTCAAGCAGGGATTTTGTCAGAATGTTTAATGCATTATGTCAGATAATAAAGTGATTGTTTTCCAAAGTTGTGGAATGTAATAAAAGGGCTCAAAGAACTCCAATAACACCTTGCTACCCAGACAGAATCACTGTAAGTGATTTAGTGGGTGGAACCTATGGAGACAGACCTGCCTGAGTGCCCTCAAGCACTTCAGGATAATGCTGCTAGTTGCACCAAATTATGAGGGGAGGCACAGTAGAGGATGGAGGAGGAAAGCTATAGTTAAAGGAACATTTTGATTTTGCTTATTCATATTGGCTGAGAAAGGATGAGTTAGAGGACACAGCTGAAAATACATTTGAGTGAGTGTTTACTTATTATTCACATTGATATGTAACCCTTCTGCCAAGATGGCAGGGGCAAAGGTCTGGGTTCTATATCTAGGGGTTCCTAACAATATTACACCACCAACTGGCTTGAGCCCCTACCTCGTCTCCTGGGAAATCACACACTATTCCCTGAGCACCCTAGAGGGAAATGCTTCCCCCTCACAAGCATGAATCTAAGTGCAGTACATAAAAATTTTAATTGTAATATAACAAGCATATATAAAGGCAATATTAAAACCAACCCCTATTTCATGAGACAGTGCAGTTCAGGAGACCCACAAAAAACCAGTAAGAAGAACTCACCCCATCCCACTGTATGTAGGATGAGCCCATCATTTCTCCATTACCCCCATACTGACCATCATAGTTTTAGCGTCAACCTCTTGGGCTGAGGGGGGAGGAGGCTCAGCTAAACCCCTCCAGGGCTATGGCTACACTACAAAAGTTAGTTCAACTTAATTAATTTGAATTAATTCAACTTAAACTCAAAATAATTAATTCAAATTAAGGAATCTTCACAAGACTCCTAATTTGAATTAAAGTAAGATTTATTAATTCGTGTTAGAGAGTCTACATTAGACTCTCTAACTTGAATTGAAAGAGCTGTGGCTCCAAACGGAGCTGCGGCTCCCTGGGCTAGGGGAGCTGCAGCTCCTAGGGACAAGTGGAACCCTGGCTTCCCAGCAAGCAGGGAGCTGCGGCTCCCTTTTCTCTGGGACCCCAGCTCCCCAGCAAGAAGGGAGCTGCAGTTCCCTGGAAGAAGGGACCCTCCAGGCCCTCCAATGGAAGAGAGCTGCTGGTGCTCTCTTTCCTGGGGCTCTCCTGTCCCGAGAGCCGCTTGGGTCTCTTCCCTGGTGCTCTGGAGGCTCCCCTGTTCTGGGAGTGCCGGTGAAGACAGCCGCCAGTGCTCTCGGGATAAGAGAGTCCCTGTCTGACGAGGCACCTTCCCCCTGGCCAGGAGGATCCCCCACAGGATGCCGTCCCTGCTGGCCAGCAGGATCCCCCCTGGGGCGCTTTCCCCACTGGCCAGGAGGTTCATAGTTTATATGTAACCCCCCTGGGGTTTTAAGGAGCGTGGTTCCTTTAAATCTTTGCCTGTGTGAGAGGGTTTATGGAGCTTAGGAGGGGGGCTGCAGCCGGAGGCCCTGGGGAGGAAGCAGAGGGAGAGGCCCTGCCTGAAGCCAGGGAAGACAGAGCACCTGACCTGGGATGCCAGGTCAGCACCCACAGAAGGACACTGTGCTGGGGAGAGTCGCCCAAGGACAGAGCAGGATCCAGTGACTGGTCATCTGGAGCTGTGGGGCCGTGAGTACAGCACCTGGGACTCAGGGGGGAGGTTGTAGTTAGTTAAGTGGGGCGGGGGCCACTCTGGGTTCACAGAGAGCAGCAGAAGAGGCATCAGAGGATTTTCTTTTGCTGGGAAAGTGCTGACGCTGAAGGCTAGGAGTTGCTGGACTGAACTCTGGACTGGAGCTGTGCTGGGACCCCTGAACTCATGGTGCAGATACAGAGCTCACGTCTGCCTCCAGCCTGCTGGATTGTTGGGCCTTACAGGGCCCTGTATTAGCTGTTACTCTGTGTTACTGCTGCCCCATCTCCCTTGTTGGTTTCCCCTTTGCACCTCTGTAAATAAATCTTCCCCATTCCCATAATCCCTGCGCTAT
The DNA here is from genome assembly GCA_007922195.1 of Podocnemis expansa. Classification (NCBI taxonomy): domain Eukaryota; kingdom Metazoa; phylum Chordata; order Testudines; family Podocnemididae; genus Podocnemis; species Podocnemis expansa. The sequence goes on from ML682172.1 coordinate 1,534,636, forward strand.
CCCAGTGTGTGTGTGGTCACTCTGGGGTTTGGAACAGGTGCCCCTGGGGCAAAGGGGCTCTCCTTGCTGTGTTCCTGTGCACGCCCTTTCTCTGGTCAGAGCTGCCTGCAAGGCAGACTCTATCTGGCCACGTGGGTGTTACATATAAAATTAATGAATATTTTTCCATTGTCTGCCACATTGATTTCATTGCTGCACCTTCAGCTTGAAGGCCAGTCTTTCTTGAGAGGCCCTGGGTGTAAGTTGCTCCTATCCAGTTTAAAAGTAACCATGATGTGACATATTTTAAAGGTTCCCACAATGCAAATGGAGGCCTGTCAGATTTAGGAGGCCCCCAAAATGGCGTTCCTAGGTGTTCCCACATATTTTAACCCTTCTAGGCTGGCTGGCTGTGGCTCCAATCTGGCCAAGACAGGTCAGGCTGACATGGCCCAGGTGGCTTCCAGTTACCTGTGCAGTCTCTGTGCCAGGGTAAGGAGCAGCCTTGGAGAAGACCAGGAAACAGAGTATCCATGGGGCAATGAGGTACCTGCTTAGCAACACCTCATCTTCTGTCTGCCAAATGTCTCCCTTTGGGGCTGCTCCAGCATCTTATTTTTGAATGAATGAACCATTAACAGAATCTGTGCCTGGAGGGGGACTGAAGCAGTAACGTTCCTTCAGTTTCAGGAGACCATCAGGCCTGTTCTCCTTGTGCCAAGGTCCCCCCTCCCCTCTTGGTCTAGCTTGTTCATTTATCTCCAGCTTGAGCTCTTGGGAGGGGTCCCTCCTCCCTGAAGTGGAGGAACTGGTACCTTTGCACTGTGCAGGTAGAGAAATCACGGACACACATTCAAGGTGGGTGGGGGGTGGTATCTTGTACTGGAACAACTTCTCCAGATGACTGGTTTTCTGGATGCAGGAAGAACCGTTGATGTGATATACCTTGATTTTAGCAAGGCTTTTGATAGCACCAGAAACAAAGATTCCTCTCACTTTTATGAAGTTTCCTCAACACTCTCTGGGGATAGGTGATTGGTCGTGTCTGGCACTGGGCATGATTTCCCTCATTTGACTCAAATGAGAGTCCCCTGATCTGGTGCTCATTGTTCCTGTATCCATATCTCAGTGAGGCATGGACCCTCAGCTTTTCTGTTTGTTTGTGTCTATTCAAGCCACGGAAGACATACATTCAGGGGTATGACATGGCAGTGTTTCATAGCTTTACATACCTGTGATATTTCAGGACACATGCTACCATAACAATCATGTTCAGTGTATCATGAGCATTCCAGCAATGACCTTACATCACATACTTTGCATTAGGTAATACACAGTTACACTGTAAAGCAGAACACGAATGATACACAAATCCCACTATAAGGGCGTCCATGGAGTACAGCGTGTCACTCTGGGATGGGGTGACATAGACATCCTGCCTCCTTCTGTGTTAACTGGGGATGGTGGCAGATACATGTAACTGATGAGATCCTTGGTTCCTATGTGCACCCCATTGTGATATACCCTTGGCAGTTGCCAAGGACTCATCCCAACTAGAGATCAGAGATGCCACTCCTCAGCTGTTCCTCCGAGCTGAAGATGCTGGAGGTGACACTCTGGAGGCTTCTGCCCGAGACACTGCAGGTGACATAGCTGTGCCTGCCCAACCCTCGGCCCAAGGCTGAAAAACACAGATGGGGCAGAAATAGGGAAAGGTCCTTCCATCTCCCCTGGCAGATGGATTGGGAATCAGGCAGGGAAGGGGGACAGGACCCAATTGCCTCATGGGTTAAGGGAGTGCCATGAGGGGGCAGGACTTCCATGGCTCTGGCTGCAACCCCAGTCACCCCCTCTCCCCTTCACCTCTTGTCTTGAAATCATAGAATCATAGAATCATAGGGTTGGAAGGGACCCCACA
>ML682172.1:1546532-1570425 GCA_007922195.1 Podocnemis expansa
TGATAGCAACCTTCAACTACTTGAAAGGTTGCTCCAAGGAGGATGGAACTCGACTGTTCTCGGTAGTAACAGAGGGCAGAACAAGAAGCAATGGTTTCAAGTTACAGCTGGGGCGGTCCAGGCTGGATATTAGGAAAAACTTCCTTACTAGGCAAGTGGTGAAGCATTGGAATAAGTTGCCTAGGGAGGTGGTGGAATCTCCATCTCTGGAGGTGTTCAAGGCCCAGCTGGACAAAACCCTGACTGGGATGATCTAATGGGAGTGGTCCTGCTTTTTTTGGCAGGGGGTTGGACTAGATGACCTATGAGGTCCCTTCCAACCCTATGATTCTATGATTCTATAACTTGCTGTTCTTGGTGGACCCAACCCCCATGCCAGTTCTCTGCACTGTCCCATCCCAAAGCCCCTTCCCATCCCAGCAACAGCTCATGCTCGTCCATTTCACAACATACTCACTTGCCTCCTTCAGCCACTTTGCTTATCCTCCCCTGCTTTCCATGGATCACCCTGCCCAATGTATTCTGTTTGTAACTCCTACACAAGTGGTCAGCATCTCCCCATGACATCAGAGTCATCTCCCTGGATCTCCCCCTCTGGGGCTTCTCGTGTCTCTCCCCTAGGCAGGGAGAGTGCTTTTATCAGCTCCTTTCCCCTTCTCCTCGCATATACAAGCTGCACCCCATTCAAATCGGGCAATCAGTATCCATTCAGCAACATCTCCTTGAGCAGGAGGTGCCATGTCTGTTTCTGCTAACACACAGTACATTCGGCTGTTCTGTATTGGTACTAACCTGCCCGAGGATGTTCCCGTACCAAGGGCTCCTTCAAAGACCAATCCAGCTCCATAACTCAGATATCTGGGGAATGTTGATTATCCCCAAACCAAGCTTCACAATCACTAAGGATTCCCATAAGCTAACCAGACAGGTTAAATCAGCACCATGCAGCCAACACACCCAAATCCCCTTAACTCCATCCGCCACCATCTGAGACCAGGAAGCCTTTCGGGCTTTGTGATCCCAGCTGAGATTAAACTGAAGACAATTTGCCTATTCTCCTTTTTAACATCAATCCCTGGCATGGCTGGGATCAAGTGTGCACAAGAGTTGCAGGATTCCAGCTAGGAGCATGTGACCCAGATCTTCTGGGATAAACCTCTGAATGTGCAAAACCAGGGCCAAACCTCCAAACCAGTGACAGGTGGTACTTAAACCAGTCTCTCAGTCAGTCACAAAACATGCTTCAGATTCCCCACACTGGTCATCGCAAAGCATAGCAAAATAGAAACAGCCCCCTTTATTGCATATCAGCTTTTCTGGTCCCCACATAGCTACTGGGACTCTTAAGGAAATAGGTTCTCCTGACCCCAGAGAGTCAGCCGTGTTACACAGAACAATATAGGCTTGTATCTTACCCAAAATACCATGCCGCCAACCAATCCGTTACTAACTAAAATCATAGGTTTAATATAGAAAAAAGAAACAAAATACGAGAGATGGTAAAGGATCAACGTGAATCATATACATAGAAATGAATTAGCGTTCACATAAACTAGGTCCCTGGAAGAATTAGTAGTTTGCAGGTTAGTCCAGTTTCCTTAGTAGACACCAAGCACCTGAGTGGGCCTCAGTTCATTGTCGAATCGCAGGGGAGTAGTTCCTGAGAAGGGTGTTGGTTGCAGAGTGGTGACGGAAAACAAAATGGAGTTGGAACTACTGCCTTTTATCACTTCTGGCCTTCCCTATGCTGTGCAGAGTCTTTGTAAATCAAAATGGAGTTGAATCACATGATCAGTCTGGGTGACTCACTAAGCAGGTTTATTCCTGGGCGTATTGTCCCTGCGATCATCCTGAATTGGCCATTAAGGAGGCAATGGTTTCAGACATGCTGTCTGGGCATTTTCCAGAACCACACAGGTTGAAATACAGATATAATAAACATATTCACATCTTCTAATACAGATCTGGTTTCTACACGTAAACCATATAATAATTCCTAGCAAGTTACAGCCTTTCTACTGGTGCCAAACATGGCCTAACTCTTGCAGATTATTGTATTATGAAATATTGTTAAATAAAAAACAATCATAGATGATCCCCTCAATCCAGACATCATCACAGGCCGTGCAATAGTTACCCATTTTTCAACCAGTTTTTCAAATGAAACCTTTATCAAAAATGTGTCTGCTTTCTGTCAGAAGTACTGTGTTAAAACTCTGGAGATCTGCTGAAAACCAAGGTGTCCCAGGTGCCTAACCCAGTCTGTGGAGTGACATTTGCAGCAACAAGGGTCAAGATTGAATACCAAGAACATTTTGCAAACTAACAAACACCATGGGTGGGAGCTGTCCCACCAAATTTGTGGCTTCATTAATATCTCCCCTGCAGACTCTGAGAGCAGGGCAGTCCCTGGGGCGAGCTGGGCCCAGGGCGAATCAGTTTGTGCGGGGCCCCCCCATTTTAAACTTTGCAGTCACGCAGTGTCATAATTTTTCTTTAATAAACTCATAAGTTTCTAGCCCTCAGGCTAAAAAGTTGCAGAGAGTAGCAGAAAAACATGACCTGACTTTATCCTAAAGGATCAAAACCCAGAAGTCAAAGAAAATAACTCCCCCCTATTTACTATTTCTTTAAACATCTCTATTTTTAACTGAGTTTTAATGATATATTTAAGCCAGACTTGTGACTATTTTTGATGTTTAGGGTAGGCAATAGTGAATGTGTCATGGTGCTGTTTCATCAACCTCACAGCCAAGTGGACAGGAGCATCTGGTGGTACTCTTCTTTGTGGTTCTGGTTTGCTGTTCAAGATGGGCACACAATTTTACAAGTTTAATAATTTTTCTTAGATCAAGTTTTTGTTAAATTGAAAATTCAGAGAGAGGGAAGCTATTTTTGGATGATATCAAGAAATAAATTCAGGTCCTTGCTCACATTAAAGCACTACATTCCAATTGTCTAATGTATGTTATTTCCTTTATGCTGCCTGACTCTCTCCTTTTCCATCTTATTTTAATATATGTATTCACACATTCCTCATTGCTTTGCAGGTGATCTAAGTAATGAAACCCAGGTACTGTTTGAAGATTAGAGGAAGAAACAAGGGACCTTTGGCCTCCTCTCAGATACCCTGATGTAAAACAAACAAGGAGTCTTGTGGCACTTTTAAAAGCTAACAAATAAATAAATTTGTTAGTCTTTAAAAGTGCTACAGGATTCCTTGTTTGTTTCGCTAAACTAGACCCACATGGCCACAGTTACTTTCCTCTTTGCCATGCTTTGGGACTGGTGCTCTGACTGCAATCAATGACAATGGGGCTTATTTACAGTGCAGAAGGAAGGACAAAAAACTTCTTTAATGTGTTGATTGGTGGCCATTAACCCTAAAAACCCAGTATTTCCATATGAGAGCTAGCCTGGGGTCTTCTCTCTCAGGTATAATAGATCATTATCTGCACAGAGAAGCTTGCTCAAAAAGACATCCCTGAAGACTGAAAACTCTTGTTAAATGCAGAAGGAAAAAAGTTCTTTAATATCTCAAACACTTTCTGGAGATGCTGATGTAAATTCAAAGAGATGGTCTTTGTAAAGGTTGGGGATGTGACATTCTCCTGACTTTGTCCCCGTTTGCTTGACTGAGGCTGGCTCCATAAGTTTTATTTCAGCACTTGCCCTTTCTCTTCCCCTCAGGGAGCAATTGTGGGAAGGTGGCTACTTAAGAGTTACTGTAAACGAACGCTGCCTGGCTGAATTTCCTTCCCCCTTCCCTGACCAGCCAGGGCTGCTCCCTAGTCCCACAGCTTGAAAAAGCTCCGTTTCCTTACTCCAACTGGCTGTGTGGGATCCCCCAAAAGCGCGAGGCCCTCCAAAGTGCGGGGCCTAGGGCGGTTGCTCCTCCTGCCCCCCCCCTTAAGGACAGCCCTGTCTGAGAGCAAACACTTCCCCAGCAACAAGCACATTGTGTTTGAAGCAAGGGAACTGTGTGAAAGGAAAGGGGAAAGCAGGGCAAAGAAAGCCCCCCCCCATCTTTATTGAGGAATAATCAGTAAACATTTAGCCAGTCCTGCCCCTTAGTGATCCCAGCTGTGTCCTTGTGACAGGCTGCTTCCCAGATCCAGTCTGGTGTGCCACTGTGACCCCGTGATTCCCACTCCTGAACCTCAATTCACCTCACTTGGCCAGGTGATCACTCACTCCAGAGTCTGTCCACACCAGCCTCTTACATGTGATTGGTCCCAGGCAATGGGAGTGCTCTCTCCAGTCACATAGGGGAATGGTTCCCCAGAGAGCACCCTCAGCCCCAGTTACTCCACCAGGAAACACTGTCCTAAAGGGATCGGGACCAACTTCTAATCACCACACACTCAAGTACATCCATTTCACAAAGACATAGATCATGCCCAGCCTTCTTCACTCACACCCTCTAAAGGCCACATTTTAGGTAAAACAACTACTAGTGTGAAGCTGGCCAATCAAGGCAGAATGATAAGTCAGGAAGTGACCACAGGGAAATAAAAGGTAAAACACACATACTAACCTAATATCTCTACCTAAACTGACCTCATAGTCCAAAGTTATGCTCAGGGTGTTTGGCTGTCAGATGTTTGTACAGCCAGTCTCTACCTGAAGCCAAGCAGGGCCCAGATCGTGCTTGAAGTTGTTTCAAGATGGAGTTTCTTAGGGAAAAAGCCCTAAACAGTTCAAAGGGACTCTCTTTGTTTCCAGACCCCCTGGACCCCTCCCTTTCTGGGCAGAGATGATCTCTTTGTCCACTCTGAGTCAGAAACCTCAATTTGCACAAGCTTTGTTACATCCTTTGGGTAATTGCTTGCTTGAGCTTTGATTGTGTACATGTTGCTGGGAGAGAGTTTTGTCTACCACCCCCTGAGCCATGCAAAACATGTTACACATCTGTGCACATAAACAATGCTACAGGAACCATGAGACTATATTAATCCTGTAAAATAAATTATGGACATTCATAAAGAAACCTTTCACAGCCTAATTGGCATAAAATTGTACAATCACACTGCATAAGTAAACAGAAACATCACATAGATCATAGCCTGGGGTACACAGATGTATGCCTTGTGAGTCATCAGATTTAGTTCTCCACCCATAACCATGAAGCAAGTGCTCCTGCAGCAATGGTTTCCTCGTGGACTCACAGACTCTAGGATCAGAAGGGACCAATGTGATCAGCTAGTCCAGGGGTGGCCAAACTTATGGAACTCAAGAGCCGCAAAAGTTAATTATTAAACCTTCGAGAGCCACACTGAGGCATATAGCCGTACCTTTACCGACTCTAAAATTACTAAGTTTATAATTCATTGCACACTTTAATTTTATTGTAAAAAGAGGGCAAATACTGATGCGACTATGTCAGATTCTAATCATTGCTTAAGGTTACCATGAAAACTAGGCCTATAAAAATGTATTTTACTAAGTCATGCATTAGAATTCAAGAAAACAATGGACATAGATAACAGATATACAGCAAACAGTAAATGAGATAGGGGTCAGGGCTCACATACAAAAATGTCCAGCACATGCACAAAAACAAACTATGTATTGCACTGAAACAATTTCTATGCCTTTGATAAACTGTACTGCAGGGTATGCTATTAAAAGCAATGATATATCTGAGCTGTAAACAGCAGTATTTTTTTCTTTCTGCTGAAAACTGATTGAAATCTATGAACTGAAACCTACTGAAACTGAATAGTTTGTCTCTTCTATGCTCAAACTACGATACAGTACTTATTTCAGTTTTTCCCCAGCTAGAGGAATAAAAGTATACTGGAAAATACTGAGAATAGTGGGTTGCAGCATGCTGGTCAGGTGCTCATATGGACCTCTGTTTATCAGAGAAATTGCCTTGAGGACCATCTCTCCTACCTTTACTGACTAGAGACTATTTCCTCTCCCACTGTGATTTTGTAATTTCCCTATGTCAGCTCCATAATATAACTGTGATTTTCTGAAAAGCTTAAGATTTACAAAGGGGTGGCTGTGTCAGTATAGTTCAGCAAAAGAAGTAAGGAGTCCTGTGGCACTTAAAGATGAAGAGATTTATTTATTGCATGAGCTTTCATGGGAGAAAATCCCACTGCATCAGATTTTCTCCCACAAAAGCTCATGTGATAAATAAATCTGTTCATCTTTAAGTGCCACAGGACTCCTTGCTTCTTTTCCTGATTTAGGGGCAATCCTTGTGTGATCTTGGTCAATGATCCCAGGAAAAGCACGGGTCTTTCTATCAGGGGTGGCTTATTTAATTATCAGTACTGTGCTGAGAAGATGATTACTTATTAGTTAGTAAAGAAAGGCTGAGGTCTAGAAAGAAAAGTTAACTTTAGTTACACTGTTGCAGATTAGATTTAAAAACAAAGCAACACACAGCCAATGGAAGTTGCTAATATAATGGAGACCACTCTCTCTCACACAGACACCCCCACACACCCATGCTGACCTTCACCCACACTCCCACCATCAGGGGCACTTGCCCCTCTGCTCCAGCTAGTCTCTGAGCCCTTCTCCCTCCAGCAAACACTCCCTCCCCTTCTCCCTCTCTGCTCTGGTCACTGTAAACAGCTCCCCCCCCCACTTCGGCCAGACCCTTTGTCCTTCTCCCTCCTGCAAACACACCCCGCCCCAGCTTCCCCAGCACTCCCTGGCTTCCGCTTCTGCTGCAGCCCAACCCCGCCTGATTCCTTCTCCCTCTCTCTAACAACACCCAGCCCTTGCTGCATGCTCCCCCAGTGCAGCCCCCTTAACGTCTTCCCCCTTACCTGACCAGCCAGCCAATTCTATGCATGCCTATGTGACCCTCTGCTGCTCCACCCTGAATGATGAATGCTCAAGGTCCAGAGATTTAAACCGTCCCCCCAGCGTGGCACCTGGTGGAATGTTTCTGGGGCCACATAGGGCCTGCAGTGGCGATCTGTACTTTTTTCATTGAAGAGCTGCATGTGGCTTGCAAGCCTCAGTTTGGCCATGCCTGATCTAGTCTGATCTCCTGTGCAATGCAGGCCACAGAATCTCAGCCACATACTCCTGTAATAAACCTCTAACCTATGTCTAAGTTATTAAAGTCCTCAAAGCATGATTTAAAGACTTCATAGGACAGAAAATCCACTAGCACAGGAGTTGGCAATCCCCGCACACATGCCAAAGCTGGCACGTGCACCTTTTCTCAGTGGCCTGCAGTGCCACGACTGCTTTCCTTGTTGGCCCTATCCCCCAGTGGAGCCCAGGGCCACAAGAGACACATGTGTACCATGTCTCCTCTTTTGCCCTGCTGGCCCTACTCCCCAGCTGGGGGGCAGGGCCAGCAAAGAAAAGCTGTGCTGTGCACGCTGCTTCTGTCCCCTGCTGGCCCAACCCCCCCCCCACGGGGGGCAGGGCCCGCAGGGGGCAGAAGCATGCACTGGGAGGGGGCCATGGGTAAAGGGGCCCGGGGGGGCGTGGGGTTTCCCCCCCAGGGGGGTTGTGCCCCCCCCCCCCCCCGGCTGGGAAAAGGCATCACAGCGTATGTGTCTCCTGTCTCCTGCTGTCCCTGCCCCCAACATCATCTGAGGGGGTAGGAGGCAGAGCTAGTACGGGGACTGGCAAAGGTTTCTGAACCCTGCACTAGCAAGCGAGCCATGTCCGATGTGGCATGGGAAGGCAAAAAGCCCCAAGAAACCTTAAACATATGCCCTCAGGGAAAATTCCTTCCTAATACCATGTATGACAATCAGTTAAACCATGAGCATGTGGGTAGACTCACCAAGAAAGAATTCTCTGTAATAACTCGGAACACACCCATCTAATGTCACATCTCAGGTCATTGGGATATCCACTAACAATAGTCAAAAACTGGTCAATTGCCAACCTAGGTTGTCCCATCATACAATCCCCTCCATAAATTTATCAAGTTCAGTTTTGAAGCCAGCTAGGTTTTCTAACCCTACAGCTCCCTTTTGAAGGCTGTTCTATAACTTTACTCCTCTGTTGGTTAGAAACCTGTGTCTGATTTCAAGTCTACATTTCCTGATGGACAGTTTATATCCATTTGTTTTTACATCCACATTGGTGTTGTACTCAAATATTTCCTCTCCCTCCCTGGTATTTATCCCTCTGATGTATTTATAGAGAGCAGTCATATCTCAACTCAACCTTCTTTTGGTTAAGCTAAACAAGCCACACTCTTTAAGTCTCCTCTCATAAGGCAGGTTTTCCATTCCATGGATCATCCTTGTAGCTTTTTTCTGCACCTGTTCCAGTTTAAACTCATCTTTCTTAAACTTTGGGGACCAGAACTGCACACAATATTTCAAATAAGATACAAATAATGATACTAACACCTTTCTATGTCTACTGGAAAGATCTCATGATACATCCTAGAACTATATTAGCTTTTTTAACAGCTACATCACGTTGGTGACTCATAGTCATCCTGTGGTCAACCAATATCCTCAGGTCCTTCTCCTCCACTAGCACTTCCAACTGATGTGTCCCCAACTTACAGGAAAGTTCTTTTTATTAGTTCCTAAGTACATGATCTTGCACTTTTCACTATTAAATTTCATCCTATTCCTAATATTCCTTTTCACAAGGTCATCTAGATCTTTCTTATGATATCCAAATTCTTCTCTGTATTAGCAAGACATCCCAGTTTGGTGTCATTCACAAACTTTATTAGCACATTCAGTGGCATTGCTGGCCCTGGTCACAGGGGGCTCATGTCCCAACTCACAGCTGCAGTGGCCTGAGTCCTGGGGACCCGGAGCCGGGCCACCCACAGCGGTAGCTGTCTTCCTTGGTCCATCCCTGGCTGGTGATCAGGAGCTTGGCTGACAGCAGCAGGAGCCTGATCTGGCCCCCACCCGGGGCCTCGGGCCCTAATTGGGCCCGGGCTGCAAATCAGGGCTATGGGCATTACACAGACCCTGTGTCTTTTCCAGATCCAGTGTCTCCTGAGCACATTCCCACTTTTTTTGTCAAGGTCAGTGATAAAAAGGATAAATAACAATGGTCCAAAGAGTGATAATGGAGGACCTCCACTAGTAACGTCCCTCTAGCTTGAGAGTTCATCTTTCATTATAACCCATTATAGTCTCTCTTTTAACCAGTTCCTCATCCACCTGACTATTTCCATGTTAATCCCCATCTTTTCCAATTTAACTAATAATTCCCTGTGTGGAACTGTATCAAATGCCCTACTGAAATCTAAGTACACTATATGTGTCACATTCCCTTTGTCCAAAATACCTGTTATCTTCTCAAAAAGGAGACTGGGCTGGTCTGGCACAGTTTATCTTCTGTAAAGCCCTGTTGTATTTTATCCCAGTTATGATTACCCTCAATATGCATAAGCACTTCCTTTTTCAATTTTTTTTCCCCAAAACCTTGCCTACTGCTGAGGCCAAACTAACAGGCCTGTAGTTACCCATAAGACTTTTTTCCATTTCTGAATATTAGAAACTACATTAACAATTCTCCAGGCACATGATTGAACTCCTGAATTTACAGGTTCATTAAAAATTCTTGTTAATGGGCTTGCAAGTTCATGTGCCAGTTCCTTTAAGATTCTTGGATGGAGATTATCTAGGCCCCAGATTTAGCCCCCTTAAGCAGCTCGAACTTGGCTTCTGCCTTGCATATGGTCATTTTCACCTTCCTATCCTCACTCCCATCAGCTAGCCTACCATTATCCCCAAGCTCATCATTACATATGGAGGCAAAGAATGTGTTTAGATATTTGGCCATGCCTATGTTATCCTTACCTCCATCCCATCCTCAGGGTTTAACAGTCCCACTACTTCCTTCTTTGTTTTCTTCCTATTTATGCGGTTTTAGATCCTTTTACTATTGGTTTGCAAGTTCAAATCTGCTTAGCCTTTGACCTTTCTCACTTTATCTCTACATGTTCTGACCTCCAAGAGACATCTTTCCTTGCTGATCCCACCCATCTTCCACTCCTTGTAGGCTCTCAGCTTTTGCTTTATCACCTGTCTGAGATGCTTCCTCATCCAATTCACTCCACATATAACACTTGCCTATGAATTTTTTCCCTTTTCTTGGGATGAAGGCTTCAGCTAGATCCTGCAACTTTGACTTGAAGTGATTCCAAGCCTCCTCCACCTTTAGATCCATGAGTTCTTTAGTCCAATCCACTTCCCCAACTAATTCCCTTTAAAAAAAATTGGCCTTTTTGAAGTTGAAGACCCAGTCACAGATATATTTTTGTTTATCATTCCTTTCAGTTTGAACTGAATTAGCTCATGGTCACTCGAATCAAGGGTTGTCCTCTAAAACTAGTTCCTCTATGGGTATGTTCACACACACTTCTTATTTCGAAACAACAGGGGTTGTTTCGAAATAAGAAGTGCCATGGCCACACGACGCACGGCCATTTAGAAACAAGCAAACCGCTTATTTCGAAATGGCCGCTGTTGTTTCAAAACCGCTTAAACCCCGTTTCATTTCGAAACAGGGTTGTTTTGAAACCAGTGGTTTCGAAACAGCCCTGTGCGGACATGTTGTTTCGGAACAAAGCGTTCCGAAACAACATGTGACCTTCCTCCCAGGGTGCTAAGCACTCTGGGAGGAAGGGCTGCCCCCTCAGCACCCTGTCCAGGGTGCTGAGGGGTGTCTGCTGGGGGGGGCGCAGGGCTGCCCCTCACTCCGTCGGTGCCTGCAGCCCTCTGTAGGCACCCGTGGGGTGCAGCGTCCCTCTGCGCTGCACTCTGTGAGTGCCCGCAGTCCCCTCCCCAAGCGAAATAGCAGGTCCACACTGCAGACCTGCTATTTCGCCCCCTTATTTCGAGGACAAAGTTTTTGTCCTTCGAAATAAAGTGTTTCGAAATAACATGTTATTTCAAAACAACTTGTTTTGAAACATCTTGTTTTGAAACAAGCCTGCCCTGTGTGAACATAGCCTATGAGCTCCTCATTATTTACCAATAGCAAATCTAAGATGGCATCCCCTCTTGTTGATTCAGTAAATGGTGAAGGAATCTAGTACCTATCACATCCAGAAAATCTGGGCCTATTATTACTACTAGCACATGTTCTCTGTCTATATCAGGGAACTTTAAGTTTCCCATAATCACACTGTCCCCAGTAGTATTTTGTTTTGCCCTGCCCTGGCCCAGGAGCTGCTGCCATGCTGGGGGAGATTTCAAATCTCCTGCCTGGACCACGCTCAGTTGGATGTTTAGGGCAGGAACAGCCTGGCCAGGGAACAGCTCTGGCCAGGTAATGGGGCCAAATGTAGGAGGTCAGGGAGTGGGCCAGGGAATGGGGTCAGGGAGTGGAGGGAGTGGAGGAGGGTCCCAGGGGATGGGGTAGCTGCAGGCAAGGGGGTTAGGGAAGGAGGTCAGGGAGCTGGTGGGAAAAAGGTCCGGGAAGGTCAGGGAGGCAGTGTGAAAGGGCCCAAGGGCCAGGGAGCCAGTGGATGGGCGGATCTGGGAAGGGGGGTGGGAGGGGTCAGACAGCTGGCGGGCAGGTGGGGAAGGTGCTCGGGGTTGAGGACTTGGAGAGCCATCAGGGAAGAGGTTTTGCCATGGGCACCATATTTTAGAGGGTGCAACCATCCACGCAGGCAATGAGTGGTGCCCATTGCTCACTCCTGTAGCCCTTGATACTTATATTTTGCTTGCAAGCATATATTACTTTTTCTTTTATTTCATCTATGTATAGTTTTTTTAACAAATCCTGGTTTTGTAGTATTATACTTTAAGTAGGTAAGTTAGCATAACTTTGTATTGGAAGCTGGTACGCAAGGAACCTACAGGCCTTGTTGCAGAAATGACAGGTCTGTATGCAATAACTTGGCAATGAGGAAGGAGGAGTAGCTGTGAAGAGGAAAATATCTGGGAAAGTTGAAGCTGTATTGACCATTATATGTAGGGAGGGGTGAATAACAACTCAAGGCGAGACCCTTGAAATTTCTGTAGAACACCACAAAACCCACAAAATTCATAAATAGGTAAAGGGGAATATGATAGTAGGAAAAATACATCAACTGTATTCATGAAACACTGAACGAATGACCTAAAGGCACCCAGCCAATTTTAAGGTCAAGAGCCATATTTAGGCAAGGAAAAATGAGATGATTTAGTTTATTTTTAGAGGGTATAAAAATATAGAGCCTGTTATGTGCAAGAAAAGGTATTTAAGGCCTTAGGATTTGGGAGGAGAATTTGAAGCTTCCATTCCTTAAACGTGAGCTCAACTTTCTCAAGAGAAGGTCTTCACAGACTCACAAATTTACTTTCTCTTAGATGGTTGTATTGTTTTATGTTAGTTAGGTAATATCAATGAGATCAAATTATGTTTTGGAGACTAAGACAAGATGATTGTAGAATCATAAAACTGGAAGGGAGCATGAGAGGCCACTGAGCTCAGTCTTCTGCATTCATGCCAGGACCAAGTATCATCTAGGGTGGTGCAAGGGGAAGCATGTGAGACTGGGATGGGGGAGTGGAGGGAGCAGTGTGTAGGGCCATGATGGGGGTAGGGGGCAGTGTGTGACGCCAGAACCAGGGCCGCGGGTGGTCAGAAGCAAAGTGTGAGGCTGGGATAGAGGTCACGGAGCTGCAGAGGTGGCAGCTTATGAAACCAGGATAAGGGCAGTGGGGGTGGAGGGAGCAGCGTGTGAGGTCATGATGGGGGTAGGGGTGCGGAGGGGACAGTGTGTGAGGCCAGGGTCAGGGTCATGGGGGTGGCAGAGACAGTGTGTGAGGCCAGGATCAGGGCCAGTTATTTTATGGAGAGATAGCTCTATTTTGTGGCGCAATAACTGATGCATGTGGTACTCAGAAGTGGCTGCAAATGCCTACCTGGGCTGGGGCCCATATATACATGAAGGGGGGTTGGACAATCCAGAAGGGGGGCCCAGAGATTAGGAGGGTTCCAGGGCCCCTCAAATTATACTTTAACCACTGCATACAGACCCCCCCCCAACTTTAAACAGATACTAGCAACTACAAACCATGCAACAAAAACACTAAGAAAGGCAAATATCCCTGCAGCAAACTCCATTGCCAGCTCTAACCACACATTTGCACAGATGACACCATCATAGGACATAATCAAAACAGCTGCTCCATCAAGTGGTCATTCTCCTGCTTATCCATCAATATGATGTATGGCATCATGTGCCAGTCATGCCCCTCTGCCTTATACATTGGACAAACTGAACTGTCTCTGCACAAATCAGATATCAGAAATGGTAACATTCAAACACTAATAGGGAACCATGTCAATCTCCCAGCACACTCTGTGAAAGACAGCTTGGCTGCAGCACTCTAACAGAAAAACTTCAAATCAAAGCTTCAAAGGCAAACTGCAGAGTTTGAATTCATATGCAAATATGACACCATTAGGGTGTGTTTGAATAGAGATATGGGCTGGGCAGTGTAGTGTAGTAGTGTTATAGGTTTAGCATGCATATTATAACTTTTATTTCACTTGTGGCAACCACTGACTCACTTATATTATGATTCTGCATTGTCACTATATCAGGGGGGTCCTTTGAGAAGAGGAGACACACAGGGCTGGTCAGAGAGGGGGAGAGACAGGCAGGGTTAGGCTGAAAAGAGCAAGGGGGAGACAGGGGTTTGAGCAGGGAAAGGGGAGACACCGAGGATTGGGCTGAGAAGGGCAAGGGGGGAGACCCACAAATTTGGGCAGAGAAGGGGGCAGACACCCATGGCTGGGCAGTGGGGGGAGACACACAGATTTGGGCAGAGAAGGGGAAGACACCGAGGATTGGGCTGAGAAGGGCGGGGGGGGGACGACACAGGTTTGGGCAGAGAAGAGGGAAACACATGGGTTTAGGCAGAGAAAGAGTGAGACAGGCAGGGTCAGGCTGAGAATGGGGGAGACATGCAGGGTGGGCAAAAAACGGGGGAGACATGCAGGGTCAGGCAAAGAACCTGGAGACATGCAGGGTTAGGCAAAGAACAGGGGAGATGTGGGGTCGGACTAAGAACAGAGGAGACATGCAGAGTGGGCAAAGAACAGGGGAGACACGCAGAGCAGGCTGAGAATGGGGGAAATACCAGGTTGGGCTGTGATGCCTGGTCCAGCTCAGAACGGGGGAGATCAGTCAGGGAACATGGGGAGTTTGGCTGTGGTCCACACAGTTGGGAACACTTCCAGCTGTGTTGTGCCTTCTAACCAGCCTCTATCCCCATGTTTTCTGTAGTTGGGAGGCCAATTAAGTCGACTTAAGGCAACTTCCTCTCCACATTGCCTTAAGTCAACTTAATTATGTCAACTTAATTGTAAAGTCGACTTCATAAGTGGAAGTAATAAAGTCAACTTTACCCTATACTAAAGTCGACTTTATTGCCCTACAACATAGACAGGGCTTTGTTTAAGTCAACTAAAGGGCCCTTAAGTCGACTTAAACATACAGTCTAAACATACCCCATGTATATGTTAGCAAGGCACAGATTATCCAATAAATTCTTGGAATGCATTGAAGACAGTTTTTTTATTTCAAAAAGTGGAGAAAGCTACTAGGGGGGAGGCTATTCTCCATTTGGTTTGGACAAACAAAGAGGAAGTGGTTGAGAATTTGATAGTGGAAAGTAACATAGGTGAAACGCTCATGAAATGATAAGAGCTTGTGATTCTTAGAAATGTTAGGAGAGAGAATACCAAAACAAAAACAGTGGATTTTAGGAAGGCAGACTTTAGCACACTCAGGGAGTTGATGGGAAGGATACCATGGGAAGAATAGCTAAGAGGAAAAATGACTAAAGGCAGTTGACAGTTTTTCAAAGAGAGGTTATTAAGAGTACAAGAGCTAAGCTTTCCATTGAGTATGAAGGACAAGTAATATGGCAAGAGGCCACCTTGCCTTAACCAGAAGACCTTCAATAATTTAAAAATAAAGACAGTCCTGCAGAAAATGGAAATTAGGTCAAGTTACAAAGGAGGTGTGACCCAGACCCCCTGCGATGACCTTCTGAATGTGCCAAAATCAGGGCAAGCTGCAAAAACCAGGGGCTGAACGCTAAACTACTGACAGGTGGTACTTAAACCAATCTCCCAGTCAGTTACAAAACATGCTTCTGATGCCCTACTCTGGTCATCACCAAGAATAACAAAATAGAAACAGCCCCCTTACTGCACGTTAGTTCTATGGTCTCTTCTAGCCACTGGGTCTCTTTAGGAAATAGGGCCAACTCCATCACCCAGAACAATATAGGCTTGGATCTTGCCCAAAATACCAGGCTGCCAGCCAATCCTTTAGTAACTACAACTAAAGGTTTAATATAAAAAGAAAACAAACAAAATATGAGAGATGTTAAAGGGTCAAAGTGAATTACATACATACAAATGATTTAGAGTCCATAGAAAACAAATCCTTGAAGATCCTATAGTTTGCAGGTTAGTCCCACTCCTCTGGTGTGCACCCAGCAGCAGCAGCAGCAGCTGGGTGGGTCTCAGTCCTTTGTTCAGTCCCAGAAGAATAGTTCCAGAGGGGGGTATTGGTTGCAGACAGATTGAAGACTAAAGACAAAATGGATATGGGTCCCCTGCCTTTTATCTCAGAGTCCTTGCCAGATCAAAATGGAATTGGGCCACATGGTCAGTCTGGGTAACTGGTTGAACAGGTTTCTTCTTGGGCCCACTGTAGATGGGAGCTCCCCTAGTGGGGGCCATCAAGAGGAACAATAGTTTTGCAGACACCCAGTCTGGGATTGCCTTGAGAACAAATCACTTGGAAGACACATAACTACAAATAGATTTCTAATTTCTAATACAGGCATGATACCTACATACAAACCATATAATCATTCTTAGCATAATACATCCTTTCTATTGATACCAAATGTAACACCCCTCTGGCCAAGATAGAGTCTGCCCTGCATGGAGCTCTGGCCAAGGAAGGATGTGCGCAGGGACACAGCAAGGAGAGCCCCTTTACTCCAGGGACACCTGTTTCAAACCCCCCAGAATGACCACACATACACAGGGATAACACAGGGATTATGGGAATGGGGAAGGTTTATTTACAGAGGGGGGAAAGGAGAAACCAACAGGGGAGATGGGGCAGCAGTAACACAGAGTAACAGCTAACACAGGGCCCTGCAGGCCCACCACTGCATCAGGCTGAAGGCAGACAGTGAACTCTTCACCTGCACCCTGAGTTCAGGAGACCCAGCACAGCTCCAGTCCAGTTTTCAGTCCAGCAGCTCCTTGTTGTCTTTGGCGCTAGGAACTTCCTCAGCAAAAACTCTCTGATGCCTCTTCTGCTGTTCTCTGAAACCACAGAGCAATACCCTCCCTTCTTAACTAACTACAGCCTCCCCCTTAGTCCTAGGCCAAGTCCCAGGCCCTGCACTCATGGCCCCACAACTCCGGGTGGCCAGTCACATGGGTCCAGCCCTGTCCTTGGACGTCTCTCCCCAGCACAGTGTCCTCCTGTGAGTACTGTCCTGGGCTCCCAGGTCAGCTGCTCTGTCCTCCCTGGCTTCAGGCAGGGTCTCTCTCTCTGCTGTTTCTCTCTGGCTACAGCTCCCCTTGCCCCTCAGCTCCACACCACCCTTCCAGACCAATCAGACCCTGTCCCACAGGGCAAAGATTTAAAAGAACCATGCTCTTTAAGACCCCAAAGGGTTTACACAAATATGGCATATCATATATGGATTATTGAAAATATGAAGTATTAATATGAAAAATAACCATAAACAGTCCCCTAGACCCAAACAGTGTCACAGGAGGACTATAAAGAAATAACACAATTATACAGAGAAGAAATCCAAAGGGCCAAGGCACAAACAGAGATCAAACTAGCTGAAAGCATAAAGGGTAACAAAAAGACATTCTTCAAATACATCAGAAACAAGAGGAAAACCAAAGACAGTGTAGGGCCTTACTCAACAAAAAGAGTAAAACAATACATGAAAATGTGGAAATGGCAGAGGAACTAAATAATTTCTTTGTTTTGATCTTCACTGAAAAGCTTTGTGGAGATTGGATGCCTGATGCAGAGGAGGAAATAGGAATGAGATAGGGTCAGAAGCCAAAATAGGGAAAGAGCAAGTTAAAAATTACTTGGACAAGTTAGACAGCTTCAAGTCCCTGGGGCCTGATAGTATGTACCCTAGAGTACTCAAAGAGCTGACTAAAGAGAGATCTGAACCATTAGCTATAATCTTTGAAAAATCATGGAAGACAGGGGAGAGCCCAGAGGACTGGAAAAGGGCAAATATAGTGCCCATCTACAAAAAAGGAAATAAGAGCAATCCAGGGAATTATAGACCAGGCAGTTTAACATCTGTACTGGGAAAAATATTGGAACAGATAATTAAGGAGTTGATTTACAAACGTCTAGCAGACAGTAAGGTGCTTAGGGCTAGTCAGCATGGATTTGTCAAAAACAAATCATGTCAAACCAACTTGATAGCTTTCTATGATGTGGCAACAAGCCTTGTGGATAGAGGGGAAGCAGTTGATGTGGAATATCTAGAATTTAGTAAAGCACATGATATGGTCTCACATCACATTCTTACTAATAAACTGGGGAGGTAAAAAATAGATGGAGCTACTGTAAGATCATTGAAAAACTGGTTGATGGGTACTTCACAGTCAACTACTACAGGAGATGCCCAAAAAAGAAACCAATAGAATGCCACTGGTCACCACATACAACCCCCAAGTCAGACTACAACAGATCATTAAGGACCTACAGCCTATTTTAAAAGATGATCCCTTACTCTCTCAAGCCTTGGGTGACAGACCTCTCCTCACCTACAGACAGCCCCCTAACCTTAAACAGATACTCACCAGCAACTATAGACCTAACAGAAACATTAAAGTAGGCACATATCCCTGAAACAATCCATGCTGCCACCTTTGACCACATATCAACACAAAAGACACCATTATAGGTCCTAATCAACCCAGCTAATCCATCAAAGGCTTATTCACCTTCTCATCCACTAATGTGATTTATGCCATCATGTCCCAGAAATGCCCCCACACCTGATACATTGGACAAACAGGACAGTCCCTGTGCAGAAGAATAAATGGGCACAAAACTGACATCAGAACTCCCCCCCAAAATAAAATAATTTAAAAAAGAAAAAGTTGCTGACCACTTCCATTTTTCTAATCACTCCTTGGAGGATTTGTTAATGACTGTCCTCAAGAAAGTCAGTGAGACATCAAGACTTTAAAGAGAAACAGCTGAAATTGAATTAATATGCAAATTAGATTGTGTGAAAGCGGGATTGAATCCTGACTATGGCTTCTTTTCCCATTACAACAGGTAATTTGACTTCATCCTCCTCTATGTGCTGCATCCCAGTCTTTGAATCTTAACAAATGCTCTGATTTGTGTTACTGTATGCCCTGATCCCATGCTTTACAGTCTCTTGCATTTATTTTCATCCCATTCTGTAAGTTCCCCCTCTTCAAAGTGCCTGACGAAGTGGGATTTTCTCTCGTGAAAGCTCATGTGATAAATAAATCTGTTAGTTTTTAAGTGCCTGAGGACTCTTTGCTTTCTTTTCGCTCCCTGAGATTAGTTATCAATGGTTCACATTCAGGCTGGAAGGATATAATGAGCGGGATGTCACAAGGATCTGTCCTGGGTCTGGTTTTGTTCAATATTTTTATCAATGACTTGGACGATGGCATAGAGAGCAAACTTATAAAGTTTGCAGATGATAGCAAGCTGGGAAGGGTTACAAGTGCTTTGAAAGATAGGATCACAATTCAAAATGATTTGGACAAACTGGTGAAATGGTTGGAGATAAATAGAATGAAGTTCAATAAAGATAAGTGCCAAGTACTCTACTTAGGGCTGAACAACCCACTGCACACATAAAAAATAGGCAATGACTGCCTAGGAAGGAGTACTGCAGAAAGGGATCTGGGTGTAATAGTGGATCACAAGCTAAATAGGAGTTGGCAGTGCAATACTGTTGCAAAAAAAGCAAATGCCATTCTGGGGTGTATTAACAGGAGTATTGTGAGTAAGACATGAGAAGTAATTCTTCTACTCTGTGCTGCACTGATTAGGCCTCAACTTGAGTACAGTGTCTGGTTTTGGGTGCTTCATTTCAAAAAGGATGTGGAGAAACTGGAGGAAGTCCAGAGAAGGGCAACAAAAATGATTAGAGGTCTGGAACATTTGAGCTATGAGGGAAGATTGAAAGAGTTGTGTTTATGTAGTCTTGAGAAAAGGAGACTGATGGGGGATATAATAAAAGTTTTCAAATACCTAATAGGTTGTTATGAGGAAGAAGGAGAAAAATTATTCTTCTTAATCACAGACAATAGGACAAGGATAAATGGGCTTAAATTACAGCAAGGAAGGTTCAGCCTAGATATTAGGAAAAAATTCGTAACTGTCAGTGTGATTAAACACTGGAATAAGTTGCCTTGGCAGGCTGTGGAATCTCCATCTGTGGTGTTTTGGTCTATCTAGTGTTATTGGGGTTGTCATAGTTGTAAATTGGAGTGTTGTTTTAGTGCTAGGGAAACCTGTCTATCTGGTTCCCTCTCCCTCAGTTCTCTTTCAATGAAGATTCCCTACATGGCTCTAAATATGCTGCCTCTCATTATTGGATTATAATTCACCCTAAATTTAACAACTGGTGACAGACAATGGGCTATATGATGGAGCTGGCTATTCTCAACAATTCTGGCAGCTATGAAAAACCAGAATGCAATGTAAGAAACAAAACTATTATTTCCTCTTTGCATGGGAGTTGTGTTGTAACTCTGAAAGCTGATCTGTTTGCCTAAGGGCTGGCTGGTTATTCTGATCTGCCTGCTATAAGCACAGGTGAAGAGATAAAAAATAACCCCAAGAGGGCAGCATGGCTTTGGTTACTACACTCCTCAAACCGTTTGATCCATCATTGAATTTGTGGGAAATATATAAACCTGATTTCAAAATTTTGTAATGGCGAGTGATATAAATGATGAGAAAGTGGCACCAGTTTTTCTATTATTGGAGCTAGGACTTATAATTTACTGTATGATTTGCTTTATCCAGAGGAGCCAGAGCAAAAACCTTACGGTGATCTAGTGGAAGTTCTGGGAGCGCATTTTTCTTTGAGACTACTGGTAACTATAGAAGAGATATAGATTCTACCAGAGGAACAAAGGTGAAGATGAATCAGTTGTACGGTTTGTAGCAGCTTTGAAGAAGCTGGCAGCACACTGTGACTTCAGGAACATGTTAGAGGAAATGCTGTGTGACAGGCTGGTGTGTGGCCTACACAGTGAATCAACGCAGAAACGTCTATTAAACGAAGGTCAACTTACCTTGCAGAAAGCTGTTGAAATTGCTGTCTCCATGGAATGTGTCACCCAAGACATGCAACCTATCAGGGTTAGAGTGTGTAAGGTATCCCCACAGCCTACCCACAGGGCACTGGGGAGATGGGAATGATAGCGGTGTTGGAAGCAGGGTCACCTTGCATCAGAGTGTTGGTATAAGGAACTACTGTGTCGAAAATACGGCAAGAGAAGACTTAGTGAATGTGCCTGAAAACAAAGGAAGACTGAGCCAAACAGAAGGGACAGACCTGAGAAAGATGGGCCATTGGTTCAGCTGACTAAGAGGGAAATTCTGCATGCAGTAGAGCAGACTCCAGATGATCACAGTCACTCCTAGCAGGAAGATGAAGAGTCCCTCCACTTTTTGTCTATAACAGCTGGCCCACGTAAATTTTGGGTAACATGTGTTGGAAGGTAAACTTGTACACATGGAATTGGACACTGGTGCAGCCGTAACATCAGTTTCTGACATTGTGTATGAGAAGGACTTTTGACATCTGCCAGTTAAGCCAACAATAGTTGTTTTGAAGATGTACAATGGGGACACTGTTCCTCTGTTGGGTACTATTGATGAGAAGGTAGAGCTCAATGGACAGACCACAAAGCTACCACTGTTTGTGGTAAAAGGTAATTATCCAGCCCTAGTGGGAAGATCTTGGATCAGGAAAATCCAACTCAATTGGGCAGAAGTCCATCAATTGACTGAAGAAAAAATAAATCTGGCAGCAGTACTAACAAAACAGGCTGCTGTTTTTGGAGAAGACTTAGGCAGCATGAAGAAAGTCACTGTGAAGTTAAATCTTAAGCCTGATTCCCAACCAAAATCTTTTACAGCCAGAATGGTACCATTTGCCCTCTGACACAAAGTGGAAGAAAACTTGGAGTGGCTAGTTAAGGAGGGAGTCTTAGTACCAGTTACTCACATCCAGGGGGCAACATCCATTGTCCCAATAGCGAAGAAGGATGGCTTCATTCAGATTTGTGGGGATTTCAAGGTCACTGTGTTACTTGGTAGCTCTGTGTTCTTGGAGAATAAGGGCATAGTATCCAGCCACTGAGACTCACCCCCCCACCCAACACCTCTGCTTGATCCAGAAACTAGAAACAATGAAAGGCAGTGGGAGACACACCTAAAACCCCTTTGAACAAGGGTGCTGGAATTAGGGCAACTCCTCTAGCCTCATCTACATGGAAGCTGTGAACCATTAGCACACTGAATAGACAGCAGAAACTTCATTTGCATCAAGGATGGAACCAGAATTAGCATACTGAATGGAGAATCAAGCTCCAAGGCAGGAGTCCCACTGAACTCTGGGACTGACAAAGCAGAGAAGCACTGCATCACGGGGGATCCTTGCTCCTAAGCCAAAGGACCTCATGTCTGCACACACCCAGCCCAGCAGTTATCAGACCAATTCTAGTCAACAGATCTTCAATTGATGTACAACATACTGAATCTGCCTGACTGCAATATACGCTCCCTCAGAAGAATGCCACCCATCACCAGGAATGATCAGCTCCTATTGCCCACCTAAACAAAACACCTCAGGTAACTCCCTTAAATCATTATATACCTCAAAACAACACTAGTGTTCTGCCTTGAGCCATTTTTTCTTCCCTATAAAAACCCCTACCCAAGTTCCCACATGAGAGTTAGTTAGAGAGTTAGTTTGTTCTGATGCCTGATCTGTTTCATGGACCTACAAGCTGCATCTGGTCCACTGGGACTTCACCTTCTCCTTGCTGATTGTGGTGGAGGTTCTGCCTGTCTCCAGGACTCCAGACCCTAAGCTGAACAGCCTGGATCCTGGGTACCTTTGAGCTGCACTGAGTGGTGAGACAACTCTCCCCCCCACTTGCTTCTCTCTTTTCTTTTTTTTCTCTTACTGAGTGGGAGGCTGGTTTAAGTACCACCCATCCATGGTTTGGGGATTTGGCCCCTGGTTTTGCCCTGATTTTGGTACATTCAGAAAGTTATCCCAGGAGGCCCAGGTCACAGGCTGTATTGTCACATATTATGCCATAAGGTGAAGAGAGGCCTATTGCTTTTCATAGAATCATAGAGCTGGAAGGGACCTCATGAGGTCATCTAGTCCAACCCCCTGCCAAAAAAGCAGGACCACTCCCACTAACTTATCCCAGCCAGGGTTTTGTCTAACCGAGCCTTAAACATCTCGAAATACAGCGATTCCACCACCTCCCTAGGTAGCCCATTCCAATGCTTCACCACTCTCCTAGTAAGAAAGCTTTTCCTAATATCCAACCTCGACCTCCCCAGCTGCAGCTTGAAACCATTGGTCCTTGTTCTATCCTCTGTTAGTACTGAGAACAGCTAAGCTCCGTCCTCCATGGAGCATCCCTTCAAGCAGTTGAAGGTTGCTATCAAATCCCCCCTCAGTCTTCTCTTCTGCAGGCTAAATAAGCCTAGTTCCTTCAGTCTCTCTTCATAGGTCTTGTGCTCTAGCCCCTTGATCATTTTTGTTGCCCTCCGCTGGACTCTTTCTAATCTGTCCACATCCTTTTTTGTAGTGAGGAGTCCAAAACTGGACACAGTATTTCAGATGTGGCCTCACTAGTGCCGAATAGCAGGGAATGACCACATCCCTCTATGTGCTGGTAACACTTCTTCTGATGTAGCCCAGTATGCCATTGGCTTTTTTGGCATCAAGAGCACACTGCTGACTCATATCCAGCTTCCCATCCACCAGGACCCCCAGGTCTCTTTCTACGGTGCTGCTACTTAGCTGATTGCTCCCCAGCCTGTAGCAGTGCATGGGTTTTTTCAGTTCCAAGTGCAGGACTTTGCAGTTGTCCTTGTTGAACATCACAAGATTTCTATTGGCTCACTGCTCCAATTTGTCAGGGTCTCCCTGAATCCTGTCCCTGTCCTTCAGTGTGTCTACCATTCCCCCCAGCTTGGTGTCATCTGCAAACTTACTGAGTCTGCAATCTATCCCATCATCCAGATCATTAATGAAAATGTTGAACAGAACTGGCCCCAGGACCAGCCCGTGGGGCATACCACTCGTTACTGGTTTTCAGCTAGACATGGAGCCATTGATTCCTACTTGCTGAAACCATTGATCTAGCCAGTTCTCTATCCACCTTACAGTCCACATATCCAACCCATACTTCCTTAACTTCCTGATGAGAATGCTGTGGGAAACCGTATCAAAAGCCTTGCTAAAGTCGAGGTATATCACATCAACGGCTCTTCCCACATCCACAAATCCAGTCATCTCATCATAGAAGGCAATGAGGTTGGTCAGGCATGATTTGCCCTTGGTGAATCCATGCTGACTGTTCCTGATCACTCTATTTTCCTCCAAGGCTGTATTCACACACAGATGGTTATTTCGAAACAAGTTGTGTTGAAACAACTTGTTTTGAAATAACCCCTTATTTCGAAATATCTTATTTCAAATTAACAAAATGTCAATTCAAAATAAGGAAAAATGCGGGAAACAAAATAGCAAGTTCGCACGACGAACTTCCTATTTCGTTTCCTGCTGCAGGGGGCTGCAGCCCCCTGGGGGTGAGCCGCTGCTGCGGCTCACCCTGCAGCCCAGAAAGGGGGCTGCAACCCCAG
>ML682172.1:1595061-1605471 GCA_007922195.1 Podocnemis expansa
CACTCAGCCAGCACTTCACTGTGGCCAGTGGGAGCCCAGGGACCCAATCAGGGCTAGTCCAGTGAGAGAGAGTCCGCCCCACTGCTCCCTGCGCCATCCACAGCCTCAGCCCACCTTGCTGTCCCATTGACTGTGGAGCCTGAGCAGCCTCGGCCCTGATCTCCCGGCTCTGGCCTCACGGGCTACTGCAGGCCCAGCTCCCACTCCTCCTTCAGGTCCAGCCGAGGCCCAACCTCAGGGCCTCCTTACCTGGCCACCAGAGTGGAGCAGCCAAGCCATAGGCTGCTTCTCCCACCCTGAGCCTGCTCTGAGCAGGTTCAGGGTGGGAGTTTTAAAAGCTCCCAGCCTGGGGGAAGCTCTCTGCCAGCCAGAAGACTGCCTCTTATGGCCATGTAGGGGGTCACAGCTGCCAGCCACGTGCAGCAGCTGCAGCCCCTACCCAGATGGAAGACTCAGTCTTCTGGACAGCAGGGAGCTTCCCATAGGCTGGGAGCTGTTAAAACTTTGCAGGTGCAGTAAGGGGAGATGTACTGGAATGCTGTGTTCTGCCCCATAATTTTATTTTTAGGAGCCCCAGAATGCTGGCTCCTAAAAATGGTGGGCCCTGAAATGACATTCTGGTGCTTTCCTCCTTACTGTAAACCTTGGATGCAAGTTATCTTTTAGTTAATAGTGATCTAACCTTTTTAGTCATACTAAGTTGACTTATAATCATGTCCTATCTTGCTGTAGTTAATAGACTTGCTTGTTTGGTTTATCTAAAGCAGTCCACATGGACTGTGTGTGCGCAAAAACCTTGTTTAGAGTGACAGAGCTGGTGCATATCAATATCTTTGATAAATTGAGGGACAATGTAATCAACTTGCATGGTGCAGTGTACAGCACTACAGATGGCTGTTCCCAAGGTTGCATCTGGAACTGGGGTGTTTGCTGGGGGCCAATCCCATGACTGGCTGGACAGAAGTGTTCCTTCACTGGGTCTCAGACTAGTTACTTGTAGGAGACTGGGTGTGCACAGAGCCAGAAGTGACTGATTTACACAGCAAAACAGTGTAAGTCAGAGCCCAGCAGTGAGGGACTGGGTGACCCAGCTACACACCAGTTCAGATTGCAGGGGGGAATGTCACAATGGTACAGTGAGCATCCACAGCTTGCTGGTCTGAATGAACACTTTGAGCATT
Organism: Podocnemis expansa; assembly: GCA_007922195.1. Taxonomy (NCBI): domain Eukaryota; kingdom Metazoa; phylum Chordata; order Testudines; family Podocnemididae; genus Podocnemis; species Podocnemis expansa. The sequence goes on from ML682172.1 coordinate 1,596,243, forward strand.
GGTATTTATTTTCTCTTTGTTTATTAGGAGTGAGGGAAATCAGCACAGAGAAACATACAAAGGCAGACCATCCAGGCAGCTGCAAAACTTGAGACTACTTGGCTAGAAGACCAGGAGAAAGAGAGAGAATGTGAATTTCAAAAGTGGCATGCAGAAATGCAGCTTTTCAGTCTTTTGAAGTTGGTTTTAACAAGATAGTTGAGCTGGATCTTACAGCCTGAGGTTCTCCACAGTCACCCTGGGCAGTATCTCAGTGGCCTTGATGTTGCACTGCATGTGGATTTCAAGGGATAGCTCCAGAGACAAAGACCCCTCATGCTTGTATCAAGTTTCCTCAACACCCTCTGGGGCCAGGTGATTGGCCATGTCTGGCACTGGGCATGATTTCCCTAATTTGACTCAAAGGAAAGTCACCTGATTTGGTGCTCATTGTTCCTGTACCCATATTTCTCAGTGAAGCATGGACCCTAGGCTTTTCTGTTTGTCTGCATCTATTCAAGACATGGAAGACACACATTTGGGGGTGGCAGCATTTCATAGCTTTACATGCATGTGATATTTCAGGACACATGCTACCATAAACATCACGTTCAGTGTATCATGAGCATTCCAGAAAAGACTTTGCGTGACATACTTTGCATTAGGCAATACACAGTTAAACTATAAAGCAGAACATGAATGATATACAAACCCCACTATAAGGACGTCCATGGGGTACAACGTGTCAATCTGGGATGGGGTGACATAGACATTCTGCCTCCTTCTGGCTTAACTGGAGGTGGTGGCAGACACATGTAACTGATGGGTTTCTTGACTCCTAGGCACCCCACCACTGTGACATACCCTTGGGAGCTGCCAAGGGTGCATCACAACTAGAGATCAGAGATGCTGCTCCTCAGCTGTTCCTCCAAGCTGAAGATGCTGGAGGCGACACTCCAGAGGCTTCTGCCTGAGGCATTGCAGGTGACAGCTCTGCCTGCCCAACCCTTGGTCCAAGACTGAAAAACACAGATGAGGCAAAAGCAGTGAAAGTTTCCTTCATCTCCCCTGGCAAATCAGTTAGCAGTCAGTCAGGGAAGGGGGACAGGTGCCGCATGCCCACTGGGTTAAGGGAGTGCCATGGGTGAGCAGGACTGCCAAGGAACTGGCTACAATCCTGGCCACCCTCTCCCACTGCTCCTATTGTCTCAAAATGTCCAAACCCAGCACCCACTCCTACTGCTTACTCAGTTTAGCCAGCAGCATGTCCCCAGCCAATCACAAGGCATGTTGGCTTCCTATCAGCCAATTATAGTGAACACAGGCTCTGTACCAGCTGGTCACTGCATGGGAAGGCTCTGTGCCAGCCAATCAGACAGCTGGGAGCTTTGGCTCCCTCCATGATTACATGCCCATCACATGGCTCAAACATGGAGGGTTGTTTGTTCCCTCCCCCTGCTCAGCATCTTGCCTGCTCTGCAAGCCCAGAAGCACAAATCAGGGCAGGCTCAGACCTGACAATCAGGAGAGGAAACCCAGAAACTGAGGACAGCCTCTTCCCTGGCCTTGGCCCACTGAAATCATTGTGAGATGGCAGCCATCTTGGCAAAGGGCAGCCTGTGGTGCCAGCTCAATTGGCAGAGAAGGAGACGGTGGCCATTTTGGAGAAGGGCAAAGTACTCTGCCAATGTGCAGATCACGAGATGCTGAAATCCCCCAGTAAACACTGGCAGGCTCCTGACAAATTTATGAGAGCAGAGAGTGTTGCCCCTCTCCCAGCTCTGACCCCCCCTTACCCCATCTCTGGCAGGTCCATGGTGCTGTGAGGACCATAAACCGTGGGAACCCGGTGGGGTATGAGGTGCTGGTGGATACATGGCCTGACTTCAAAGCTGTCCTCACCCGGCCATGCAGAAAGGTGCCATTCCTTAGCCATTGCAGTGTGACTGGGGCTCAGGCTGGCTCAGGAATGTGAGGAGTGCCATGTGAGGGCCCTTCCTCCTGAGAGGGCCTCACATGGGGGCTAGACTGCTTGGGCATCAGGGATTGGGATCCCTTCCTTCACAGTCCATTGTTTTTCAAACTCTCTGAGCTCAGGACCCATTTATAAGTGTTTATCACTGGTTGTGACCCAGTAAATACTCTGAAGATGGAGGCCCTGAGGCAGCTTCAACTGGATCCTGCTTCTATGGATGAGAGGTTAGGTCCTGCCTGATACTCACTCCAAAGTTGTGGCTCCTGTGCTGTGGGGTTGGCTAGGTTCGTTTCTTGATTCCCAGATGTTTTCTCTGGGTTGCAGGATCACTGAGATTTGCCCATACCCCATTTGGACCAAATTTTGAGTGTAGTGTTGTGAACTGGCTCCCAGGACTGCTGGGTCCCTCATGCTGCCATGACCAACTTGACTTCCCATCCTCATGATGACTGGCCCACATCTTAGCAGTGCTGGGACTCTGGAGGTTGCCATGTCTGGAGCATGTGACTAGTCAGGCCCATGGGACAGAAGCCACAGGGGATGCCACATGAGCCTTTGAGACATTCTGGGTCCTAATTTGGGTTCAGACACATGGGATGAAAAAGCCTGTTCTAAGGAGGGTCCAGTGCAGGGGCCAGCCTGGCTTGGGGACAAGGTGGTGAGGCAGATCAGGAAATTGATTGGGTGTTCCCCACTTGACTGCATGCCTTCCCTGGCAGGAAGAAATCGATGATGCTGATTTCTACAGAAACACATGTGCGGTGTATTACCGGGACAATAAAGCCTATCGGGACCTGTTGGGTGGTGCCATCACCTGGAACCGGGCCTTCACCATCCATGGTAAAGTAGGCCCCTTTAAGACCAGGGAGACTGATCATATATCTCCTCTTTAGGTCAAACCCCAGAGTCCCCCCTAAATTCTTATTTCCCCCCCAGGCTGATAGGTGACTCCCATGAGCCCTATGTTGACAGGTATGTGTGGGATACTCTTTGCCCATGCTAGACTGGGATCAGCTTTCCTGGCCACATATGCCCTCCCACCCCCAAGGCCTTGGGTTGGTGGGTTTGGAAGTTCAGACTCCTGTCCCTGTGTCTGGCTGGCCACCTACAAACATGGGCCCTTGTGGTTACTCTGTTCAGTTTCTGACCTATTGCTGACAGGTCATTTCTGTGCTCTGCAGGGTTCCTGGACGGAGCTATGGATGAGTCCAGGGAGATAGCCCAGGCTCAAGGGGTCAAGATAGAGACATTCTCTTACTTCATCTACGTGCACCCGGATCCCAGCAACTTACCTGAAATCCAGTCAGTGCCTGGCTGCTCAATAAAACCCACAGGGGTTGGAGAGAAGAGAATGGGACAGCCTGAGAGGCAAAAGCATGGGCCCAGTGTAGAATGGGAATGCCCAAGATCTGGATGGCAATTCCCCATGCACAGCTCAGGCAGTGAGGTTTTGTTCTCACCAACAGAATCCCAGTGGGATCTGCACTGAGCCCAGCTTTCCTTGGGGACACTTCAGGGACTTGGCAGGGTAGACCAGGACTCTGACCTCTGCCAGAAAATTCTTAGACAAATGGATTCTTTGCCAGGGATGGGGGTGGGGGCCCGTCTACATCCTTGGGCACAGGGCATCCCTGCAGTCATCCAGCAGCTATGGCCAAGCTTGGGGAGCAAGGGGACATGCCTCCCTTCACTTTACCACAGCTCAACAGTCAAAGGGACATTAAGCAGAGCTGCCCCTGTGGGGGGTTGGTGGGAAGCTTCTGTGTCCCATTCCCCATCCCCAGATTCTACCCAACTTCCTCTCCATTGGCTCTTGCTTCCTCTCCTGAGTCTCACCAGTCTGGCTGCATCTGGCTCCTGTCACCCAATAACCTTTGTGGGAATCTCCCCATCCATTTGCTGGAAAAGCTTCCTCTGATTGCTGGCCTCGCCTTAGAAAGAGCAACCAATCAGAGCTGATATAGTAAGACAACCCTGCTTGTCCCGCTCCTTGAAGTAACGAGGGGACAGAGAGCAGGAGTTCTTCAGCATCTCAAGGTGACTTCACTCCCCCATTTTCTCCCCTCCCCTCCTATGAGCAATGGGACAGGGCAGTGCCTAGGCCCCTCCTGGCTCTGGGACACTCAAGACTGGGTCAGAGATACAGGAGCTTGGTTCAGCCTCAAACTGGTATGCAAGGCACAGAGAAGAAGTGGAGGGAGGGGTGCTGGGATATAGATGATGAAAGCTTGGGGCACACACAACTGGTGGAGAGTTGCCAGCTCTGACTGTCTTACCCAGGGGTCAGGATGGGGGCAGTTCAGCTCCCAGGGGAGACCAGGAATCTCAGTATCATCTTTTACAAAACTCATGATTTCAAGGCCAATCTCGTAACTCTGGGATCTGACTCTTGACTGCTGACCTTTGGCACTCAGCCCTGCTACTCTCTGTCCCCACAGGTTGGATCCAGCCATGCGGCTCTCATCCCTGAATGTCTCCCACACTGACCTGGTGAATGACACGTGGGTCTTAGGGGGGAACAAGTACAGCAGGAGAGTCGTGGAGTTTCTGATCCGCCACTTCCCCAGCTTCTGCATCCTGGACTCATCTGACAATCCAGTCAGCTGGGTCCTTTCAACCCCATTTGGTGCCATGGCGTGTAGTTTCACTCTGCCCCAGTATCGGAGGCGTGGCTACAGTGGGATAATGAACATCCTGATAGCCAAGCAACTGCATGCTTTAGGCTATTTCCCCTATGGATACGTGTCCATAAAGAACTACCCCATGCAGATGCTGCAGGAGAGGCAGGGCTTCCAGCGCCAGCCCAGCCTGTATCTCTACCTCATCCACAATACAGGACTGGACAAAATTCCCTCGTATTGATACTAACCTGCCCAAGAATGTTCCTGCACCAAAGGCTCCTGCACCAAACACAAAAAAGTCACTCCAGCTCCGTAACTCAAGGTTTCAGCACATCTGGGGAATGTTGATTATCCTCAGACCAAGCTTTCTGATCCCTAAGGACTTCCATATGCCATCCAGACAGGTTAAATCAGCCAAGACACCCAAATCCCCTTAACTCCACCTGCTTCCATCAATGAATCACAGGAAGCATTTAGTGCTTTGTGATCCCAGCTGAGATTAAACTGATTGTTGAAGACACCTTAGTTTAGCCCATTTCTTCTTTTTAACATCAGTCCCTGGCATGGCTGGGACCAAGTGGGTACAGGGGTTGCAGGATTTCTGCTAGGGCCATGCAACAGTTTCCCATTTTTCAACTGATTTTTCAAATGAAACCTTTACAAGAAAGTGTCCACTTACTGCAAGAAACAATGTGTTAAGACTCTGAAGATTTGCTGAAAATCAAAGTCTCCCAGGCGCCTAACCTGGTCTGCGGGGTGATGTTTGCAGCAACAAGGGTCAGGGAGCATCCATAACTATCACAAACACCATGGGCATGTCTACACGGCTCTTTTATTTTGAAATACCCGTTATTTTGAAATAAAAAAAAAATTCGTCTACATGACGTTTCCTTATTTCGAAAAGACGGACCTCGTCCTTTCGAAATAAGGATCGTCCTTCCGAAAAAGTAAAACCTGCCCCCACCCTCGAAACGGCCATTATCTCGAAATGGATATTTTGAAATAACGCCTTTAGACCTGTTGTTTCGAAACAACACTGTTGTTTCGAAACAACTGTTCGAAACAGTGGTCCAATTGGCATTATTTCGAAATATCCATTTCAAAATAATGGCCGTTGTGATCATGCGGTTTTCCCCATTTCAAAAGGAGCCCTTTTGAAATAAGGGTTTTATTTCAAAATCAGTCCTTTTGAAAAGACTGATTTTGAAATAAAACTGTGCGTGTAGACGTGCCCCATGGGGCTGGGCAGGAGCTGCCTCACCAAATTTCTGGCATTATTAATATCTTCCCTGGGAGACTCTAAGAACAAACTATTCCCCAGGGACAAGTGCAGTGTGTTTGAACAAGGGGAGCTGTGGGAGAGGAAACAGGAAAGTAGGGCAATGACAGTTCCCCTACATTTATTGATGAAGAATCAGATAACACCCAGCCAGTCTTACTCCTTAGTGTCCCCAGCCATGTCCTCTGATTCAGGTCCCCAACCACAACCACTAAGCAGGTGCCCCTTCAGCAATCGACTCAAAGCCTCTAGGGGCAGAAGGGACCTATATCATCATCTAGTCTGATCTCCTGCACAATGCAGGCCACAACACCTCTCCCACACATTCCTGTAATAAGTCTCTAATCTATGACTGAGTTATTAAAGTCCTCAAATCACAATCTGAAGACTTTAAAACCCAGAGAATCCCCTAGAACAGGGGTCAGCAACCCCCCAGCACATATGCCAAAGTTGGCATGGGCGCCTATTCCCAGCAGCATGCAGCTGTTCCCCCTGCTGGCTCTGCCCCCCGCTATGGCCTGAGGCCACAAGAGACGTATGCACACCATTGCTGCAATGCCCTGCTGGCCCCACTCCCCAGCTGGGGGTGAGGCCAACAGGGAAACGGCATGCTGTGTGCATGGCTCCTGTCCCCTGTTGGCACTGGCCTTCTGCTCAGTAGCAAGGCCAGCAGAGGACAGAAGCTGAGTGTGGGGACCAGCAGGGAAAAGGCACATCAGCTATGTGTACACCTAACAGCTTATTTCAGTTCAGACTTGCTTAGTTTGAACTAGCTATTTAGTTCGAACTAACTTTTTACTTCAAAGTAGCTGCCCTTTTTTCAGTTTGAACTAAACTTTTAGTTTGAACTAAAAAAAGTGCAGGTAGTTTGAAGTAAAATTTAGTTAGAACTAAAATATGTGGTTAGTTCAAACTAACCACTAACTTGAACTTATTTAGTTCGAACTAGCAAGACTATATTATGTTACTGCAAAAATGGCCAAAATGGCAAGTTCAAACTAAACTGTTATTTCAAACTTACTTTTTGAACTAACTAGTTTGAATTAAGCTTCGGCTGGTTCAAACTAAAAATTTTTTAGTTCAAACTAGCCAAAGGCTAGTGTAGACATGGTTCAAATTAGTCCAGACTAAGCTTCCTTAATCCAGACTACTTTGCTAGTGTAGATATAGCCATCATGCCCACAGTTTCTGTCTCCTGCTGACCCTGCCCACAGCACCTGCTGAGGTGATGGAGGTCCAGGATAGTACAGGGGCCAGCAAAGGTTGCTGACCCTTGCACTAGCAAGTGAGTCTGATCCTATGCAGCAGAGGAAGGCAAAAAATGCCAAGAGCCCTTGCACATCTAGCGTGAGGGAAAATGCCTTCCCAACCCCATATATGATGATTGGTTAAACCCTGAGCATATGGGAAGACTCACCAACAAGCCACCAAAAATCAAATTCTCTGTAATACCTCAGAATCCACTCATCTAATGATGCACCTCAGGTCACTGAGAAATCCACCACCAGTAGTCAAAAACTGGACAGTTGCCAACCTAAGCCGTTCCATCATACAATCCCCTCCATAAATTTATCAAATTCAGTTTTGAAGTCAGCTAGGATTTTTGCCCCTACAGCTCACCTTTGAAGGCTATTCCAGAATTTTAGTCCTCTATTGATTAGAAACCTGTGTCTAATGTCAAGTCTACATTTCTTGATGTGTCACCAACTTACAGGAAAAATTCTTTTGATTAGTCCCTAAGTACATGACCTTACAGTTTTCACTATTAAGTTTCATCGTATTCCTAATATTCCAATGTACAAGGTCATCCATATCTTTCTGTATGATATCCTAATCCTTCTCAGTATTTGCAATACCTCCCAACTTGGTGTCATCCACAAACTTTATTAGCACATTCCACTTCTTTTTGTCAAGGTCAGTGATGAAGATGACAAATAAGATTGGTCTAAAGAGTGATCCTTTTGGAGCTCCAGTAATAATGTCCCTCAAGCTTGAGAGTTCACCTTTCATTATGACCAGTTATAGTCTCTCTTTTAAACAGTTCTTCATCCACCTTTCGATTTTCATATTAATCCCTATCTTTTCCAATTTAACTAATTCCCTGTATGGAACTGTATCAAATGCCCTACTGAAATCTAAGTACACTAGATACATCACATTTCCTTTGTTCAAAGTATCTGTTATCTTCTCAAAAAAGGAGATTGGGCTGGTCTGGCACAGTTTATCTTTTGTAAAGCGCTGTTGTATTTTATCCCAGTTACCATTAACCTCAATGTCTATGTCCACACGTAGATGCTTATTCAAAATAAGTTAATTTGAAATAAGTTATTTCAAAATAAAATAATTATTTTGAATTAACTTAAATCAAAATAAGCAAAAACCTCAAATCTAAATAGCAAGTCTGGACACAGGACTTACTATTTTGAATCAGGAAAGGGGCAGCATGGGAGGTGTGGCAACATGGCCCCCTGGCAGGGTCATGTTGCCAGCCAATCACATAAAAGCAGGAACTGACCTCACCTTCCTGTCCATTGTGACTGGTAAGAGGTTGCGAGAGAGATGGTTATGGATGCTCCCTGGCTCCCATACCAGCCTTGAGTGCTTGGTAGACCCTCTGCTAGCCTGCAGGGTGCTCCCCTGCTGTGGGACACACTCTTCCCTGAGCCTGATGATCCTGGGGCTGAGCCTCCAACCATCATATCAGTAGCCCTCACAGCAGCCTTATCTCCCTGTCCCCCTTCTATGCAACAGCACATCTGGGCACAGGACACCAGTACAAACTGGTGTGATTGGGTTGTCCTCTGAACCTGGAGCAATGAGCAGTGGAAGAGGAACCTCTGGGTGAGCAGGGAGACCTTCACCCATTTGGTCACCAAGCTCACCCCGGTCCTGCTCCGAAGGGACATGCTGATGAGATCAGCCATCCCTGTGGACAAGAGAGTGGCCATTTCTCTCTGGAAGATGGCCAGTCTCAAGTCTCACAGGTCAGTTGCCCATCTCTTCGGTGTTGGGAGGTCCACCATCGGCAAAGTGCTGCTGCAGGTCACCCATGCCATTAAGGGTATGTCCACACACAGTCCTTATTTCGAAACAACAGAGGTTATTTCAAAATAAGGAATGGCATGGCCACATGACGCACGGCCATTTTGAAAGAAGCAAACTGCTTCTTTCGAAATGGCCGTGGTCCTTTCGAAAGAAGCTAAACCTCATTGCCTTTCGAAAGAGCGTTGTTTCAAAACGGTTGTTTCGAAACAACGCCAACGGGACATGCCGTTTCGAAACAACCGTTGTTTCGAAACAAGTTGTTTCAAAACAACGGTTGTGGTGGCCGTGTTATTTCGAAACAACTTGTTTCGAAATAACAAAACCGTGTGT
>ML682172.1:1624143-1694445 GCA_007922195.1 Podocnemis expansa
ACACTGTGAAAATATCAAAAAATTCAAAATACCAATGGGCATAATTGACATGGGGCAGATTTCAAATTTAAAAACACACACAAAAACCATTCATTCAAAGAGAAGAGTGGAGAGTGCCCAGAACAAGGCACATATTGTGGAGGACAAGTGTCTTGGCCAGTGGCATCGGTATCAGATGGGGTAGAGGATGGACAGACACCTCAGCGCTGATGGCAGTCAGGATGTACCGGCGGCTGCTGTACTTGCACAGAGCCAGTATTCCACTACACACAGCTAAGATTAAAAAAACCTTTTCAGTTATAGAAGATGAATATCTCACCACAATAGTCATGATAGAAACAATGATACAGAAGAGGAATCAAGCATCAGCGACAGACAGATTGAGGATGCAGACAATGAAGGGGTTCCTCTTAATGTGGAAACAAAGGAACCAAAGGATGATGACATTCCCCACCAGACAGAGGACTACAGTGATGCTGCCAACAGTCAGTACAGGTGCTTCACTCGCTGGCTGTCTAGTTGCATTTTCTTCCATTTTTATCATCCAGGCCAAACTCTGTTGGGGGCAGGATCAGACATCATGCTCAGCTCAGTCATCAGGTGCAGAACGCTGGCATCTCCCTCTGTCCCTCTCTTGCACACATGAGAGCAGAGAAGACCAAGGGGAATTAGTAACTTGGACACCCCGAGTACTGTGTTTCACCGATTGTTCCTGCCTCACTCCAACATCCTGGCTTGGGACAGCCAGTTCCCAGTGAGTGGGAGTGAGAAATATACAGAGAATATTGCTACCAGGAACACTGGAGACAGCAAGAGACCTGTAGGATGGCTGATGTGTAGTAAGGCTTCTGGACAGACAGCAACTGACAGAGAAAGAATTAAACAAAGGGTGAGCGGGAGAGACAGATGAGGCGGGAGGAAAAGAAATGGGATGGTTTGTTGGCCATGCATGGACATGTAAAAGCACTGTGGATGGTGGTGGGGTGGGGAGGGAATAGCAGGACAGAGAGAGAGAATAATCATGAGCAGTTAGCGGTAGCAAAAAGTACAGAATCTATCAAGTAGTCCCTTACTGTCCTTTGTCCCAGGGCCTGAACTGAGTATTTACAGGAGCCAGGTTGGGCTGATTCACTTCCAAATCTCAGTGTCTCATGGTCACTAGCTGCAGTTCTCTGAATATGATTGTTTTGGAATAGTTTTCCAAGTAATCTGTTATCCCAAGGCAGAGCATTTCCTTGACAGTCCCTGTGGAGCATCTGACAGACAGTGCTTGCTGGATCTAGGTAGAGAAATGTCCTCTTGCCCCTGCAGGATGGGACATCAAGATCACGGTGTCAGGAGGTCTTGTGAGCACCAGGTGGTTTAATAACATCAGACAGCAATATAGCTCGTGCTCTCTTCATCAGAAAAGAAATGATGGGCCCAAGATTAAATTACTGAGATAGATGTTGAGCCTGGTCAGAAAAAGGAGCAGAAAGTGAATTCCTTATTCACAATCCCCTGAATGGACACTGCTGCATTTGTATCCCACTACACTAGGCCAAGGTGCTCTCATTTCCTTTGGTCTGAGCAGACTTCAGCACTTTTGATCTTCCACTTGGCTTCTCTGGCATGTTTCCAGGGCATAGGTGCAGTGTTTCCAACACTTCTGATGGGTTTGCACTGTAGGATTTTGGTTGGGACTGGAGCCAGTCTGAGAAGCTCCAGGTCTCTAGTTAACTTGAGCCCTCTAATTGAGTATCCTCCTCACTCATCCACTTTCAGCCAGTCAGGGATCCTGCTAGTAAAGGGGTGAAGAGCACAGGTAAACAGAGGTGAGGCTGCAGGGGCTGAACTATGGGTGTGGTTGTCTTCACTGCATGGATGGGGCAGAACTCATGGCTTGAGACTGGAGAGGGCTGCACCGAAGGGGTGGGGTTTGATGTAGGCAGATGTAATAGCTGGGCAGGGATGTCTAGAAGTAGGGGGGAAGCAGCCCTTAGAACAGGGCACATAATCACATTTTCCGATGAATTTGTGAGAGGGGGCAATGCTGATTCTTTCAGGCATACTAAGGACAGACAGGTGGAGTTCAGCACCCAAAAGACAGAGGAAAAAAATCAATTTATTTTACAAAACTATAATTTTTGGCGGGGGGTAGGGTGGGATTCTTGATTTTTGTACCTTTGGAATTGACAGTACTGCAAATGCCCTGTTTTTCACTCCTTCCCAGAAATGAGACCTCATAGCTCAGTTGCCTAGGCCACAGGACCAGTATTGACTGGAAGTAGCTCAGTCAGATGCTTTCCAAGAGCTTTGGCTGGCCAGTTCTCCCATTCTGGGACACATGAGAGTGAAGCAAACAAACATACAAGTTTTGCGAAGGGTTCAGAAAAACACTGGTCTTTACTTTAGCTAGAAGAAATATACAGATCTGGATCAAAAGCCAACCAAACAAAAAAACCTCAAACATATTTTCCCAGGATCCCACCCTAGCAGCCCCTGGCTTCTCATGCAGATCATGGAGCCTCTCCAGTCAGTGATTTCCTGCTTATAAAATGTCCAATGAAACATCCATTCTTTTATGACCTCCTGTCCCCCTTCCACATGATTAAAGTCCTCCAGTAAGTAATCTATTGCTTAGGTACCATCCTCCCACAGAATTCAGATTTTTTAAAAATAAGCATGTCCAGGACCGCAGTCATTTGTTTAGCCAGATGTGCTCCATTTGAATAGGCAACTGTCAAAGTAAAGACCCTTTGATAGTGGCACCACCATTGGGATTTAAGTCCTAGATGGAGGTAAAAAGACAGCAAGGAAACAAAAACCAACCTTACAATCAAAATGGAGTTTATAGCTTGAAAAAATTGATCATAATCGTGCACAAGATTCCCCAAATCATTGAACATGGTAAGCATAGAATGAGAAAGAGAATTTAGACAGATCAATAACAGTGGTGATTTTGAAGCATAGAGGCCAGCAGTTATTAGTTGATAACTTCAAACCTATTGCTGACTTGACAGTAATTCTGCATTGTGTCAAAGTGGAGAATGGTTCAAACATCATTTGGGATCAGTGAGAGTCAAATGCTTCCTGGATCAAATCTCTTCATTCCAGGCAAGTGCCTCCAAGTAAGGAAGCTGGCTGTGGAATGATTTATGTGGGGACATTCCAGTATTAGTGATACTGTTTATTCAATGACCATCACCATCATTTCTCTGTATCTCCTGTATTTTTACTTGATGGTAAAGTCTGAAGCTGCAAGGAATGCCAGGCAGTATTTCTTAACAGAAGACAAGGATCACTCACCATGTGATGCCAGAGAAACTTGCCCCCAAAGCTGAAATTACTTGTCTTTTGCATTTCCAAAACAAAGTGAAAGAGACCATTAGACACCTCTTACTGCTCCCATTCAAATCAATAGGTCTTTTCCCACTGATTACAAGGGGAACAGTAGCATATGTCATGTCACCCATTTGTGTATCTCAAACTGCAAAGCACCCTGGAAATCCACTCTACGGAAACAGTGTGCTTGGGGTGAGGGGCCTACAGAGTCTTTTCCATCTCTACGTTCTTTGATTCTGTGCCCTAGGGAAACCTGCCTCCCCAGATCTGGGTCTTCCATGTTGGATGCTGTATGGATTTAAGTGGATGTCTCTGTGATCTGCTCTGTGGGCCTCTCATCCCCTCTGAAATCTACCTTCTCTTCAAAGACTATCTGGACCATGACATCAATGGAGCTACTGAATCCCTGCTTCCTGTATCTCCCAACTAGGAAGAAAATAACCAAGTTGATGGTGCTCTTTGCAGAATTGGCATGTAAGTCATGGCACAGATTACAGCATGTAATCACACACATTACAGTAAAAGAGAAAAGGTGAATAATGAGAGGTACCACACAGGAGGAAGAGGAAGAGGACAATGAGCAGGATAAGAGGATAGAGCTTTCCTGGCTGAAATCACTGTGAGCCACACCAGGCCTTGATTAATAGATTCAGATTGAACAGATCCATGATGGGAGTAAATATCAGGAAATTCAGACCACTGATGGGGACATGGGATATGACACAGATTTCATCTGCAAAATAAGCACCCAAAAGAACCTCTGGTCCAGAGAGCAGCATGGAAAGAGTCAAGAGCAGGACATGTATTGTTGCCAGCAAGTGTCCTGGTGGTCAGCATTGGTGCCAGATGGACTAGAGGATAAACAGACAGCTCTCAGTGCTAATGGCTGTCAGGAGACACAGCCTGGTGCTGTATGAGAAGAGAACAAGCACACAAAATAGAAAGATCAAGGAAATGAAACTGGCATTCCAACAAAATCTATATTCAACCACAAAAATGACACAATTAGACTCTAAGAAGAGAAAGAAGCAAACATCAGCAATGGCCAGGTTGAGGATTCAGAGCATGAATGGTTCCTCTTTATGCAGAAGCTGAGGAACCAGAAAAAGATCCTGTTCCCACGAGCCCGAACAGGCAGCTGAGCAGAGCTACACTGTAGATGGTTACTCAAGGTGCATCATTTCCTGGCCGTCGAGTATTGTTATGTAAGGCAGGCTTAGGAGCTATGCCTAGCAGCTTCTGTAGGGGAGCAATTAATCTACAGGGATCCTGTATTAGCATGGTATTTGCATACGGGGTACAGGGCATAGTGGGTAGTGGTATTTGGGGTTAATCTGCTCACAGATCTGTCAATATCTGTAATTCTACTGAAGGGAAATATAAAATACTGTCTTTTTGCGAATTGCTACACTCTGTGTGTTTCAAATCTGTCTGTATTAGTTAAAGGTCAAAAACTACCCTTGGTTAAAAACAGGCTTGTAAATAAAAAGCAACTGCATATTTCATCCTGAAAAAAGAGAAGAGTGGGGTGGGTTTCACATTAGCTCCTTTTGGAGCAAACTACTAGAAATATATATATATATAAAAAGGAGTTGTGTGGCACTTAAAGACTAACAGATTTATTTTTTGCATGAGCTTTCGTGGGAGAAAATTCCACTTCATCAGATGCTTCGAAGATGGGTGAACTTACAGAATGGAATGAAAATAAATGCAAGGGGGTGTAAAATATAGGATCAGGTCATACAGTAAGGTATTCCTGTCTCACCCCAGCCCTCGTGTCAAATGAAAGCTCTGCCTGGGCTTCTTTGAGGTCCCTTTGTTATGTTAAGGACACTAGGTGTTTGCATGCTACTTGATGTTTAAGAGCTGCTGTCACTAGAGAAAGGCAGATTCTCTGAGCTGAAATTACTGAAGAGGAGCAGCAGATAGAGAGAAAGGCTGGAGCTGGAGGACAGTGGGCAGAGCTAGTGGAGGGTGAGAGCAGCCAGCAGTTAGCTGTGTAGTGTGAGTGACCAGAGGGTGGAGCCAGTGGACAGTGAGAGTGGCCAGCGGTGAGTTGGGTGGTGCAAGTGACCGGAGGGCAGAGCTGGCGGACAGTGGGTGGAGCCAAGAAACAGTTCTAGAGGATGGAGTGAGTGACCAGTAGATGGCGTTAGTAGACAGCTGGCATGAAAGACACTCCCTACGTACCCTAGGGTTGGTTAGGCGCCTAGGCTATGTCCACACATAGCCCATTATTTCAAAATAACTTATTTCAAAATAAAAACGTTATTTTTAAAATAACTGGAATTGAAATAACCAATAATCAAGTCGAAATAAGGGAAAAGCTGGAATCAAAATAGCATGTCCAAACACAGGACTTGCTATTTCACTTTAGGGGAAGGGCACCATGGGAGGTGTGGCAACATGGCTCCCTCACTGGGCCATGTTGGCAGCCATGTTGCCAGCCAATCCTATAAAAGCTGGCACCGACCTCACTTCCCTGTCCATTCTGGCTAGCAGTACACTGCGAGACACAGACATGGACTCTGCCCAGCTGCCTAGCCATCGCCATGCAGCAAATAGACTCTCTGCTCGCCTGCAGAATGTCCTACTGCTGTGGGACACTCTGCTTGCAGACCCTGATGGTGCCCAGTCTGTGCCTCATGCTATCATCCATCTGGGCAGCAGAGCAGAACTAGTTCCCCTGCCCCCTTCTGTGCCTTGTCAGGTCTGGGCCCGGGAGACCAGCACAGATTGGTGGGAGCACATAGCACTCTGAACCTGGGGGGACGACCAGTGGCGGAGCAATTTCCGGATGACCAGGGCCAGCTTCAACCACCTCGTTGCAGAACTCGCCCCACTCCTGCGCCGAAGGGACACTGCCATGAGACTGGCCATCCCTGTCAACAAAAAAGTGGCCATTGCTCTGTGGAAGATGGCCACTCTGGAGTTGTATAGGTCCGTGGCGCACCTCTTTGGTGCTGGCAGGTCCACCATCGGGAATGTCCTGACACAGGTCACCAGGGCCATCAGCAGGATCCTGCTGCGGCGGCTCATCACTCAAGGGGAGCTGCAGGACACCATAGACGGCATGGCCACCCTGGGACTTCCCAATTGTGCCGGGATACTGGATGCCACGCACATCCCTGTGAGGGCCCCAGAGCACCGAGCTGCTGCATACTGGAATCGCAAGGGGTACTACTCTGTCATCATACAGGCCCTTGTGGACCACTGGGGCATCTTCCAGAGAGGTTATGTGGGCTGGCCAGGGAGGGCGCATGATGCCCAAGTCCTTCAGAACTCTGCCCTCTACTGGGGCATGGAGGTGGGCACCTTCTTCCCCCCCATAACATCAATGTTGAGGGAGTAGAGGTGCCCGTCCTCATTGTCGCTGATGTAGCCTATCCCCTCCGCCCATGGCTCATGCGCCCCTACGCAGGGCCCCTCGATCCTCATTGTCAGCTTTTCAATTGGCGTGTGAGCCGCTGTCGCCAGGTAGTCAAGTGGGCCTTTGGATGGATGAAGGCATGCTGGAGGTGCCTTCTTACCCACTTCCACCTTGGGGAGGAGACGACGTCAGAGGTCATCAGGGTGTGCATGGCCCTGCACAATTTCTGCGAGCTGCTGGGCGAGAGTGTTGCTGCCGCCTGGGAGGACGAGGCCCAGCTCATTGGGGGCCAATACGAACAGCCTGCACCTGTGTCCCCACAGGAGCGGCCGTCACAGAGGGCTGTCACAGTACGTGACGCGCTGACAAACGCCTTTGCCACAGAGGAGGAACTCTGAGGGCCAGGCCTGCCCTGCCCCACACCACCCTCTCCCCCATTCTCCCACAGCCAGCCCCCCTCCATCCACCCACACTGTTGAAGCACACCCAATAAAAACACTGACAACCACTAACATGAGTTTCAAATTATTTATTTAACAGAACATGGGGTTGTGGCAGGGAAGGGCTGGGGAGGGTTAGGGGATGGGGAAATGTGAAGGGAGTCTGGGGGGAGGGTCTGCAAATTGGAGAAGGAGACTGGGGAAGAAGGAGTCTGGGGGGAGGACCTGCAACTTGGAGGGGGAGACTGGGGAAGGGTGTTGGGGAGTCTGGGTGAGAGAGGAGTTCCTATGCGGGGCCAGTGGGGGGAGTCCACAGGGGGTGGTGTCCTACACCCCTGCCCACGGCCACCCTGGTTCTGGGGCCACCTCTGAGGAAGGTCAGGTGGAGGACCTCCTGCAGCAGCAGGAGGGGCCATGCGGTTCACCAGCTGATGGATGCTGCTTGCCAGGTCCTCAACTGTGGTGGTCAGGTGGTCACTGAGGCTCCTCCAGGTTCTCCAGGACTTCCCCGCGCATCCGCTGGGCCCTCCTCCTCCTCCTCAGTGGTTTGGGGGTGCCGGGCTCCGTCGTTTCGAAATAAGAAAACATCGTGTGGACTAAAACTTTTTTATTTAGAAATAACCACTGTTATTTTGAAATAAAAAAGACATGTGGACATACCCCTAATTAGTACTGATTCCACAGATCAGTGCTGGTTTTGCCATGAAGTTTTGCATGTTCTGTTATGCGGTGTGGGTTGTTGGGAACTTTGCCCTGTACTGACTAGCTAGATCAGTGCTGATTTCTGTTATTTGGCCTTTTACACTCTGTTTTCCTACTATTAAAAGTTCTGTTTCCTACACTCAGTCTCGTGCATGTGAGTGGGGAAGCCTTACCCTTTTGGGGTGCCCAGAAAACAGTGCAGGATTCCCAGAAATCTGGGTGGGGGCTCGAGCCGGTTGGTGGTGCTACATTATTGGGAAACCCCTAGGTATAGAACCCAGCGCTTGTTCTGCCAGCCTGCCCTGACAGAAAGGGTACATTTATGTTGGGCTTTGTAATCCAGGCAAATCTCAGTTGGGCGAAAGGGCATTGTGCTCAGCCCAGCCATCATGAAACCTTCTCAAGCAAGTTATCAGTCTCTCCCTCTGCTTCTGTCACACACCCCTGTCTGCAGGGAGCAGAGAGGGAGGGATCAGTGACCAGGATATTCCTATCGGTGTGTTTCACTGATTGCTCCAGCTCCTGTACAGCCTCCTAGAAGAGCCAGATCCCATTCAGTGGCAGGGATAAATATGTAGGGAAATAATGGCTATGGGAAGGTGAGTAAGAGATAGAAATGTGGAGAGCGATGAATATTGGGAACTAGCAGAGAGAAGGTGAGAGATGGACAGAGAAAAAGGAAGGGAGGAACGGAAATGGGAGAGGTAGTTGGACATGTAAGGACAATGAACAGCACTGGGGCGGATGTGGTGGAGGTTGTGCAAGAAGAATGAGAATAATTGTATGGTGAACGGTGGCAAAAAGCACAGCATCCATCCAACAGTCTCTTATCTTCCTGCTTTCATCACCCTGCAGCCTAAACTGAGTGTCTGTAGGAGCTGGACTGAAAGGATCCACTTTAAAATCTGAGTCACTCTGTCACTATCTGTGAGTCTCCCCATACAGTCATCATGGGAAAGTTTTCCAAGGAATAACCTGTGACCTAGAAACAATGAATTCCCCTACCAGTCCCTGTGCTGCATGACACCCCGTGGCTCTCTGAGAAATGTGTTCAGGATAGGGCAAGACATAGTGATCACAAGATCAGGAAGTCTCGTGAGCACTGGGTGGTTTGATAATATCAAGCTGCAAACACGAAGGAGGTGGCCCCCAGATATTGTCTCATGGGACAGATATCTTACAAAGCCACATTTACTGTTTAAAGGCTCATGGTATACACAGGCTATAATCTGACTGTTAATTAGCATGGAAATGAGCTCCTTCTTAATGGTTTAATATTTCTAATTAACTCATTTCTCTGATGAGTCCTTCACGTGGCACCATATTGACTCCCACACTCCTCTGACATTGCAGCTCACAGCATAACTGAGAGCAGTAACAGGCTGTCATCTTTAACATTTCACAACTATAACGGGGCTGAGCCATGCCCACAGCCAGTGTGTTTCAGTGCTATTGGCCAGCAATGAGGAAAAGTGAGATCCTGAATCGTGGCTCTCAATGCAGGCTGGGGAGGTGAGGGCGTTCTAGTGGGCATAGACTCTGCTGCCCCATGTCTGTTCTGAATTGTTCATGACCCAGTGTCCCCACCAGTTTCTTACTCCTCACAACTTTTTGTACAACTCTCCTTTTCCCAACAATCGCAGCCTCTCCCAACATGAGCGCCCCTCTGATCTTACCCTTTTGCCTCAAAGATTGTGTAGTCCGACCCTGTATTATCCTCCTAGCCCAATCAGTCCCAGTCTCCCCACTCCAGGCTCCTTTTCCCAATGTAATCCTTTGCCCCATACTGCCTAGGTCTGAACATTTTATCCCCTACTTTTCAGTCCAGCTCTCTCCTCATCACTGCCTATGTATCAGATAAAGGAGATTACTGAGAATTCAACTGAGACAGTTTCCCTGCTCTCAGTTCTGGGGCCCAGTACTACAGCAATTGGGAGGAACAGTTGCAAGGAAGTTCTGCAGGGTTCCTGCCGGTCACAGATTAGTGCAAGCTCAGTCAGAGTAGGTACACATGCAGTCTGGTGACCACAGGAGCTGGTAGAAGGCGCGTGATGGAGTATTTTTAAAGTGAGACTTTCAAAATACTCTAACTTGGCTCAACATGAGTGATTTTCTCTGAAAATATTAAAAGGCACATCCCTGAGACCCTCAGCCAAACGTGTTAAGTCTCTGCTGCAAAGAAAGAGGATGCTAAAGCATCATGACAAAATGGTGTTAGGAATTTTTTTAATTCCAGAGAGGTATCCCTGTTGGTGTATCACCAGCAAAAACAAGGCTATGTCCACACCTGCATGCTTGTATTGATGCAATTTGAATTGATTTAACCTAAATCGAGATAAAAATCATTGAAGCGATTCAAGTTGAATCAATTTAATAAGGCCAGACAAAAAAAACCAAACAAACAAACTAGCATGTCCATACACGTCTCCAGAGCCAGTGGCAGAGGAAAAAAAGCCCCCAGGGCAGAGATGCTGGGGGCGCCCCGGTTCGCCTGCCACTTCCCAGGCGGCGGGATTAGAAATTGCAGGGCACCCTGTAAAGCAGTGGGGGAAGCAGGGCACCCCCACAATCTCTGCCCCTGCCATCTGGGAAGCGACGGGGAACCGGGGCACCCCGCGATCTCTGACCCCGCCACCCTGGAAGCAGCAGGGGAAGTGGGACACCCCACGATCTCTGCCCCGGTGCCTGGGAAGCAGCAGGAGAAGCGGGGCACCCCCGACATCTCTGTCCCTGCCACCTGGGAAGCTGCGGGGATTGGGGCGCCCCACGATCTCTGACCCTGCTGTCCTGCAACACTCCTGAACCCTCCCCCCCCAGCCAGGGTGCTGATGGTGGGGTGAGGTGGGGCCTTGGCACCCTGGGAGGAAGGTCAAACCTTTGAACTGAAACAGTGCTGTTCCAAATAATGTGTCCGAACGGCATTATTTCAAAACAACTGTTTCAATTCAACAGTTGTTTCACTTTAAAGTTGGTTTTAGCTGTTTTGATCCAATGTCGCTTGAATCAAAATGACGGAGCTTGCCATTTCAATTCAGGAGAACGTTGTGTGGACCAAAGCTTTTTTAAATCAAAACAACCAACATTATTTTGATTTAAAAGATACGTGTGGACATACTGCAAGAGTTCTGTGCCACCTTAAGGACTAATAAATTTCTTTGGTCATATGCTTTTTTCGGCTGCAACCCACTTCATCAGATCCTATGTTTATTTTGGGAGGAACAGAAGAGCCATTCTGGAAATGCCATGAGCACCTACAGGAATAAAATCCCATTTGGTCTATCCTTCTGACCACTGGGGCCTTTTCAAATCATTCCCTTTCAGGCAAGAGATGAGAGGCAGGTGTGGGTTGAGCAGAGTGATTGTGACACAATGGCTCTTCATTCAAAGCTCCCCTGGTAACACACTCCCCAAGCTGCTGAGATTAGATCCCAACACACTGGATCCTTGTGCTCAAGTATTAATCAGTCCCAGCCCTAGTCTACAGTTAGGGCTCTTCTCAGCAGCAGTTGACCAGCGTTTACGCATGGCATATAAAATGCCTTGCATAAATGCCGGCAACTCCCTAAGCCGCCGGGACACACTGGGAAAAGCCGACTGCTAATTCCTTGCTGTCTACTTTCCTCTACATCTCCTGGGGACCAGGACTTCTGGCACTGACTCCTGGGCATGCAGCAGTGACTTCAGACTTGCTGCTAAGTGCTCCTGGAAAACCGGGCTGATGGTGGTGATTTTGTCACTGTCAGTATAGACATAGCCCTATGTACTTAGCAAAAAGATTGCAGTCCAATCACATTTTACTGTATTTAGGGCAAGAAATATACATATTTAGACAAAGCAATAAGACATATAGGCACATTTACCTGCCTCAGTTTCCTCTCCAATCTCCTGTATTCTTCAGCTGCAGGTCAGAGACTTTTTGGGGTCTGAGGTCCTCAATTCTATAGAAAAGTTCTCTTCAGAATCAGATAATCTCTCTCTCTTCTGCAGTCAGTGCCTTTATCTCTCTGTCTGTAAAATGGCCAGTGATGGTCCATTTCTTTCACAACCTACCATCCCCTTTGCCAGTTGAACACTGGCAGTCTAATCAGGTACTCAAAGTCCCTCACTGGGTGATGTATTGCTCAGTTACCACCCCACGAAATTCACACTGGTGAAATTAGTGTACCATGGTCAGTGCCTATCTCTGTGTCTAAAACTTTTCCATTTGAATGGATTATCATAAAAGATAGAGAACCTTCTGTGTTATCCATGGGGTATCATCCCTTGGAATTTAGTCAAAGATGGAGCTGTGAAGACAGTAGAAAGGCAAATTAAACAGCTATATCATCAAAATGACCTTTGCAGCTTGACACTGATAAATACAGAAATCGTCCCACAACAAATTCAAGAACTGTAAATACATTCCCCACATTGTCACACATTCCCCAAATTGTGAACGCCTGGATGACTATGGAGGAAGAGGATTTGAAGCGCAACAGCAGGCAGTCATTAGGATCATTGTGAGCACCACGTTAGTAGGTGAGTTGACATTTGATTATTCAATAGTTAGTCTGTATTATTTCAATTAAAATTGAGGTGAATGATCCAAAGGGGGATCAGTGAGAATCTGTAGCTGAACGGAACTATCTCCTGCCTTCTATGGGAAAATGGCTGCACAGGGGAGCTGGCTGGGGAATAATTTACTCAGGGATATTTCTGCATTTGTGCTACTGTGATTTTCCTATCACTACCATTTCTTCTGACCTATTGAATTTTTACTCAACATATTTACATGGAATGTGAGGAAGTTACAAGGATTCCCTGACAATAAGTTTTCACAGGAGATGCAGTGACACACACCAGGCACACACTGGAGGAAACTTTGCCACCAAAAGTGAAATTATTTTGCAGTGCCTTTTTAAAAACACAGTGAAACAGGCAACAATGGACCTGTTCCCAACCCCAGTCAGGGCAACAGGGCTTTCCAAACTGCCTCTAGTCTGCATAGAGTTCAGCCCCCTGTGACCCACTGTTCTTTACAACTGCTCAGAACCCTAGGGATCGAAACTAGGAAAGGACCTGACTCTGGGTGGGGCAGAATTTAACGAGTGACCTGCAGGTTGTTTCAAATGTAAGTTCTTTGATTCTGAGATCTAGGGACCTCCCTCTCCCCAGAACAGGGTCTCCCAGGCTGTGTGCTGTAGGAATTTAAGTGTCTGACTCCATTAGATTCACCCTGGGGTGTCTTTTCATCTTTTCGGGGTCTCCCTTCTCTTGAAAGAGCATCTGGAGTGCAGCCTTTTTGGAGGTCCTGAATCATTGCTTCCCACAGCACCCCACTAGAAAGTAAATGTATGGGTTGATGCTGCTGTTTGCAGAGGCCAGAAGGAAAATAACTCCAAGACTAATATAATCACTAGATGGAAAGAGGAAGAGCTGGACACTTGGAGGGACAGCGAATAGCAGGAAGAAAAAGACAGTAAGTAGGATAACCACATAGAGCTTCCTTGGTTGATGTCGCTGTGTGCTACATTGGACCTTGATGAAGAGAGTCACACTGGACACAGCCATGATGGAAGCAAACACCATGACATTCAGAATGCCAATGGACTTACGTAACATTTTATAGACTGCAGATGAAAGATCACCCTGCAAAACTATTAATCCAGTCACCAGCTTGGAGAAAGCCCAGATTAGGAGACATATTAAGGCAGATAAGTGTCTTGGTCGGTGGCATCGGTACCAGATGGGGTAGAAGACAGACAGACACCTCTCAGTGCTGATGGCCGTTAGGAGATACAAGCTGCTATTATACATCAATAAAGACAGTATACTACATGCACCTATTATTAAAAAAACTCCTACACTATTAGAAAATAAATATCCAACTATAGCAGTTAGGATAAAAGTAACAGTGGAGAAGAGGAAGCAAGCATCGGCAACAGCCAAGTTGAGGATGTAGACAGTGAAGGGGTTCCTTTTAATGTGGAAACAAAGGAACCAGAGGACAATGACATTCCCCACCAGGCCAAACAGACAGATGAGTATGGTGATGCTGCCGGCAATCAATGCCTCATTTACGGGCTGTCTAGTTGCATTGTTTTCAGTTTTATCATCCAGGCCAAACTCTGTTGGGGGCACAGACATCACACTCAGCTCAGTCTTCAGGGGTGCAGAATGCTGGTATCTCCTTCTTTCCCTATCTCATGCACCTGAGAGCAGGCAGCAGAGCAGACAGAGAGGAATCAGTGATTTCTTTTTGTAAGTTGATGGATTTCCACTTCAAACGGCTGTATTTAGTGCCTTGCATCTTGTCAATTTCCAAAGGGATAGCCGTGTTAGTCTAGTCCAGTAAAAAAACAACAAGCAGTTGTGTGGCACTTTAGGACCAACAGATTTATTTTTTGCATGAGCTTTCGTGGGAGAAGATCCCACTTCCTCAGATGCTTTGAAGATGGGTGAACTTACAGAAAGTAAGTTCACCCATCTTCGAAGCATCTGAGGAAGTGGGATCTTCTCCCATGAAAGCTCATGCAAAAAATAAATCTGTTAGTCTTAAAGTGCCACACAACTGCTTGTTGTTTTTTTACTGGACTAAACTAACACGGCTATCCCTTTGGAAATCAGTGACTTCGACACCCCAACACTGTGCTTCACCAATTCTTCCAGATCTTCTCCAGCATTCTGGCCTAGGACAGTGAGTTCCCAGTGAGTTGCAGTGAGAAATATACAAAGGAAATTGCTATCATGAGCACTGCAGACAGCAAAAGACCCTTAGAGTGGCTGATGTGTGGTAAGGCTTCTGGACAGACAGCAACTGACAGAGAAAGAACTAAATACAGGGTGAATGGGAGAGAAAGACAAGGATGGAGGAAAAGAAATGGGATGGGTTGTGGCTGGACAAATATGGACATGCAGAATCACTGTGGATGGCACTGGAGAGGGAATAGTGAGACAGAGAAAGAACATAATCATGTGCAGTTAGTGGCAGCAAAGAGCACCAAACCCATGATCCAGTAGTCCCTTACCGTCCTTCCTCCTGGGGCCTGAATTGAGCATTTACGGGAGCCAGGTTGGGCTGGATTCACTTCCAAATCTCAGTGTCTCATGGTCACTAGCTGCAGTTCTCTGGATATGGTTGTTTTGGTATAGTTTTCCAAGTAATCTGTTATCTTGAGTCAGAGAATTCCCTTGACAGTTGCTGTGGAGCATCTGACAGCCAGTGCCTGCCAAATGTAGGTAGAGAAATGTCCTCCTGCCCCTGCAGCATTGGACATCAAGATCACAGTATCAGGAGGTCTTGTGAGCACCAGGAGGTTTGATACCATCAGGCAGTGATATAGCTCATGCTCTCTTCATCACAAAGGAAATGGCGGGCCCAAGATTAAATTACTGAGATAGATGTTGTAGAAAGCTGCTTTTGTGGTGCATAAAAAGAGTACGGACAAGAGTCAAGCTTCTCCCCTTTCTATTGTTTTTTGTTGCTGAATTAGGTGTTTGTTCTTTAATTCTGTCACCTAGGAAAATATCCATCCACAGAACAAGCCCTTTGGGCTGGGTGCTGTAGAGACTTTTTTGTCTGTCTCCATTGCATCTGGTCTGTTAGTGTCTCCATCCTTTCAGTGTCTCCATCTTTCCTGAGATATTCCATCACTTTCAAGACTTTCGGGACCTTGGGAGAGCCCCTGAATTGCTGCTTCCCGTAACTCCCAACTGTAGAGCAAATAGCTAGATTAATGCTACTGTTTGCAGATGCCAATATATGTCATATGTCAATGGTTTCCAACCTTTTCTCTGCCATGGCACACCTAGATACCTTTAATTATCTTGAAACACACCACCATATAGTCTCCAAATGAACTCTTGAATACTCATGAGCCAGTCCAGAACTCTGAGAAGTTTTTCAAAGAATTCTGTGGCACACCTGTTCAAGCCTGATGGCACAGCTGTGTGCCATGGCACACTGGTTGGGAAACACTGAATATGGTATCACAATGGCATATATTATAATTAGCAAGGAAGTTTTAGAGACATTCAGGGCAACTGCACAAAGGAGACAGAAGAGGACAGTCAGATGTGACCCTCAGCAGATCAAAAGTGACTACAGGGCTCTGGGAGCATGGGTGAGGGAGTCTGGTGTACAAGTGGTGTTCTTGTCAATCCGTCTGCTCAAGGGTGGGGGCCTGAGCAGAGATGAATGCATCCCAGAGGTGAATGCCTGGCTGTGAAGATGACGGTGCCAGGAGGGCTTTGGCTTCCTCACCATGGAGTGCTCTTCCAGGAAGAAAGACTGCTTGACAGAGATGGACTCCACCTATCAAGGAAGGGGAAGAGCATATTTGGATGCAGACTGGCTAACCTAGTGAGGAGGGCTTAAAATTGGGTTTGAAGGGGGAAGGTGACTAAAGTCTACATGTAAGTCACACTGAGGGAGACCTGGGGGAAGAGATGGAACTTGAGGGGAGCTGGAGCTGTAACAGCAAGGATAAAAGAGAGTCTAGTAAGAACAAGGGGGAGGGGAAATCAAATCAGTGTCTTAGGTGTCTTAATGAAGCCCTAATACCTGGTGTGAGTAGGGAAGGAGGACACCAGGAGAAAATCCAAGGAGGAAGATGCAACAGGAAAGACAATCAGCAGAGGGAAGTAGGGCAATCGGCCTGGTATCTTAGACACCTGTACAAAAATTCAAGGAGCCTGGGAAAAAGCAAGAAGAATTAGTAGTACTGGCACAGACAAGGAACTATGATGTAATTGGAATAACAGGGATGTGGTGGGATAGCTTGCATGACTGGAACACTGCTGTGGATGGGTATAAATTGTTCAGGAAGGACGGGCAGGGAAGAAGAGGTGAAGGAATAGCACTATATGTAAAAGAGCTTTTTGGCTGCTTGGAGTTCCACTACGAAAGTGGAGACAAGCCTGTTGAAAGTCTGTGGGTTAAGTTTAGAGGAGAGTGCATCAAGGGTGATGTCGTGGTGGGTACCTGCTATAGACCACCAGATCAGAAGGATGAGATGGATGCGGCTTTCTATGGACAACTAGCAGAAGTTTCTAGATCACAGGCCCTGGTTCTCATGGGGAACTACAGTTACCCTGACATCTGCTAAGAGGGCAATACAGAAGAGCACAGACAATCCAGGAAGTTTTGGGGGAGCGTTGAGGACAACTTCCTGGTACAAATGCTGAAGGAACCAACTAGGAGCCTTGTACCTGTTGATCTGCTGGTCACAAACAAAGAATTGATTGGGAAAGTAGAAGTGAATGGCAACATAGGCAGCAGTGTCCGTGAGATGGTAGAGTTCAGGATCCTGATCAAAGGAAGAAGGAAAAGAAGCAGAACACAGACCCTGGACTTCAGAAAAGCAGATTTTGGCTCCCTCAGGGAAGTGATGGACAGGATCTCTTGGGAGGCTAATCTGAAGGGGAAAGGAGTCCAAGAGAGCTGGCTGTATTTTAAAGAAACCCTACTAAAGGTACAGAAAGATATTATTCCAATGTGCAGAAAGAAACAGCAAATATGCAGGGTGCCCAGTGTGGCTTAGCAGAGAACTCTACAGTGAGCTGAAACATGAAAGGGAAGCTTACAAGAAGTGGAATCTTGGACAGATGACTAGGGAGGCATATAAAGATATTGCTCAGGCCTGCAGGGATAAAATCAGACAGGCCAAAGGTCAATTGGAGTTTGTTAGAGGAACATAAGATTCATGTGGGTACCAGAGTTAAGAATGCCACCAGACAGCTGAAAGTCATCAGCTAAACTAAGTTTATTAAAGCAAATAACATTTAGTAGCACTTATCAGCGCTGGCTAAATCCACTCACACCTAAGCACTAATACCAATTAGTACTTAACATTCACACACCAAAACACAGCGGGAGACCCAGG
Source organism: Podocnemis expansa (assembly GCA_007922195.1). Lineage (NCBI taxonomy): Eukaryota > Metazoa > Chordata > Testudines > Podocnemididae > Podocnemis > Podocnemis expansa. The sequence goes on from ML682172.1 coordinate 1,641,843, forward strand.
TACGCCATCCAGGCACAGCTGATCATCCGTCCATGGTGAGTCTCAAAGTCCCACCCCTCTGCCTAGACTTTTGCAGGGTCTGATGTTTACCTGCAGCCATTCCCATGCAATAAATCTCTCTCTCTCTCTCTACGCAAAACAGCCAATTCTGGGAAACTTTCTGTGCAAAACACTTCATTCTGGGGAACCTTCACAAACAGATAAGTGGGGAACTTTCACAGGCTGATAACATGCACCTGTCAAAAACAATCTAAGACAGGGGTCTCAAACTCAAATCACCTTGAGGGCTGCATGAGGACTAGGATATTGGCCCGACGGGCACACCACTGGAACCTTTTCATACAATGATGCGGAAGTACAGTAAAAAATGAAGAGTAATATAGTATGCTAATAAAAGTCAATTTATTAACTTTTTTTGAAACTGTAACATGAAGTCTGTGCTAATTTTGACAGTCTTTCCAAAGCCAAAACACACATTTCCTTTTAGAATTGCTTCCATTCAAGATGGCAAAATCATCAAAAAGACAAAGAGTAAACAAACAGACTTAAAATTTTATATTATAAATCAGTGGTTCCCAATCTTTTTTGGTCTGATGGCAAAAAATGTACTTTTTCAAACTCTGAAGGACCACCGGTTAATTTAATTAAAATTAAATTGAATTTAATTTATTGAATTCAAATTGATGTTAATTGAAATAAATTCATTGCAGTTTGATTTATTAAAATTGAATTAAATTTAACTGAAATTAAATTTTTATAAAGGTTTTAGTTTTTTAAATAAAATTAAATTGTTTTAGAAGATTTTGGGTTTTTTTGTTTTAAAAAGAGGGGGCTACATGTATCCCAAAGCCAGGAGGGGAGGAGAGCAGCCACATTCCAGGAGGGGCTGCAAACAGGTTGGTCAGAGCCCTCCACAGGGCCATAAATAAGCAGCCCCTGCCTGGCCCTGGGGGCAGCACTGGGACTGGTGGTGAGGGAAACACCCTCCCCACCACCTGCTCAAATTTAGCCACGCTGGGGTTGGCAGAGGGGAAAATACCCCCTGCCCACCTGGCCACTCGAATTTGGCTCCAGTGGGGCTGGCATACCAGAAAACACTCCCCGCCCACCCGAATTTAGCCGCCCTGGGGTTGGCAGAAGGGGAAACAACCCCCATACACCTGCCTGCTTGAATTTGGCTGAGTGGGGCTGGCAGAGGAGAGAACATCCCCTGCCTGCCAGAATTAACAGAACTGGGGCGGGCAGAATTAAAAACACTACCCCGCCATCCTGGGGGGAAACACCCCCTGCCTGTGCCAGGACCGGCAGCTGGGAAAGCCTTGGGGGCCGTGCTGTGGCTAGTGGTGGGGCTTTCTGGTGCTCCACCAGAATGAAGCCCCCTGTGAACTGTCCTCACAGGCTCAGGCTGCCCTCCTTTATGGCCCCCCCCCCACCTGAGCCTTCTCTGGACTGCTCAGCCTGCTTCAGCTGCTTGATCAACTGGTGCATGTGAATAGGTCAGCTCCCAGGCAGCGGTTCAGCTCCTCCCTGTCAGTGGCTGATAACGCAGGGGGAAGGTGAAGCTGCTTGGTCTCTGTCTGCAGAAAGGCTCAGCATTTGAAAACTCCAAGGTTGGAAAGGTGGGAGCCCCAGGATTCTGGGGGTTATCAGGGGCCACAGCAGGCAGCTCTGGAGGCTGCATGTGGCCCACGGGCCACGTGTTTGAGACCCCTAATCTAAGACATAACAGTATATTTGGCAAAACAACCTAAACCTTGTGGCAATTAGCTCAAGCAAAGGCAAATTAAGTGATAATTTCTCTCAGCATGAAGCAGTGCTCCGGGATCCGTGTGCCCATCACACTACTCCTCCTCGTAACAAAAGTCTTCCAGGCTGGCCCACTAAAGAGTTGCAGCTAGCAAGGGATGTGAAGGATAACAGGAAGAGGTTCTACAAATACGTCAGTAACAAGAAGAGGATCAGGGATGTTGTAGGTCCCTTACTGAATGGAGTAGGTATCCTCATGGTGGATGATGCAGAAAAGGCCAAAGTACTCAATGCTTTTTTTTAACATTAGTTTTTACAGGCAGAGTCAGCTCCCAGGCAATTACACTGGGTAACACAGAATTGAGAAAAGAAGAGTGGCCCTTGTTGATGGAAAGTCAGGTTAGGAACTACTTAGAGAAGTTGGATGTGCACAAGTCTATGCGGCCAGATGAATTGCATCTGAGGGTGCTGAGGGAGTTGGCCAATGTGATTGCAGAGCTGCTAGCCATTATCTTTAAAAATTCACGGTGAATGGGGCAAGTCCCAGATGATTGGAAAAAGGCAAATATAGTACTTATCTTCAAGAAAGGAAAAGTGGAGGACCCAGGGAACGACAGAGCAATCAGCCTCAACTCAATCCCTGGAAAAATCATGGAGCAGGTCCTCAAAGAATGCATTCTAAAACACTTGGAGGAAAATAGAGTAATCAAGAATAGTCAGAATGGATTCACCAAGGGCAAAACGTGCCTGACCAACCTGATTGCCTTCTATGATGAGGTGACTAGACCTGTGGATGCAGGAATAGCCAGCAGTTAAAGTATAATTTGGGGGCCCCCAGAACCCTTCTAAACTTCCAGGCCACCCTGATGTAGGTCAAGGCCCCCTTCACGTGGGTCTGGGCCCCCTTCACCCACCTCAGCTACTGCTCCTGATAGCCACTCACCTGTCCCCAATATTCTGTCAGCCCCCAATATCATCCCCAAGATACACACCCTACCCCCAATATCCACCCCCAAAATCCACACCCTGTCCCCAATACCCAACGCCAGTTCGGATGCACCGTGATGGGGACAGGGCTCTGCTCCTCCATAACATGAGCATCCTGTTCCCAAAGGGGAGTGCAGCCAGGATAGGGAAGAATCATCCCTAACTCCCCTCCCTAAGGGCTGTGCTTTGAGGCTTCTGCCTCTAGCGCAGTTTGCGCATGCACAGGGGAGCTGGGGAGGCGGACATGCCTCCCTGTTCTCCCCTGTCCTGCCGGAACATGCTGGAAGAGCATTCCAAGACCTACTATTTTTAGGGGCTCGGCATTCTGGGGCCCTTATAAATAGAAAATGGAACCATAATGCTGTGTTCCAGGGACCACTATTCTAAATGGTGGGCCCCAGAACTCAACATTCCAGATCCATTCTCTATTTTTAGGGGCCCCAGAAAGCCAGCCCCTTAAAAATAGGGGGCCCTGGAATGCCATTCCAATGCATTCTGGCCTACTTTAACCCCTGGGAATAGTCATTGATGTGCTATACCTCAACTTTAGCAAAGCTTTGGGACTGTTTCTCACAGCATCATCAGCAAGTTAAGGAAGTATGGTTTGGATAAATGGACAGTAAGGTAGATAGAAAGCTGGCTAGATCACTGGGCTCAGTGGGTAGGGATCAATGACTCAATGGCTAGTTGGCACATAGTAACTAGTGGAGTGATGCAGGGGTTGGTCCTAGGGCTGGCTCTGTTCAACATCTTCATTAATTATCTGGATGATGGGATAGAATGCACACTCAGAAAATTCATGGATGATACCAAGCTGGGGGAGAAATGGTAAACATGCTGGAGGGCAGTGATAGGATTCAGGGAGACCTAGATAAATTGGAGCAGTGGGCCAAATGAAATCTCATGAGGTTTAACAAGGCCAAGTGCAACGTCCTGCACTTAGGATGGAAAAATTGCATGCTCTGCTACAGGCTGGAGTCCAATCAGCTAAGTGGCAGTAGTGTAGAAATGGACTTGGGGCTCATGGTGGATGGGAAACTGGACTGGAGTCAACAATGTGCTCTTGTTGCCAAAAAGGCCAATGGCATATTGGGCTGCATCAGGAGTGTTGCCAGCAGATCAAGGGATATGATTATTCCCCTCTATTCGGGGCTGGTGAGGCAGCATCTGGAATACCGTGTCCAGTTTTGGGCTCCACACTACAGACAGGAAGTTAACAAATTAGAAAGGGTCCATCGGAGGGCAACAAAAATGAATAGGGGGTTGGGTCACATGACTTACGAGGAGCGACTGAAGGAACTAGGCTTATTTAGTCTGCAGAAGAGAAGACTGAGGGGGAAATTTGATAGCAACCTTCAACTACTTGAACGGTTGCTCCAAAGAGGAGGGAGCTAGGCTGGTTTCAGTAGTAACGGAGGACAGAACAAGGAGCAATGGTTTCAAGTTGCAGTTGGGGCAGTTGAGATTGGATATGAGGAAGAATTTTCTCACTTGGAGGGTGGTGAAGCATTGGAATGGCTTACTTAGGGAGGTGGTAGAATCGCCATCTTCGGAAACATTTAAGGCCTGGTTAGACAAAACCTTGGCTGGGATGACTTAGTGAGCAGTCCTGCTTTTAGCAGGGGGTTGGACTAGATGTCCTCATGAGGTCCCTTCTAATGCTGTGATTCTAACTGTGAGACAAAGCAAAGTCCATTACTGCTTTTTCAATTGCAGTTGATGAAAGCACCAATGCCAGTGTGGTGTCTTAGCTTGCCATGTTTATCAGTGGAGTTGATGAGACTAAGCTCAACAGAGGAGCTGGTTGAATTGGTGTCAATGAAAACCCCAATAAGGGCACCTCTTCAGCTATTTGGTGGAAGATCTGAAGAAACTGGATGGAGAGTGGACAAGAGCTGTGGATCTGGCCACAGACAGGATAATGTCAATGATGGGCAAGAAATTGGAGATGTGACAAAACCAAAGGCCAAATTGCAAACTATTCACCAAAACCAACAGCTTTCACTGCATTTCACATCAAGAAGGTCAGTGTGGTAAAAAATTGAAAATGAATCAGGTGACATTGTCATTTTTGCATGGGGGAGGGCAGGTGGCATGAGCCCCAAGTCCCAGCACCAAATGCCCTGAGTCCTGTCAGCAGCAGGCAACTACCCTGAGCTCCCCAAATCCAGCCTTGATCCTGGGGACCTGGGACTGGCAGCAGCAGGCCCAGCCTCTGGCTGATGCCTGGGGGCTGGCAGGCCAAGCTGAGCATGGAGGCCAGATCAGAGGTGGAGCTGGCATGGCAGGGAATGGGGCCGAAGAGAGGGTGGGGATGGGCCTAGGTTCCAAACATTTTTTCTGAGCAGCAGGGCCCCTGCTTCACACCTTTGAAATTAAACTTCAGCTGTGGGAGAGGCAGCATAATGTGACACATTCTCTCACCTTGCAACACTCCCTTTCACTGCTGGACTCAAAGAGGTGAGGTCTCAGAAATGTATGTGGGCAAAATTGCTGTAATGAGAAAGAGCTTTCAAGAAGGAGTCTCTGATTTCAGGAACCACAAAGGAGGCCTGGCAATTTTCTGAACACAATTTGCTGTCAATGTGCATCCTGTGTCAGAGGAACTCCAAATAGATCTTACTGAACTCCTGGGTGACCCTCCTTGGAAGGGGAAGTTTTACAATATTGACGTAACCCTTCTGCTAGGGCGAGATGGCAGGACAAGGGCCAAGTTCTGTATCTAGGGGGTTCGCTAACAATGTAACACCATCAACCAGCTTGAGCCCCACCCAGATTTCTGGGAAATCATGCACCATTCCCTGGGCACCCCAAAGAGGTAAGGCTTCCCCACTCACTAGCACCAGATGAGTGTAGTATACAGGACTTCTAATAGTAGTAAACACAGAATGGAAAAGGCTAAATAACAAAAATCAGCACTGATTTAGGAAACTCAGTATAGAGAAAGGTTCCCAGCAACCCACACTGCATAACAGAACACACAAGACTTAACGGCAAAACCTGTACTTATCTGAGAAATCAGTACTAATCAGGCCCCAACATGACCCCACATATCATAACAGTGCTTGTGAACTCAATAGCAAAACCAGCACTGATCTAGAGAATCAGTGCAAAACAGGCTCCCAACCAACCCTAGGGTGCGTAGGGAGCATCTTTCACGGCAGCTGTCCACCAGTACCAACCACTGGTCACCCACTCCATCCACTAGCACCATTCTTTGGCTCTGCCTACTGGCCACTTGTGCTGTCTACCTCACCACTGCCTACTGGCTCCACCCACAAGTCACTCATGCCACCCAGCTCTCTGCTCTTACTGTCCACCAGCCACTCAGCTCACTGCTAGGCACTCTCACTGTCCACTGGCCTGTGTCCGGACATGCTATTTCACTTTGAGGGTTTCCCTTATTTCGATTAAATATTTGCTTATTTTGATTTAAGTTATTTCAAAATAAGGATTTTACTTTGAAATAACTCATTTTAAAATAAGTTATTTTGAAATAAGAGTTTATGTGTGAACATAGCCTCTGTGATTAAGATTAATAGAGTGTAAAGGTGCTAGACTGGGCAAAATATAAGTGCAGTGACTACTTCAGAACTGCTGCATGCCCTGAGGGACTAAAACTGTAGCCTAACATGCATGCTTGTAGGGTGGGGTCCCAAAACAGGGGTGTTCATTGCATCTCAGAAGACAGCACTGCAGTTAGGGCATAAGGAGGTAGGGCTAAGGAACCCAATTTCTGACAACAGGCATTTCTAGACTTAACATCACTTCCTACAGCATGTTGCTGCATGTCCAGTGTAGTTGATAAGACAGGGCCACAGACTATTTCTGATGTAATACAATAAAATGCTCGTTAAATAAGAAAGCTTTTTCCCTCACAAAATGGTGAGAAATAAGATACTTTTTCTGAATAATTTTTCAGGGGAAAGTTTTCATGTTCTGAAAGAAAAATTCAAACACAAAATACTTTTGGATTCCAAAATGTCACCATCATTCCTAATGTGAGTTGTCCTTCAAGTGCACTTACTTCCTATTTCCCTCCATAGATCAGGCTCCCTGGTCAGACTACATCTCCTGTGATGCACTAGACTTTGCCCTCTTGGTGAGAAAAGACAGTTCATCATGGTATTCAATGGATGCAGTGCACTGTGAGAGATTTAAGTCAGCACGATAGTCTGACCCATAGCGGACAATGCGAGCATCAGGAAATCTACACTACAACTCCCATGAGGCACCACAGAGGATCAAAATATTATAGTTCATGCATAAAGCATTCCATTTGGGGTGTTTAGTTGTCTGACAAAAAAATTGAAAAATGAAAGGGAACTTGACTTTTTTTGCAAAAAGAACCAAGACTGAAATAAAAATCTAATGTAGAAACAAAGAAATAGAATAAAAATGGGAAATTTCTGCCCCACCCACTGTCTTTTATTTCTTTACACCATAAAAGCAGCTTGCTACATCATCAGTCTCATGTCATTTAGTCTTGGGCCATCAATTTCCTTCCGTGCTGAGGAGAGCAGGAGCCGTATCGCTGCCTGATGTTATCAAACCACACAGTGTGCACGGGTCCTCCTGATACTGTGATCTGATGTCTCACTGTGCAGGGACAGGAGCACATTTATCTGCCTATATCTGGAATGCTTTAGGTGTTAAAAGGGACTGGCAGGTAAATTCTCTGATTTTGGAGAAGATATTAGTACTTGGAAAACTTTTCCATGAAGATCCTATCCACAGAATCACATTTAATGACTGTGAGACAAGTGGATCCTGCCCAGCCTGGCTCCTACAAACACTCAGTTCAGGCCCACTGAGGACAAACGGTAAGGGACTGCTGAATGGATTTGACTAATTGTGCGTGTTTATTCACTCTCTCTTTCTCACAACTGACTTCCTCAACTATCTCCAGTGCTGTTCAGTGTCCATACAGAGCCAGCATCCTATCCCATTTCTTTTCTTCCTTTCTTGTCTGTGTGTCCAGCTCACCCTATGTCAGGGGTCAGCAACCTATGCCGACCCCCATGTCAGCCCTGCCCATTGCACCCTCAGTGGATGCTGTGGGTGGGTGGGTGGGAGGCAAAAAGGGGCAGGGGCAGGCCTCTGGTTTAGGGGCAGGGCTGGCTCTCGTCCTAGTCAGTAGGCAGCCTCCAGGTTCAAGCTAGGACCAGCTCTCTCTCCTCGTGGCCTCCAGGGCTGGCCAGAGCCTCATCTCTTCCCCACTGACTGGCAGCTTCTGGCCCTGCAGTTGGAGCCAGAAGTGGGGGATGGGGGGCAGACCTGCTCCGCTCCCCTCCAGCCCTGCCCAGCAGGAGGCTGGGAGCCATGCACCATAGCTTCTGCTGGCCTGGAGCTGCAGCATACAGCTCATGCTGCTGAGCCATGGAGTACAGGGGGAGTGGGTCAGGTGGAGAAGCCTGAGCGGCGCTGTGTGCTACTCAGGCTTGGCTCCTATGCCGTTTTTGTCACGGGTGCCAGCGGTTTCTGACCTTGCCCTATGTGTTTAATTCTGTGTCTATCACCAACTGTCTGTCCAGAAGGCTCCCCACCCATCCACCTATCCCAGGTCTCTCACTCTCCCCAGTGTCCCTAAAAGTCATTATCTCTTCGTATATTTCTCACTCCCAGTCTCTGGGATCTGGCAGTTCCAGGCTATGAGGCTGGTGAGAATCTGCAATCATCATTAAAACACAGCACTGAGAATGTCCGAGTCACTGATTTCCCTCTGTCTACTCTCTGCTCTTAGGTGTGTGTGAGTGGTGGAGAGAGATCATCAGTTCACAGCAGGGGTTTCATGATGGCTGAGTTGCACACAACATCCCTGACACCAACAGAATTTGTCCTGGATAAAACAAAATATTACCAGACTGGATGCCTACCGTACATGGCACCTCCAGTGACCATCTACAGTATCATTCTGCTCATCTGCCTGTTCGGCTTGGTGGGGAACAGCATTGTCCTCTGGTTCCTTGGCTTCCACATTAAGAGGAACCCCTTCACTGTCTACATCCTCAACCTGGCTGTCACCGATGCTTGCTTCCTCCTTTTCACAGTTATTCTTAACATAACTTATCTGGTGGCATATTCATTTTGTGTGGTTACAGATTTTCTTTTGATAATGGATATACTTAATCTCTTGTCTCTGTTGATGTACAACAACAGCCTTTATCTCCTGACAGCTGTCAGCACTGAGAGGTGTCTATCTGTCCTCTACCCCATCTGGCACCGATGCAGCCGGCCCAGACACTTGTCAGCCATTGTGTGCACCTTGCTTTGGGTTCTCTCCATCCTGCTTTCTGGAACAATGACTTTCTTTTGTGTCATTTTTATAAGTGAAATCTGTGAGATATCCTTTCTATCCATGGGTATTCTAAATGTTGTGATACTTCTTCCCATCATGGCTCTGTCCAATCTGACCCTGCTCATCACAGTCCAATGTAGCTCACAGCGACGTCAGCCAGGGAAACTCTACATTGTTATTCTGCTCACTGTCCTCTTTTTCCTCCTCTTTGCTGTCCCTATGAGTGTTCAGGGCTTCCTAATTTACGATAAAATATATGGTTCTAATGAGATATTTCACATCATGGCCACTGTAAACAGCAGTGTCAATCCATTCATTTACTTTCTAGTTGGAAGCTACAAGAAGCAGCGATTCAAAGCCTCTGTCAAGGGTGCACTCCAGCGTGTTTTTGAGGAGAAGGTAAATCCCAGAGAAGATGGATGGACCATCACAGTAGACTTAGCAGAGACAGCCTCTTAAATTCCCACACGAACTAGTTGGGGAGACTGGGACTTGGGAGAGGGTGTTTACTAGCTCTCAGCATCAAAGAAAGTAGAGATGAAAAGACCTTGCAGGTCACTTGCTAAATTCCTTTTTAGAAAGGGCCAAGTCCTTCCTTAGAGAGCATCCCCAGGATTCCATGCAGTCATAAAGAACAGCAGTGAGTAACATGGGGCCAGACCTTACTCCCAGGGGAATCAAAATTACTGTGGTTGTTTACTCCATCTCTGCTCCTCTTCAGCTCAGAGAGAGGATTTGCCTCTCTCAGTGATTTTAGCTCTTAAGCCTTACATAGCTGCAAACATCTTTTCCAATTAAAATAGTAGAAGAAGGGCCTTGACCAAAACCTGACCAGGTCTATTCTTTGATAGTGGGGCATTGGGGTGAAGTAGACCCTCAATCATAGCCCTAGACCAAACAAATGCTAAACCCCCACCCATGTCTTAATTTCACCAGGCTGGAAGGAGGTGGTGACCCCTTTTAATATTCTTTTTGCTAAGGGTAGCTTTTATCCTTTAGCCCACCTAAACAGAGTTTGTACAAGCAAGAGAGTAGCATATTACAAAAGATTATTTCATGTTTCTATTCAGTAGAATTACAGATATTGACAGATTTGTGCTCAAATAAACCCAAATACCATTACCCATATTGCCCTGCACCCATAGTGAAACTATGCTAATAGGCTCTTTTGTGCTAATACAAAACCCATGCAGATCAGTTGCCCTGCCCCACCCACCCCCCACTGAAGCTGTTAGGTAGAGCTTCTAGATCTGCCTTACATAAAGAAACATTGAACCAGAGTTGCTTTTCTGTGGGTTGGCAAGTCAAGCAAGACTAGTTCTGTCCTAACAGATGGGAGGAGACTTGGAGGCTATTATCCTTCTACTCTATTGCCTTATCAGTCTGATAGTCAAAGTTCATTCTAGACCACTCTCTAGCACTCTCATGCTTTGGAACAGAGACTTGAGATTTGGCCAGGGATGTCTGGAACAGTTTAATCTGACTTTCAAATTTTGCATGAATGTTCAGCTTGTCTGCATGATCCCACACTCCATGTGTGTGATTTGGGTTTGAACCCTGTGCATTCTGAATGTAAAACAGCCATAATAACCAGTACACTCTTGAGCATCCTATTGAAGTAAAGATATTTGGAATCTGACAAAAAATATGTGGGCCTCTGGCTATGTCTGCACCTAAAACAGCTATTTTGAACTATTTAGTTTGAATTATCTAGTTTGAACTAAATCGACTTAATTCAAACTAAGTTAGTTTGAATTAGCATGTTCCTACCAGCAGCCTAAGTTGAACTGGCATGTCCATGCAGGTACTTCCTAGGTTGGCTTAGGAGGGGTACATCCTGTGAAGTGTGCCAGCATGGCTCCTAAGAAGGGCCCAGGCTCAGCCTTGTGCCCATTGTGGCTGGCAACTGGCAGAACGAGGAGGTCATGGACCACACACACAGATCATGCGACATGCCAGAGGGGTGCCCAGCACCTGCTATATGCTACCCAGTGCTCTCTTCTTCTGGAGCACACTCTTTCAGAACCCTGACAGTGCAGAGGCAGACAGCAGCACCACCACCATGCTGGTCCTGCAAGCTGCTAGGCTGATGGTACTGTCCATGCCCCATCGCTTCTCGGCATGGGAAACCAGCAGCAACTGGTGGAAATGTGTTAACCTCACCACCTGGGATGATGACCAGTGGCTCCAGAATTTCTGCATGAGCAAGCAGACCTTCCTCAAGCTTGTCTGCTAGCTAACCCTGGTCCTGCAGCACAGGGATGCACAATTCAGACCCACCCTGCCTGTGGACAAGAGAGTGGCCATCATGGTCTGGAAGATGGCAACCCCATACTCCTACCGCTCTGTTGCTCACCACTTTGGCATCAGCAGGGCCATCAGCTGAGTCACCTCATCACTCCGGGCACCCTGCAAGACTCCATTGATGGCCTCACCACACTCGGCTTCCCCAGCTGCAGGGTTATTGTGGATGGGACCCATATCCCTGTCTGAGCCCTGGAACACCAGGCCATGGACTACAAGAACTGTAAGGGCTACCACTCCATGGTCTTGCAGGCCCCCATGGATCACCGAGGGCTCTTCATGAACGTTTACGTGGGAGGGTACACAATGCGCATGTCCTCAGGAGCTCTGCCCTGTACAAGCGGATGCAGACAGGCACCTTCTCCCACACACACAACATCACTGTCAGGGACGTGCAGGTGCCCATCCTCATTGTGGAAGATGCTGCCTACCCCTTGCTCACCTGGCTGATGAAGCCCTACACTGAAAACTTGTATGTCAGCAGGGAGCTCTTCAACAGAAGGCTCAGGAGGTGCTGCCTCATTGTGGAGCATGACTTTGGATGATGGCTCAGGGCACGATGGAGGACCCTCCTGATGTGCCTGCACATCATTGAGTGCACCATCCCCAAGGTTGTCAGCTCCTGCTGTGTGCTTCACAACCTCTGTGAACTACAGGGGTAAAGGGTCCCCCATGTTTGGGAGGCCGAAGCCAAATCACTCACCAGGCAGTTTGAGCAGCCCAATGCCATGCCCCAGATGCTGTGAGCCCAGCAGTAAGCAGTCATCACCTGAGACGTGCTCAAGAACCACTTCCTCAGTGTGGAGTGCTGAGGGCTGGGCCTGCTACCAGACACCTTCACCTCCCCCCCGCTCATGCCTGTACCCCACCCAAAACACTCTATTGCTCCCACCCTGTCCCCAAACCAATAAAAACAACCAGACCAAAGATTTCAGTTTCTATGGTTTTATTTACAAGGGAGTTCAGGGACAGTGAGGGAGTTTGGGGCAGTGAGGGGGTTTAGCAGTGGGAGCTGCAGGGGATGGGGGTTTGAGGGAGAATGAGGAGGTTTGGGGGTGGGAAGGTCAGGGGGACATTGCTACTGCCCTGTGGGGGCATGCCCCAGGCCTGCCCATGGACACTCCGTGTCCTGGGGCACAGGCAGTGAGGGACTCCAGGGTCCCTGGAAGCAGGACTTTCGGCCCACTGGATGCGCCTCCAGCTGCTTGAGGCCGTCAACCTGGTGCTGGAGGATGAGGCTCTGCTGCTCAAGGGCAATGGTTTGCCTCTTGAAGGTGACAGTTTGGCCTTCTATGAGCTCCAGGAGCAGTGGGGCATCCCATGGCTGACCCCCTGGCGGGCGTCCATCCTCTCGTGCCAGGCGTGCTATGGACCAGTTCCCCCAGCTGCTCATTTCATGAGTGGTGGGTCCTCCTCCTCCACCTGGTCATGGCTGGCAGGCTCCCAAGAGTGGAACATCACATGGTCACCCAAGCTGCTGGAGGGAAGCAGAGAACAGGGTTCCTCCCATTAGCTAGCTGGCTGGTGCTGTGTACAGCCTGACAGCAGCTGCTGTGCTCTGAGTGTCTCCCTGCTTCCTGACCCCTGTCCTGCAGGACAGGGCCCCCAAGGTACACGTAGCCATTCTGTGCTTCCCAGGTCATGTACAGTGCCATGGTGCTAGCAGCAGTCAGCCCTGCCCCCTGGGAGTCTCCTGAGGCCACGCGCCAGAGTTGTTGGCTGCATGCTCTCTGCCCTCGATGCTCCCAACTCTGGCTCCCTCCGCTGCCAGGCCCCCACACTGTTTGGGTCTGGGTTGCTGCTGCCACATGGTCCCCACCCCCCTCTGCCCCATAGGAGGGCCTCTGTACTCCCACCCCCCCATCCCCAGGACCCTGCCTGTCCCCGGTCCATGTCCCCCTGCAATGCCTCTGCCACAGCCATGCCCAGCCCTGCCTGCACGGAGGGAGGAAGGGAGCACTCACCAGCAGGTGCTGTGGGTATGCAGCATGATGTGCCCTCAGGGTATTTCTCAGGTAACGCAATAGAATCCTGCACTGTAGCTGGTTGGAAAAGAAAGCTTTTCCCCCCAGGTGATGGTGACACATAAATTATTTTTGCTGAGTAATTTTTCAAGGGGAAGTTTTCAAATTTTGAAAGAAAAATTAAAAACTAAAATACTTGGATTCTGAAAGTTCACCATTGTTCCTCATGGCAGCTGTATTTCAAGGGTCCTTAATTCCTATTTTCCTCCATAGACCAGGCTCCTTGGTCAGACTACATCTTCCATGGTGCACCAGATTTTCCCCTCTTGGAGAGAAAAGACAGTTCATCATGGTAGTCAATGGGCACAGTGCATTGTGGGTGATTTAGTTCAGCAAAGTAGACTGGCCCATAGAGGAGAATGGGAGCCTAAGGAACTCCAAATTCCAACTCCCATGAGGACCACAGAGGATCAAAATATTGTAGTTTACGCCTAAAATATTCCATTTGGGCTGTTTGGTGTTCTGACAAAAAAATGAAAAAAGAAAAGATGTTTGACCTTTTTTTTTTGCCCAAAAAAGAACCCAGATGGAAATAAAAATCTAATTTAGCAACAAAAAAATAATAGAGGTTTGAAATTTCTGTCCCACTCACTGTCTTTTATTTCTCTACACCTTCAAAAGAGCTTGCTACAACATCTATCTCATGCCATTTAGTCTTCAGCCATCAATTTCCTTCCTGCTGAGGAGAGCAGGAGCCATATCACTACCAATGTTATCAAACTAAATGTGCATGAGTCCTCTTGATACTGAGATCTCAATGTCTTACTGGGAGGGACAAGAGGACATTTATCTGCTTACATCTCAAATGCTTTGGGTGTCAAATGCTCCATAGAGACTGGCAGATAAATTCTCTGATTTAGAAGAGATTATTACTTGGAAAACTTTTGCATGAAGATCCTAGCCACAGAATCACAGTTAGTGACCGTGAGATGCTGAGATTCGGAAGTGGATCTAACCTAGCGTGCCTCCTGTAAACACTTGATTCAGGCCCAGGAAGGTAGAATGGTAAGGGACTGCTGAATGGATTCCGTGTTCTTTAGCACCACTAATTGTGCATGATTATTCTCTTTGTCTTTACCTCCTTGACTTCCTCAACTGCATCCCACAGTGTTGTTCCACGTCCATACATAGCCAACATCCCATCCCATTGCTTTTCCTCCTTCCTTGACTCTATGTCCAACACATACTATATGTTTAAATCTCTGTGTCACCAACTGTCTGTCCAGGAGCCTCCTCACCTACCCCCCTTTCCCCAGGTCTCTCACTGTCCCCAGCATCCTCAGAAGTCATTATCTCTTTGTATATGTCTCACTCCCAGTCTTTGGGATCTGGCAGTTCCTGGACATGAGGCTGGTGAGAATCAGCAATGATCACTGAAACACAGCACTGGGGGTGTCTGAGTCACTGATTCCTCTCTGTCTACTCTCTGCTGTCAGGTGTGTGTGAGAGCAGTGGAGAAAGAGCGATCATCATTTCACAGTGGGGGTTTCACAATGGCCCAGTTGAACACAACATCCCTTACCCCAACAGAATTTGTCCTGGATAATACCAAATAAAACCAGACTGGACACCCACTGGACACTGCAACTTCAGTGACCATCTACAGCATCACTTTGTTCATCTGCATGTTTGGCCTGGTGGGGAATTGAATCGTCCTCTGGTTTGTCAGATGCCATATTAAGAAGAATGCCTTCACTATCTACATCCTCAACCTGGCTGTCACCGATGCTTGCTTCCTCCTCTTTGCAATTACTCTTATCATAACTTATATGATGGCATATTCATTTTGTGTGGATACAGCATTTCAGTCAGTGATAAGGAACGTATTTATCCTCCTGTATCTGTTGATGTACAACAACAGTGTTTATCTCCTGATGGCCATCAGCACTGAGAGGTGTCTGTCCGTCCTCTGCCCCATCTGCTACTGATGCTGGAAGCCCAGACATTTGTCAGGCATTGTCTGTGCCATGCTATGGGGTCTCTCTATCCTGCTTTCTGGAACAAAGGCTTTCTTTTGTGTTATATTTAGAAGTGAAATCTGTGGGATACCCTTTCTATACATGACCTTTCTGAAGGTAGCAATAATCTTTTCCATCATGGTTCTGTCCAATCTGACCCTCTTCATCAAAGTCTGATGTAGCTCACAGTGACGTAAGCCAGGGAAGCTCTGCATTGTTATTCTGCTCACTGTCATCTTCTTCCTCATCTTTCCTATTCCTATGCGTATTGAGACCATCCTAATTTACCGTAATATATATAGGTTGAATTAGATGCTTTACATGCTGGCCACTGTAAACAGCAGTATCAACCGATTAATTTACTTTCTGGTTGGAAGCTACAGGAAACAGTGATTCAGAGCCTCTGTCAAGGGTGCACTCCAGAGCATTTTTGAGAAGATAAATCCCAGAGAAGATGGAGGGACCACCAGAATAGACTCAGTGGAGACAGCCACTAAATTTCCTTCACCAGCCAGCCAGGGAGACCCTGATCTTGAGAGAGGGAGTTCACTAGGTCCTAGAATCAAAGAATTTAGTGATGAAACGATCTTACAGGTCACTTGTTAAATTTCTCCCTTCTTGGGGTCAAATCCTTCCCTAAATTGCGTCCCCAGGATTCTGTGCAGTCATAAAGAACCGCAGTGGGTCACATGGGGCCGATCCTGCTGCCGGTGGAATCAAAATTACTGTCAGGGACTCTTCATACAATCCTCACTTTCTCTGTATATATGCTGAGTGAAAATTCAATGACTTGGAGAAAAGGCGGGGTGGGCAGGGAAGGGAAATGATAGTCACACTGATGCCAGAGTATGCCTGAGTAAATTTTTCCAAGCCAGCTCCCCTGTATAGCAACGCTCCCACAGAAAGCAGGGGATCATTTCACACAGTTCAAGGCCCTCACTGGTCCCAGCTTCTCTCTGAATCGTTCACCTTTAGGGGAAACAGTACAAACTAACTATCGAATAATCAAACTTCAACTCATTTGGCATGGTTGTGCTCAGAAGGGACTGTGGTAACTGCCTGGCATTGCTCTACAAACCTATTTCTCTGTATTCGACCTGGCATTGATGATTTGAGAAATGTGTGTCAATGTGGAGAACATATTTACAGTTTATGAATTTGTTGTGAGATGAACTGTCTGTATGTATCTATATATCAAGGTGCAAATTTTATTGTGATAATAAAACTTTCATTTGCCTTCTCGCAGTGTTTATAGCTCCATCATGTGGACTGAATTCCAAAGGTTTGTAGGCCAGAGACACTACAGAAGGTCATCTGATAATGATCATCCATTCAAATGGAAAACTCTGAGGACTGCGATGGCTGCTGCCAAGGGCATGCCTATTTTTTAAGTTTGAATTTGGTGGTGAGATAACTAAGCAACAGATGACCTGAAGAGGGACTCTGAGCACCTGATGATCACCCCCTGGCCACCCTCTGACTATATAAGTGGCCACCACCCCATCCCTCCTCAGTTCTATTTTCCACCCTCAGTGACGGTATTGGCACAGCTCGCTCCTTGCGATCACACAAGCAGCCTGTCTCTGCATCTTTTATGAGCCACTTGCTTGACTGGGAGAACCTCTTTGTGGATGTTGTTCCACTGAAAAGTGCTACTCTCAGTGAGCGCACAGCCTCGGAGCAGGAGCATCACTCCTACTTGCCACTTGCCATGCCAGGGTTTAAACCTTAAGCTGCCTGTGGCAAGGCCGTTCCATGGGGTGACCCCCACAAGAAGTGCCTCTGGTGCCTGGGCGAAGCCCATCTGGTCACCGACTGCTCTATCTGTCTGTCTCTCAAACAGCGGACCATTAAGAACAGAGAGGGCTCCAGTGCCGAACAAGCACACAGTGCCGAGTTGGAGGCCAATCGCAGCTGTATTCATAGCCAGAGAGCAGCACCGAGAGGGCTCCAGTGCTGATCAGCTGCGGGGCCCATTCCTGGGTGTGTTCTGCAGCCTTCGCTCCCTGTCTTCCAAGTCCTTCATTTAAAACACCTGCAAACAGAGCATAATACACCCGGTGAAGCTCACACGGGTGTTAACAAACCTCTGATCATCTTTGAGTTTCTGTTGAAATGACTCAGTAGGAGCGCTGGTGAAGTTTGCAAACAGATCTTCCTGTGAAAAAATCCACATAATACAGAGACAGGCCCTTGCATAAAGCAAGAACAGGCTGTTCCATAACCGTCGCTGAGGGCAGAAAAAAGGAACTGGGGAGGAGCAGGGCTGGGGCCACACATATGGCCAGGGGGCAGTGACTGCCAGCCTTGTCCTGACAGGCTAAGGCTGTGCAACACAGACACTTAATACTGACTGTATCCAAGAAGTGCTTGAAGAAGCACTTTTAGTTCTCCTTCAAGTGCTGCTCACATCATTCAGTTACAAGCGTCTATGTGCCGCAGTGCATGGTAGCTCGGGAAGTCTTTAGCATTAGCCTGTCAGGTCAGGGTGCGCAGCCAACACCCCCTCCATGCCACGACCACGGCTATATAGGTGACCGTGACCCTGACCCTCCCAGTTCCTTTTTCCACCATCAGCATCAGTTTTGGATTAATGTAAACTTGTGAAATACAAGTGCCTGTCTTGGCACAAAATTCAAGATGCCCGGTTTCAAGCCATGCTTAGGGCTGCAAGGCTTTCCCAATGGATTACCTACACAAGAAATGTCTCATTTGCCTGGGTGAGTCCCACCTCATGGCGGAGTGCCCCATTTGCCGGTCCTTCAAGCGGCATCTCCTCTTGATCTCGGGGAATTGAGCCAAGACCCCTGAAACCAGCCGAGCCACAAGCGCTCCGCTGGAACCCTGATCAGTCCGGGCTCAGGACCCCCCACCACCGATCATCGGTACCAGGCTCAAAATCTTGACCCGCAACGGTACCACCCCAGCACCAAGCTTGTCAGTCGCCAGGTAGACTCTTAGCCACCCCGAGAAGGGTACCAGAACAGGCAACCACAATGGCCCACCATGGGCACCCAAACCTCACCCTGGTGCGAAAGATGAAGAAAAGAACTAAAACGGCGGCTTCTTCATCGGCACTGCAGGGCCTGGTACTAGCCCCCATGGTAATGACGTCCAGCCCGGTACTGCCGGATCCAATACCACTGGATTCAGTACCGCCAACTGAGGAATCAACATTGATACCGGTATTGGCATGCAGCTCTACGCCATCTCCCAACCGGATACCAACAACCAGCCCGACGCTGGGCCCAAGCATGGCACCTCCCAGCCCTCCTCCAGTACAACAATCTAGTACAGAGGGGCAAGAAACTCCTCTCCATTGCTCCTCTGAAGAGCTCTCGGTACTGGGCTCCCAGACATCAGGAGGAAGGTCTTCCAGATCATCCTCCGAGGACCGCTTCCTTCCTCCACAGAAGGAGCGCCTGAGGAAGAGACTTTGGAAGAGTTCCATATCTCCGAGTTCGAGGAGGTCAATCAGACCATGGCTACAGGGAGAAATTTCCACTCCCCCTACGGCAACGCCTCTAACGAGATCACATCATAATGAGTGGACCCTCAACTGGCTGAACACAGCAACCAATGATGTCTCCTCATTACGCCCAGTCGCCACTGCCGGAGTCCTCGGATTTTTCTGACGATGAACCTGACCCTGACTCTACACAACGTAGTAGATCACGGGCTCAATCCTCCTCTTCACCTGATCAGTGCCTATTTGACATGTCCACTAACTGCAAAGAAGACCCCAGCGTCGAGCAGGACCTCCTCCGCTGTATGGTGGTGAACCTAAAATTGGAATTGAGAGTAATCCAGGAAGAGGATGACTCCCTCTTCGATGCTTGCCATAAAGCCCCCCAGCGAGGGTGGCAATTCCCTTGCATTCAGGAGTATACTGCACTGTCCAGGAATGCTGGCAAATGCCTTCCTCAATCCTGCCAGTGTCCAAAGCTGCAGATAAGAAATACTACATCTCTCCAGAGGGGTTTTCCTTCTTGTTTCATCATCCCACTCCAGGATCCCTGGTGGTTCATGCCGTAAACCAAAGGGAGAGATAGGGCCAGCCGAGTTCCATGCCCAAGAACAAAGAGGTGAAGAAGCCCAACCTCCTGGGGAGGAAAGTTTACTCCTCCACTGCCCTCCAGCTCCGTATTTCCAACCATTCAGCCCTAATGACATGTTACACCTTCAAGCTGTGGGAGGCCATGTGAAATTTCTGCACAACCATCTCCAAGGAGCACATGAGAGACTTTGAGGCAATGCTCGAGGAGGGAGAGAGGGCATCCAGAGATGCTCGAGCGGCAACCTGGGATGCAGTGGACACGGTTACCCGCACTATGGCCTCCTCAGTTGTCATTCGTCAGCTGGCCTGGCTCCAAGGCTCCAGCCTATCCACGCAAATGCATCAAATTATTCAGGACCTCCCCTTTCAGGGTCCTGACTTCTTTGCTCCATCCACAGACACGAAGCTCCATGATATGAAGGACTCGAGGGCCATGCTTTGATCCTTAAGGATATATACTCCACAACCCATCAGGCGCTCGACGAAGCCACATCAGCAGCTCCAGCAGCAGGTAGAGCAGCTAAAGCAGCAGCTTCAACTGCAGAGTCAGTTCCCAAGATCCCTCCAGTTTCCCTAGTGCCATCTTGTGGACCTGGACAAGGACAAGACCCGCTCAGGGAAAGGGGGAAAGCTCAGCGCCTCACAGTCAGGAAGGCGCAGGCAGGGACCTGATCGCTCATCTGGCCGTAAACAGCATTTTTGACGGTCCCCTCGAGGGCAGTGCACCAGGGCCCCTGTTTCCCCACCACCACCTCTGCCACTTTGCTCACCGGTGGACCCGTGTGATGTCAGACCAGTAGGTTCTTGACGCAGTGGTGCAAGGATACCGTATCCAGTTCCTTTCAATCCCTCAGGACAGGAAACTGCCCCCTCGTGCAGCATCAGAGAACCAGGAACTGTTAAACAGGCTTGAGGCCAAATGTCAAAAACTCCTCTCCCTCAGGGCCATAGAAAAGCTCCCCAAACGAGAGCGGGGAAAAGGGTTCTACTCCCGCTACTTCTTGGTCCCCAAACCCAATGGGGACCTACGATCTATTCTAGACCTCAGAGCACTAAACAAATACATAAAGAGAATAAAGTTCTGCATGGTTTCCTTACCCCAGATTGTCCCCTCCCTGTCCCCAGGAGACTGGTTCGCAGCCCTCACCTTAAGTACACTTACTTTCACATAGCCATCCGACCCCACCACAGACGATTCCTCAGGTTTGTGGTGGCACAAAACCACTACCAGTTCACTGCCCTCCCCTTCGGGCTATCGTTAGCTCCCAGGGTGTTCACAAAATGCGTGGCACCGGTCACAGCGTTTCTATGCAGGAGGGGTACAAGAATCTACCCCTTCCTATACAATTGGCTTATAGTGGGCAAGTCAAGTCAACAGGTGCAAAACCACGTCAACCTGGTGGAAAGACTCTGCAAGTTGCTTTGCTTCTGCATAAACACAAAGAAGTCCAACCTCTGCCCCACTCAGGACATAGAATTCATCGGGGCATGACTAAACACTCAACGGGTCATGGCATCCTTGCCCCTGTCAAGAGTTCGGTCCATTTGCACCATCATTACGGAACTGCAAGTGCTGGGTGTAACCACAGCGTGCTGGTGCATGCAGCTTCTGGGACGCATGGCGGTGGCCACTTCGGTAATCTGAACAGCACGCCTGAGAATGAGACCTTTCCAGCTCTGGTTCGCCACGATGTTCTGGCCATGGAGAGACCGTCTGGACAAGGTACTCTCGGTTCCCCAGTACGCCCTCGAGTCTCTCCAAATTTGGAGGGACCCCTGCTTCGTGATGGGGGGTATCCCATTCAGGGAGCCCAAGCCCTCAGTGACCCTGATAACAGATGCTTCGGACTCAGGTTGGGGAGCCCACCTGTCTGGGGGCCTCTGTACACGGGTGTTTGAAGCCCTGAGGACAAACTCCTCCACATAAACATGAAGGAGCTCTGGGTCATTAGATTGGCCTGCACAACCTTTCTCGACAAAATCCGCTATAGAATGGTCCAGATCCTCACAGACAATACAATGGCCGTGTTTTATACCAACCGGCAAGGGGGGGTTTGCTCCTCGGCTCTATGCGAGGAGGTGTGCAAGCTTTGGCAATTAGCGATAGACCACCACTTTACGCTGATTGCCTCCCACTTCCCCAGGGTAGACAACGGCCTAGCGGACTCATTCAGCAGAAAACCCCTAGCGAATCACAAGTGGTCCTTCCACCACAAGGTGTTCTCCCTGCTGATAAACAGATGGGAACCCCCCCAGGTGGAACTGTTTGCCACGAAACAAAACTGCAAATGCCCCAATTTTGTTCCCTCTGGGGTCAGGAGGAGGGCCCTCTCAGTGACGCATTCCTCCTCAGTTGGTTGGGGACCCTGATGTACGCCTTCCTGCCATTTCCTCTGATCCACAGAGTGCTACTGAAGGTCCTTGCAGACGGAGCACACATCATCCTGATAGCTCCGGACTGGCCCAGGCAACACTGGTTCCTGCTTCTGCAGGACATGTCCATAAGGACCCCGCTCCACCTAGCTAAGTGGGCAGATCTCCTAACACAGGACTCGAGATGCCTTCAGCACCCGAATCCAAGTCTCTTACATTTGACATCCTGGATGATCTCTGGCTCAGTGAGCAAGAGAGGTGCTGCTCGGATAGGGTTAAAAAGGTCCTGGTTGGTAGCAGAAAACGCTCCACCAGGTCCACCTACATCACAAAGTGGAAGAGCTTCTCCACTTGGTGCCACGGCAAAGAAATAGACCCTATCTTCGCATCAATCCATACAACTCTGGACTATCTCTTAGACCTAAGAGAAAAAGACCTATCCCTGTCCTCACTAAGAGTCAACTTAGTGGCAATTTCAGCCTTCCACCAAAGAGTTGATGGTGCCCCAGTCTTTTCACACCCCATATCTCACAGGTTCCTGAAAGGGGTGGAAAAGCTCTTTCCCCACCCTCATAAGCCCACCCCTCAGTGGGATCTGAATGTTGTGCTATGGGCTTTGACAGAGCCGCCCTATGAACCCTTAGATTCAGCTACTCTGCTAGTGTTGTCTTGGAAGGTGGCTTTCCTGGTAGCAATCACCTCAGCTTGAAGGCTTTCAGAGTTGCGAGCTCTTTTATCCAAACCCCCATATACGACATTCTTTCTGGACAAGGTGGTCCTCCACCACCATCCTTCCTTCCTGCCTAGGGTGGCCACTCCTTTTTACATGAATCAAGAAATTTGCCTGCCGGTTTTCTGTCCTGACCCCCAGATTACAGAAAACCAGAGATGGTGGCACACCTTGGATGTAAGGAGAATGCTCCGAATTTATATCGAGCGCACACGTTCTTTTCGTAAGACCTTCCAGTTCGTTGCGGTCGCCGAACGCATGAGAGGCTCTCCAGTGTCCTCTCAATGCATCTCCAAATGGATTGTAAACTGCATCAAAGACTGCTACGGAAGGTCAAACATGCCTCTCCCAGGGACTGTAAGAGCCCACTCTACCAGAGGCCAGGCATTTTCCATGGCCTTCCTTGCCAAGGTCCCGATCCAAGAGATCTAGAGGACTACTATGTGGTTGTTGATACAGACCTTGATGATGCACTACTCCATTGCCCAACAGGCTAGAGACGATGCCATTCTGAGCAGAGCTGTAGTCAGTGTGGGTAGACTGTAACTCCTCCCACCATCCTGGGGTACGGCTAGCAGTCACCTGTAACTGAATAATGTTAGCACTGCTCGAAGAAGAACGGTTGGTTACTAGCCAGTAACCATTCTTCTTTGAGATGGGCTGCTCACATATGTTCAGGCCCCTCCCACTACCCCCACTAATGGAGTTGGCAAAGGTATATGGAACTGAGAAGGTCAGGGTCACAGTCACCTATATAGCCGTGGTTGCGGCGTGGAGGGGGCGTTGGCTGTGTGCCTTGACCTGACAGGCTAATGCTAAAGACTTTCTGAGCTACCATGCGCTGCAGCACGTAGACACCTGTAACTGAATGTATGTGAGCAGCCCATCACGAAGAAGGACGGTTACTGGTGAGTGACCAACCGTTCCTCAGTGTGGCCATTTATTCTTCCATTTTTAATCACACTTTTGAAATTTTGCATTTTCCTTTTCTTTTCTTCCTGTTCTTCTTTTGATTTTTCCTTTTCCTTTGTGATAACTTTTCCTTTGGCTTTGGTTAGCTCAGTTTACTGGGTAGGTCCATATAGGCTGCAAAGTATAAATACAGTACTGCCCTCAAACAACCGTGACGGCTGTGCTATATGTCTTTCTTTTCATAAGTAATTTTTCAGCTTCTTTTGTACTTACCATTTAATATTTTTGAGGGGTCAAGAGTCTTATAAACTTCAGTACTGCAGAGAATTTCATTGAAATTTGGTGTTTTTCATTTATAGCTACATGCTAGAAACCTTCTTTTCACTTATTTTTACTTATTATAATTATTTTGTATTAAACTTCTAATGGACATAGACCCAAGCCTATATGAAAAATTTGTAAGATTTGACTGCCAACATTTCAAATGTGATATTTTAGTTGGTTTTGAGTCATCTTTAATTTTACCACTTTTCATTTGTTAATTAATGCACATACTTTTTTTCAAAAAATAATGTTCATTTTAACTTTGTAGTTCAGAATTAGCTTATTTATGTTAAGTGAAAAATGATTAACTTACAATCTTCGGCTATGTCCACATATACATTGTTATTTCAAAATAAGTTATTTCAAAATAAAGACCTTATTTTGAAATAAGTTAATTCGAATTAAGGGAAAGCCTGCTATTGAAACGGCGGTTATTTCAAAATGGTTATTTTGAAATAAGGCTGTTTGGACATGTTGTTTCGAAACAGTTGTTTCGAAACAATGGTGTTGTTTCAAAACAACATGTCCAAGTAGCATTATTTTGAAATAACCATTTCAAAATAACAGCCGTTTTAGAATGAATGGGCTTTAAACTGTTTCGAAATGACGGTTCTTATTTCGAAATGACAGAGCCCGTCATTTCGAAATAAGAAAACATCATGTGGACCTAATCTTTTTTATTTCAAAATAACCAGTGTTATTTCAAAATAAAAGAGATGTGTGGACATACCCTTCATGATGGAAAGATCTTTAAAAATATCATACTCAAGAATAATTTACGAGTTCCAGAGAGACAGTCATGTTAGTCTGGGTCAGCAAAACAAATAGGGAGTCCTGGGAGCAGGGGGGACTGGGGCCACAGGGAGGGTGGCTGTGGGGGCCTATAAGGGGCCCTTTAGGGCACCCCTACAATAGGCCTTTCCCTAGGACCCCTGATTCCCTAAGGCTGCCTTTGAGACAGTGATTGGCTTCAAGATATTGCTTTTACAGAAGATATTATATAGCACTTGAACTCACTCAACACAAGAATATCAGGGCACAACCAAGTGGGGGTAGAACACTGTGCTACCATTAATGCATTTGAAATTAAACTCCAGCTATGGGAGAAGCAGCATAATGTGACACAATTCTTCACCTCGAATGGCTCCCTGGCACTGTTGGGACTCAAAGAGACGAGGCCTCAGAAAGGTGCATGGCAAAATTACTGGACTGAGAAAGTCATTTCAAGCATGCTTCTCTGACTTCAGAAACTGTGAAGGAGACTTTCCAATTTTCCGCACACAATTTGCCGTCAATGTACGTGCAGTACCAGAGGAGCTCCAAGTGGATCTTACTGAACTGGCCAGCAATCATCCATGGAAGGGCGAGTTTTACAATATCGGGAGTCTCACATTTTATCAATATCTGGGATCAGATTATCCCAAACTGAAGTCCTCTGCCTCAAGAAGTCTTTCCATCTTTGTGAGCATGTATGTCTGTGAACAACTATTCACCATCCTGCCAAGTTCCAAAGGGGTAGCTCTGTTAGTTCAGTAAAGCAAAAAAAGCAAGAAGTCTTGTGTCACTTAAAGACTAACATTTATTTCATGTGTTAAATAAATCTGTTAGTCTTTAAGTACCACAAGACTCCTTGCTCCTTCCTTTTTTATTCACCATCCGAAACCTCAACATATCTAAATGCCATTCTAAACTCAGTCACATGCTCCTAAACTCAGTATGCAAGATAGCCTCAGTCTCATCAGTTGTTTTAAACATTGATGCATGGGGTCAAGCCAACAGATGTTAGGTATTTGGCAACAGCAGTGGCAATCACTAAAATCTAAAATAAATTTCAGTAACTGCCAGCATGGCTTGTCTTTAGCTACTTCTATCTTAATAACTAGCACTGAATCAGGCCTTTGTCAAATGACAGACATCAGTTCTGCTATAAGGATGAATTTTACACCTCTAGTCTAGATTCTTATTCTGCGTGCATTAGGATTTTAAGATGAAGTGACAAGCCCATCATGGACATGGCACAGTTTGCAGTTCCTCACTACACAGCCTTAGGTCTATGCTATGAGAGCTACTGCTGTGGCAGTTTTCTAGAGGAGAACTCTCCTTCATGCATGGCACTTGTGATGCAGTGCTGAGCTTTGAGTGTTACCTGGAGCCCTTTTGGGACATCAACACCTAAACACATGATCCAGAGCTTGTTTCAGAGCTGTTCAGGAGCACCAGGCTGATGCTGAAAACGCCAAAGTTTGGCCCCAGAAGGTGGTGAAAGCAGGTGGCTTGCTCCAAAGAGAGAGTACAACCCTTGAGGACAGTTCACACACTGAAGGGGGTTCCTTCCAGGAGTCAGGGGCTGTTTCAGATTCATTGGACTTGTAAATCTATGACAGTGATGAACTGTGAAGATGTCTATACAACTGATGAATTCTGTGTTAGCTTATGAAATCCATGCATCTGTGTCAGGCTGCAACATCCATTCTGAACAGGTAACCTTTTGCATTCTCTATGAACTGTTTGCCTCCACGTTGGGTCAAAAAGTCAAAGTCTGATGACAAAAGTAGTACATCATAGTTGACTCTAAGTAGCCGATCATTGAAAAGCTTAGTCATTCAAGACAGAAGACTGGTCCCAACCCAAAACAACTAGGTTAGCAATTAGGAGGCTGCCTTTCCAAGGCAGTCACTTGGCCAGGATTTGTGCTCACACAGGCATAATGGTCAGGGTGACCCCCTGACACGGGGGACTAAAGGTTTTGAGAAGAACAGAGACTCATCTGCTCAGAGCTGTTTTCCCCTACTCCAGAAGGGAGAGATCTGTCAATAGCTTGGCGGAGGCACAGGAAACTTCCTGGCCTTCTTGTCTGAGCCAGGGCTGAATTACCACACTGTAGGATCCCCCCCGACTGGGCCCTGGCCTATGTTCCCTCTAAGCTGTGCGCGTGTTCACGTGCACGCAGGTTGTGAAACCTGTGCACACAACAAAATAAAGCATGCACAAGAAAATTCAACAGTGCTAATATTTTTACTTTAAGAAGGTGGTTTCAAGTAGTCTGTTTCAAATAAGCTTTTGTAATCTATAAAATCATTTCCATCACCATATCAAAATAAAATTTAGGTATTATTTGCATTATACACACTTGCTTCACTGAGTTCACAAGTTTGACCACACCCACTGGAGTGCGCACAAATTTGGACACTGGTTCCAAAAATTTGCAGAAAAGAAATTTTTTGTGCACACAGCCTATGAAAAATTAGAGGGAACATTGGGGCTGCCCCCCCTCCATAGGACTCTCATGCTCCCCCTGAGTATGGCAGCCTGCAGGCAGGCCATTGCTGGGAGATCCCTGGGGCAGAGGATGCTCCTGCCGTAGCCCTGGTCTGGCCAGTCTGCCCTGGAAGGGGAGGAGGCAGTTTTTGACCAGCGTGGCCCCTGGTACTGCACCCATGAAAGCTGTGCTGGAGTGGACACTGTGCTGTGCATAAGCTGGCCCTGCCCACCCCAGGCAAGCAAACAGGCACTGGCCCAGCCCAAGGGTAGGACAGGAGTGCAAATCTGGGTCTCTGGTCTCAGGGTACTGCTGTCCCCCAGCGGCTGCAAGGCAGGAGCATTCTCAGTGCTTCCCCAAGCTGCACCAGCACTTAGTGGGGGTGGGGGTTGTATCAGGAGTATTAGGGGGCTAGAGTCTGGGGCCTCCCTTTCAGCCACGGTCCAAGGTCTCAGCCCCTTTAGCCCCCATGTTAATTTGGCTCTGGTCTGAGCCCAAGTGCAGTCCCAGGACTCTCAAAGGAAGGGTGAGTTTGAAAGTGAGGGGTCTTGTGTGTTCAGGTATTTATAGGTTTTTAGGCTTCCCCTGTGCTGTTTGTGGTTAAGACTAAAAAAGCGTAAAGGTCTTACACTGGGCAAAGTGTAACTGTGCTAACTATTTCACAACTGCTCCATGCCCTGAGAGAGTTACACAACAACTTTACGTGCACACGTTTCGGGTGGGGTTCTAGAGCATGGGTGTCAGTGTATCTCTGGGGCCAGTACTAGGGCTGGGGCCTAAGGAGGTAGAGTCAAGGAACCAATTTCTGACAAGGGGCATCCCTGAAACTTAATTTCACTACCTGCAGCATGCTACTGTATGACTGGTGTAGCTGATCACCACAGACTCAAACGCTATTTCTACAGCTAAACAAACAAGGAGCCCTGTGATTTTGCTGAACTAGACCAATATGACTATTCCTTTTGAACTTTTCTACAGCTGTTTAAAGAAGTAAGATTTATTTTCACCCAGATAAGGATGACAAAGAAATTATTGTTGCTGAATAATTTTTAAGTGGAAATTTTTTTCAAGTTTGAAAAGAAAAATTAAAAACCAAAATATTTGGATTCTGAAATATCACCTTTGTTCCTCATGTGGGCTGTACTTCAAATGCTAGTAATTCCCATTTTCTTCCAGGCTCCCTGGTCAGATTACATCTTCCATGATGCACCACAGTCTTTCGTCTTGGTGGAAGGAGGTAGTTCACAGTAGTCACATGAATGTAGTGCATTGTGAGGTATTTAATTCAGCAGGATCTCCTGAGCAATAGAGGAGAATGAGAGCATGAGGAAATTCGAACAACAACCCCATGAGGCACCACAGAGGATCAAAATAAAATACTTTATGCCTACAATATTTCTATTTGAGACATCTGGTTGACTGACAAATAAATGAAACATTAAAGGAAATTGGACCTTTTCTGCAGAAAAAAGAACCAAACCAAACAACAACCCCCCACCTAATTTATCAACATAAAAGAACAGAGAACTTTTGATGCACCCCCATCCTCTATTGCTCTATGCCACAAAAGCAGCTTTCTATCTCAGGCAATTTAATCTTGGGCCAGCCATTTCCTTTCCACTGAGGAGGGCAGGAGCCCTGTGACTGCCTGATGTTATCAAAGCACCCCATATTCATGAGACCTCCTGATGCTGTGATCTTGATGTCCCTCCCAGCAGGGGTGGGAAAACATTTTTTTGCCTACACTTGGCAGGTGCTGGGTGTCAGATGCTACACAGGGACTGTCAGGGGAATTCTCCGACTCTTGATAGATTATTACTTTGAAATATTTGCCAAGAAGCTTGTTTTGGGGACATTACAGTTAGTGACCAAGAGACCCTGAGATCTGGAAGTGGATCAAGCCCAGCCTGGCTTCTGTAAACACTTGGTTCAGGCCCAGAGAGGAAGTACGGTAAGGAACTGCTGAATGGATTCAGTGCTCTTTGCCATCATTAATTACACATGATTATTTTCTCTGTCTCCCACTATCCACTTCCCTCAGTCCATCCCCAGTGCTGTTTCATGTCATTCCGTGGCCAGCATCCCATCCCATTTCTGTTCCTCTCTCTTTGTCTGTCAGGCTCATCCCTTATGTTTAATTCTGTCTCCAACACTTGCTGCCTGTCAGGGATGTTTCCCACCCAACAGCTTTTCTCTGGGTCTCTTGTTGCTCCCAGTACCCAAAAAGCCATTTTCTTTCTGTAGATTTCTCACTCTCACTCACTGTATTCTGGCTTTTCCAGGCAATGAGGCTGGCGAGAAGCTAGAAAGATCAACAAAACAGAGCACTGGGGGTGTCCAAGTCACTCATAGCCCTTTGTCTGATCTCAGGTGTGTATGAGAGAAAAGAGAGAGAGAGACTGACATCTTGCAGCAGAGCTTTAATGATGGCCAAGCTGACCACGACATCCATGACTCCAACAGAGTTTCTCCTCTATTATGAAGTTGAATATAACAAGAGTGGATGCCTACTGTACGATGAACCTCCAGTGACTGTTTACAGCTTCATTCTGTTCATCTGTATGTTTGGGCTGGTGGGGAATGGGATTGTCATCTGGTTCCTTGGCTTCCACATTAAGAGGAGTCCCTTCACTGTCTACATCTTCAACCTGGCCATCACTGATGCTAGCTTCCTTTTCTGTGCAGTTATTTATATCATAGTTTATATGGTGAAATATTCAACTTGTCTGGATGAAGCTTTTATTTTCATATTGGTCTTGTTTAACATCCTGATTATGTTGACTTACAACAACAGCCTTTACCTCCTGACGGCCATCAGCACTGAGAGGTGTCTGTCTGTCCTCTACCCCATCTGGCACCGATGCTGCCGACCAAAACACTTGTCTGCCATTGTGTGTGCCTTGCTCTGGGTTCTCTCTGTCCTGCTTTCTGGATCAGTGGCTTTGTCTTGTATTATTGTTAAAAGTGTAGCATGTGACATATCCTTCCTACCCATGGGTATTCTGAATGTCCTGATATTCACTCCCATCATGGTTCTGTCCAATCTGACCCTGCTCATCAAAGTCCGATGTAGGTCACAAAGACGTCAGCCAGGGAAGCTCTGCATTGTTATCCTGCTCACTGTCCTCTCCTTCCTCATCTTTGCTGTTCCTATGAGTGCCCACATTGTCTTAATTTACCATGACATATATGTGTACAGTGACATATTTCCACTACTGGCCTCCGCAAACAGCAGCATCAACCCATTTATTTACTTTCTCGTTGGAAGCTACAGGAAGCGGCGATTCAGAGGCTCTGTCAAGGATGCACTCCAGAGTATTTTTCAGGAGAGAGTAGATTCCAGAGAAGAGGGAGAGACCAACACAGTAGACCCAGCGGAAACAGCCACTTAACTTCCCACACCGCCCAGCTAGGGAGCCTTTGGTCTGGGATAGAGAATTCACTAGATCCCAGAATCAAAGAACTTAGAGGTGGAAAAGACCTCACAGCTCACTGGTTAAAATTCCTTTCCAGCCAGAGTGGGTTCCTTCCCCACAGTGGATCCCCGTGTTCTGAGCATTTACAAAGAACGTCAGTGGGTCACATGAGACCCAATCCTGCTCGAACTGAAGTTAAAATTATTGTCTGGGACAATAGCTTTCTCACTTTCCCTGTAAATAGGCTGAGTAAAAAGTCAATAGCTAATAGAAATTATGATGGTAATGGGGGAATGATCGTAGTACTTATGGCAGATGATCCTTGAGTAAATGAATCATTCCACAGCCAGCTCCCCTGAGCAGCGACACTCCCACCAGGTGAGGAGATCATTCCATGCAGTTCTGAACTCCTGCTGATCCCAGTTTCTTTTGGAATCATTCACCCTTACTTCCATGGGAAGTGCACAAGTTGATGATTGACTAATTTAACTTCAACACATCTACTAACTGATGAAATTTTTAGACTTCAACTCATCTACTAATGTTGTGTACCAAAGTGACCATGGTGAATGCCTGGCATTGCTGTTCCTCTATTTTCACCTTAGCACTGACAATTCTGGAAATGTATGACTATGCAGGAAATGTATTTACAGTTTATGAATCTTTTGTGAGGTTCTCTGTATGTACCTGTATCAAGCTATAAACCTCATTTGGCCAATAAAGCTGTTTCATTTGCCTTCCTGCTGCCTTTGTCACTCCATCTTGGACTACAGTCAAAGGGTTGGTATATTAGGGGTAATCTCTAGAAGATCATTTAACTTTGGTGATCATCCTTTCAAATGGAAACCTCTGGACACTAATGGTTGCTGCTGAAGGCATGCCCATTTTTCAAGTTTGAATTTGGTGAAGAGGTAAGCAACACATCCCCTGGCGAGGGACTCTGAGCACCTAAATGAGACTTCCAGAGTTTAAGTGGCAAAGGGGATGGGAGATTGTAAAAGAGAAAACTGTTCACTGACCATCTTACCAACAGAGAGGTAAAGGAACTGATTGCAGAAGAAAGAGATTATCTGATTCAGAAGAGAACCACTGTGCAGGACTGAGAGCTTAGAACCCCCAAAGGGCTCCGCCTTTCAGCCAGAGAATACATCAGCCTGGTGAGGAAACTGGTGCAGGGAAATGTGCCAGGATGTCTTATTGCTTTGGCTACCTATGTATGTTTCTTTCACTAGCTGTGGTAAAGAGTGATTGATGTGAAAAATCTTTCACAAAACCCATGTGTCTGTTTGCTTCACTATCATGTCCCCCTGAAGAGGTGACCTAGGAAACTGATGTGCTCCCAGTTTGGAGGACTGAGAAAGGGTGTAAGTAACTGCTGCTGGAGAGTCAGCACTCTTCCTGTGAGGAGGGCAGCTGGGTTGCCTGGTCCCATTTCTGTGATGGGCCAACATCGTCACGCTTTGGAACGGCAATGTGACGTTTGGCTGCCCGTGTTTCCATGAAAAATCCTCCACATTCAGCCAAGTTATGAACCTTTAAAAACCTCACTGTGCAAATGCTCCAACCCCTCCTGGCTCCTGAGCATAACTGGACTGCATGTGTACCTACCCTCCAGAGTGACTGAGCATGCTCCTGCCCACAACCATCAGGGACCAAGCAGGGCTTTCCTTGCATTTGTTTCTCAACCTGCTGCAGTGCTGGGCCCCAGAACTGAGAGCAGGGAGACCATCTCACTTGAGTTGTTAATGCTTCACCTTAGCTGGCACATAGGCACTGAGGAGGGGGCAGAGGGAGCTGGACTGAGATAAAGGAAAAATAAGAGCTAGACCTAGGAGGTGCAGGGCAAGCATTTACATTGGGACAAGCAGCCTAGAGCAGGTAGGTAGACTGGGAGTGGGTGGACAAGTACAATAACACAGGCTGTCGGGCAGGATAGAATAAAAGGATTACACAGCAGGTGAGGCAGAAGAATAAGATCAGATGAGAAGCTCTTTTTGGGTGAGGCTGGAATTTGTGGGAGGTGATAAAAAGAGTGTGGGAGAGTGAGAACCTGGGACATGAGCAATGTAGAGAAAATAGTTGGCCCCACTAGCACACACTCTGCTCCAGAGCCTGGAATAGAACCCATCTAACCTTTCCTCTCTGTTGGCCAGTAGCACTGGACCATACTGGCAGAGAACGTGGCTCAGGCTCCCATACCACTGGTCTATGCAGCAGATAACAACCTACTACTGCTATCAGTACTCCATTAGCTGTAGGAACAGAGGAGTGTACAGTGGGTCTAAAGATTCCAGCCCCACTAGTGACCCATGTTGGCATCAATATGGTACCACACAGAGGAATGGTCACAGAAATGAGTTAATGGGGACAATCTAATTATTAAGATATGGCTCATTTCCATGCTAATTAACAGAGTCAGGTTACAATTTATGTACACTGTGAGCCGTTAAACAATGGGTGTTGCTTTGTACGATATCTGTCCCATGAGACTTAATCTCTGGAGGCCATCTCCTGTACATTTGTAGCTTGATATTATCAAACTGCCAAGTGCTCATGAGACCTCCTTATCCTGTGATCACTGTGTCCCATCCTGCCCTGAGCGGGGAAAACTTTTCCCTGGCAGGCATAGGATGCTGGACACAACAGGAACTGACAGGGGAATTCTCTGCATCTGGGTCATGGATTATATCTTGGAAAATTTTCCTCCGATGATCGTACAGGGACAATTGCAGTTAGTGACAGAAAGACAGATTCTAAAGTGTATCCTTCCAATCCAAATCCTGTAAACACTCGGTTCAGGCTTCAGGGTTCTGGGGGAAGGAAGATAAAGGACTACCGAATGGATTCTGTTCATTGTCACCGATCACTACAGATGACTCTTCTCATTCTTGCTCTCCACATCCCCTGTGCTTTTCTTTGTCCATACATGGCCAGCAACCCCTTGCATTTCTGTTTCTCCCTCCCTTTTTCTGTGTCCAGGCTCTCTCTCTCCCTTTTTAATTCTGTTCTCCTCTGTCTCTCCAGGCTGGTCCCCACTCACCAGTCTTTCTCTCTCTCGCATCCTAGCATCCCCCTTGACCTTTATCTCTCTGTACATTTCTCATTCCCTCTCACTGGGATCCTGCTGTATGAGGTCATTAAGCAGGGTTGGGACTGGAAGAATCAGTCAAACATAGCACTGGGGCCAGGGTTAGTGGATGCTCTTAGCTGTGTGTGAGACCAGCATCCTGCAGCACAGGGTTCATTATGAGTGAGCAGAGCACAATGTCCCTGTGCCCCCTTTTTTGTGCTTATTTTGCAGCCTAAATCTGTCATATCCCACATAGCCATCAGTGTTCTGAATTTTCTGATCTTTGCTCCTGCTCCCATGGCTCTGTTCAGTTTGACACTGTTCCTCAATGTCAGATGTAGCTCACAGTTATATCAGCCAGGGAAGCTCTCTGCTGTTATTCCACTCATTATCCTCTTCCTCCTCCTCTGTGCTTTTCCCTTCAATGTCCACATTTTTTCTTTCAATGCAGGGTTTATGATACTAATGCGATATCTCTCATACAGCCTCTGCAAACAGCAGCATCCACCCAGTTGTCTACTTCCCAATTGAGGACTACAGGAAGTGGTAATTCAGGGGATCTATCAAGTTTGCGCACTAAAGAATCTTTGAAAAGAAGGCAGCTTCCAGAGGGGATGGAGAAGCCCACAGAGCAGAACAAATGGAAACAGCCAATTAAATTCATTTGGCATCCAGCCTAGGAGACCCAGAGCTGACATGGAGATTTCCCTAGATCATAGAATTAAAGGACATAGAGGTAAAAAGGACACTGTAAGCAGTGTTTCCCAACCAGTATGCCATGGCACACAGGTGTGACGTCAGGCCTGAACAGCTGTGCCATGGAATTTTTTTGAAAAACTTCTCTTAGTTCTGGACTGCCTCAAGAATATTCATGAGTTCATTTGGAGACTATATGGTGGCGTGCCTAAAAATAATTAAAGGCATCAATGTGTGCCATGGCAGAGAAAAGGGTGGGAGCCACAGCTGTAGGCTGCTCACTAATCCTTCCCCCACCCTAAGCATGCTCCTTTCCTAGAGAGGATCCCCAGGGTTCTCTGTTGTTGTAAGGAACACAAATTGGTCACATGTGGGTTGCGGCTATTTTCTTTGTAATTAATGGGACAAGTTCTATTGAATTGAAGGGGAGCAGGAACAGGTCTCTAATGGTCTGGAGAGTTTCATAAAGCAAAGAAGTTAGAGGTGGAAGAGACTTATGATGCCTTTCAACTAAATTCCTCCTCCCTCAAAGCAGAATCGTTTCCTATAATGAATTCCTAGGGTTCTGTGTAGCTGTAAAGAATGCCAGTGGGTCACATGGGGCCAAGTACTGTTCCATTCAGAATCAGTGGGGAATATCCCATTGATTTGAATGAGACAATTGAGAGGTCCACAATGGTTCCATTCACTTAGTTTTAGAAATGTCACTGACAAACAGTTTCCATTTTGGTGGCAAGTTTCTCCTTGTGTGACCTAGTGAGTGCTATTGTCTCTGACTGGGAGGTGCCCAGCTTA
The DNA here is from genome assembly GCA_007922195.1 of Podocnemis expansa. Lineage (NCBI taxonomy): Eukaryota > Metazoa > Chordata > Testudines > Podocnemididae > Podocnemis > Podocnemis expansa. Next base: position 1,676,792 of record ML682172.1, read on the forward strand.
CCCCCTTTACCTGCCCGGCCTTTATCCTTGTCCAGGTCGCCAAGGTGATGCTGAGGAAACTGGAGGGCTCTTGGGAACTGGTTCTGCAGCTGCAGCTGTTGTTTCAGTTGCTGTTGTAGCTGGTGCAACTTCGAGGAACATCTAAGAGGTTGCGGAGTGTAGATCCCAAGGGACCTCAAGGTGGCCCTCGAGTCCTTCATACCATGCAGCTTCATGTCTGTGGAAGATGCAAAGAGGTCGGGTCCTTCAAAGGGAAGGTCCTGGATAATTTGTTGCATCTGCGTGGAGAGGCCAGAGTTCTGGAGCCAGGTCAAACAGCGCATCACCACTGCCAATGCCATTGTGTGTGCCGCTGTATCCACTGCATCCCAGGTTACTGCAAGCGTGTCCCTGGATGCTCTCTCTCTCTCATCCAGCATCGCTTCGAAGTCTCTCAGACAATCCTCCAGGATGACTGATTGGAGATTTCGTAGAGCTTCCCACAGGTTGAAGATGTAGCGCATCATCAAAGCAGAATGGTTTGAGATGCATAGCTGGAGGGCGGCTGAGGAGTAAACTTTCCTACCGAGTAGTTCGAGTCTCCTTGCCTCCTTCTTCTTGAGGGTAGTGCTAGGTTGGCCTTGTCTCTCCCTTTGGCTGACTGCATCAACCACCAAGGACCCCGGGGCCGGATGGTGAAATAGGAAGGGAAACCTTCCGGGGAGACAGAATATTTCTTGTCTGTTGCCTCGAACACTGGTGGGATCGAGGAAGGCATTTGCCAGTGTTCCTGGATGATGTGGAACACCCCGGCGTGCAAGGGAATTTCAACCTTGGCCAGCTGGGCTCGATGACACATCAAAAAGGGAGTCATCCTCCACCTGGATTACCCCTAGCTTGAGTTTGAGGTCCGCCGCAATGCAGCGGAGAAGGTCCTCTTCAAAGCGAGGGTCCCCTTCACGGTTGGTGGACATGTCGATTAACCTCTCATCAGGCGATGAAGATGACGGGGCCCTTGATCTGCTTCATTGTGTGGAATCAGGGTCCGGCTTGTTGTCAGAGAAATCCAAGGACTCCAGTGCAGGCGAACGTGTGTATTGGGAGGAGGCATCATCTGCCGTCGCATTCAGCCAGTCGAGGGTCCATTTGTCGTGCGGGGACCTCGACAGCGGCATAGGTGTTATGATGGGGCCAGTTGCTTCCCCCGATGTGTACTTGCACTGCATGCTCCCCCCAATGTGCACTTGCACTGCATGCGAGCACGCTTCCTCGGGAGCTCCTCCTGGGTGGGGAAAAAAGGGTCCTCCGAGGATGACCTGGATGATCTCCCCCCCGATAGGTGGCATTCTGGTACTGAGAATTCCTTGGGAAAATGGTGGGGAGCCATAGAACTTGGGCCCGGTACCAGGTTAGATGGTGCCGGGTTAGACAGAGGCGAGGAGGCCCAAGATGGTACTGGAATCGGTGCAGGTGTTAGCGGTGCCGAGTCCAACAGTACCAGGAGTGACGGTACTGGAAGTGGTGTTATCAGTGACGGTGCCCAGTCCAGAGGTACCGGGCTTGGTAGCGGTGCTGGGCTTGTTGAAGGTGCCGGGCTTGCAGGCGGTGCCGGGCTTGTAGGCAGTGCCAGGCTTGTGGGCAGTACCGCATCCAGCGGCGCCAAGGAAGGCAGTCCTGATGCAGCCGGCTGCCTCATGTTTTGCACCAAAGCCGGATTTGAGTGCCCTTGGCGAGCTGGTGCCTGAGCCCTGGCCCTGCTAGGGGCAGCTGGGAGGCTACCGGGGGACCGGTGGGATCGGTGTCTGGAAGGTACCGTAGAGGGCTGAGATCTTGGGCCTGGTACTGGGGATTGGCGGGAGGCTTGAGCCCGGGCCGATTGAGGGTCCGGCGGAGCGCTGACAGCTCGGCCACTTGTAGGTGAGGCAGCTCCAGTCCCTGAAATAAGGCGTAGATGGCGCTCCCTTTCCAGCCGAGTCCTCCGCTTGAAGGATCGGCAGATGGGGCAGTCCGCTGTGATGTGGGACTCACCCAGGGAAGCAAGGCATTTCTCGTGTGGATTGTCCATCGGGAAAGCTTTGCAGCATCCTAGGCACGGCTTGAATCCTGGCATTTCGAATTTCGCACGGAAGACAGGGCCTTGCGTTTTGCAAGATAATGCTGATCCGAACCGACGCCGATGGTGGAAAAAGGAACTGGGAGGGTCAGGGTCACCTATATAGCCGTGGCCACAGCGTGGACCTTACAGGCTAACGCTAAAGACTTTCCAAGCTACTGTGCACTGCAGCACGTAGATACCTGTAACTGAATGATGTGAGCAGTGCTCGAAGGAGAACTATTTGTCAGGGACTCCTTGCAGCTTCATGATTGTCCCTGTAAATATGCTGAGTAAAACACATTGGTCAGGAGTAATGGCGACTGTGGAAGTAATAACAACACCAATTTAGGACTATCCCTGTGTGAGTCATTCTACAGCCAGCAACCCTGTGCAGATGTAAGGGGACTGATAGCCCCTTACTGAGAGTGAATGGGCCTTTTGATTGGCCACTCCAGCCTGGAAGCAGGACTCTGAAACAGACAGCCCCAGGGCCAGTGGGAGAGGCCAGTGTCCCAGGATGGCCTGATTGATTGAGAGTGCTCCCCTGCCCTTGAGCTGAAACTGCAGGCTGGACATGCCTGGGCAAGCCAGTGTGTGTGGGGCCGAGCTAAGAAGGAAGCACTAAGCAGCCAGCAGCTGGGAGCCAGAGGACTCAGGAAGGGTGGCCAGGCTGAGCTGATTTGGGCAGAGGAGACCCACAGCAGCTGGACCAGCAGAAAGCCAAATGGAGCTGAGCAGAGCAGAGCTGGAGGCAGTGACAGAGCCAGAGGTGCCTGAAGCTGGGGCAGGAGGCCAGAGAAGGAGCCCAAGGTGCTGAGCTCATCTGTGCAGTCCCACAGCAGGGGGACCAGAGGAGCCACACTGAACCAGAGCAGCAGCTGGGAGCCGGAGTTGCAGCCATCTGGAGCTGGGTGTGGTGAGCAGCTGGGGAACAGTGAAGGGGGGCTGACGCTGGGAAGAAGGGCCCTGCCCCTGGAGCTTGGGGACGTGTGGCCACAGCCGGAGCCTGCATCTGGCCCCCTGGATCATCCAGTCGCAGCCAGGCCTGGGCAGAGGCCTTGCAACATGGAGGACAGACTGTGAGACTGTTCCTCAGGCCCCAGAGACTCTGTTTGTAGTGCTCCCACACCAGGCGGCGGCGCTGGGGGTTTACTGTTCACCTTTTCCCACTTTTATCTATTTTCTTATTGGGTTATTCTTTTTATTTCTGTGTGCTTAAATAAATTGTATATAGTGTATATAGTAACTGGTGGGCCAGAAGAGTGGTCAGTGTGGTCAGCACCCCGGAGTGGGGACACCCTAGCCCTGTCCTGAGAGACCCCGATAAGAGTGGGGGTCGAGCCCCCAGAAATCGTGGGGCCCAGCCTTGTCGGGGTTACAGAGACTCCTCCAAACAGGAGATTGGGAGGTGAGCTTTTGAGGTCAGGCAGGCCTTGGGGTAAAGGAAGTGGGAGCAGGGACTCAGATCCTTTTGCTACCCACCTTCACCGGGGTGGTATACAAAGTCTGGGAAGTTCCCCACAAGAGCGGGTCCATCCCCCCCGCTTACACAGAGGTATTTGCATGGAATGCAGTTGTTCATTCCATGCAGCTCTGAATGCTTGCTGAGCCCAGCTGGTGTTTGAACCTTTCACCTCTACCTCAGCAGAAATAATCCGAAATGACTTTAAAGTAATTAGTAAGTTAAAATTCATCTACTGATAATGCCAGGCACCTGTGACCACTAATGATTGTGGTAAGTGCCCAGGATGAATCTGTCTTAATCCTTTTTCATTTATATTCATCCCATAGCTACCATATGTGATTACTTGGGGAATCATTTTATAGTTTATCCAATCTGTGGATGATGATGAACTTTCTGTGTGTGTGTTTACTAAGCTGTGAACTCCATTTTGGTTGTAAGGCTGCTCTTTGCCTCCCTGCCATCTTCTCCACCTCATGCTAAAATTCTAAGTGCTGGTGGTCCCATGCTACCAGTGAAAGGCTGTTTAATTTTGATGATCATACGTTCAAATACAGTACCCTTGGACACAGACATGGCTGCTGCCCAGGACACGCCAATTTCAATTCAGAACTCCACAGGGTGAGGTAACTAACAAACAGATCTCCCTATGAAGGACTGTCTTTGATCAGCTCATGAAACAGATCAAGGGTCTGGTGACAAAGAGGTCAGGGGATTATAAAAGAGGATTTCACAGTGGCTTTTTTTCCCCTTCTTCCCCCTACCCCCCTAAAGGAGTGGAAGGAGCTGCTTGCACAGGAGAAAGGGTCTTTCTGATTTGAAGGAGAAGCCATTTACCAGAGAGGACACAGAACACACCTAGAGGACTCTGCCTGGTGTCTAAAGCATGTTCCAGAGTGGTGAGAAAGGTGAGGCAGGCAAATATGCATAGGGGTGTTATTGTTTCGTCTAGATCTGTATATACCTTGTGCTAGGTAAAGTAAAGAGTTGTTGGTTTTGGAAATCCTTAGCACAGCCTGTGTGTCTGTTCGCTTCCACTGTCGGTTGTCCTTGAAGAGCTGAACTGTTAGCTCCAACGTACTCATAAGGTTGGAGGTCTGAGAGAGAGTAATAATAGTACAGAGGCCAAAAAGCTCTAAAGCATTCTTACCAGTTATTCTAAGGAGCTGTTAGTATGTTTGTTGAAATGCCATGAAGTATTGCAAAAAATATTGAAGAGAGTGAATTTAGAATTATCAGCAGACAGAAACAAGACTGAGTGTCGAGTAGAAATATATTTAAGCGCACGCATAACCTATTTTACAGCTGCTTAAGGTTGTTTCTGTGCTTTATGATTAATTATGTGATGTGACTAAAAAGTTATAATGGTATGACTGAAACCACAAGCCAGGGCATTTAGGGTGGAAATGGTTATGAGAAACACTATTCTCCTTGCAGGTGCAACTGCAATATGACACTAGCATAAGAGCTGACAATGTATTAAATATTCCAAACCACGGAGGACAAAATAAAATGGTGGGTTACAGACTTGTTTAAACTCATGCTAAGCTTTATAATTAAGTAGGTTAAAGTTGTTATGATGCAAATATAGTGATAATGGAATGCGGTGTTTGATAATGACTGAGTGGTATGCAACAAAGCACAGAGTGTGGAACGAGATAAACAAGTGGGCATTAAAGGCAATGGATATGTCAACACTGAAAAGTTTTTTTGAAACAGGGAGGCTTATTTCAAAAAAACTTTTTACCTGTCCATGCAGGCATTTTGTTATTTTGAAATAAGCGCTTCATTATTTTGAAAAAAATGAAGCGCTATTTTGAAATAGCTAAACCTAATTTTATTTCAAAAGAGCAATTCTTTTGAAATAGTTATTTCAAAAAAAGCCATTCAAAGCTGTGGAATTGTCTTTACCAGAGCTGAGTGGGACAACATAAATAAACACTGTGTCTCCTATGCCTGTGGTTGCTCCCCATCTCTTGCCCTGAATGGAAGCCTTTGACAGGCTGCTGCTCTACAGTTCTGAGCTGGTGTGCTGCTGTGACCCCACCACCCACCTCCACTTCTGAAACCTGACTGACCCCACTTTGCCAGGTGATCACATGCTCCTGAGTCAGTCCACGCCAGCCTCCTGCATGTAATTGCTCCCAGGCAGTAAGTGTGAGCCCTTTGGCTGCTCAGGTGATGATCTCCAAGCAAGCACCCCCAGCCCCAGATACCATAATGGGAACTTCTGACTTACAGGGAATGGGATCCTTCTCCAATCACCATGTGCTCATGTCTATCCATTTAACATTGAAATGGAGCTTGCTCAGCCTCCCTCACTCACACCAAGTCCACATAGCTTTAGACAAAAGGAATACTAGTTTATTGGGCAGCATGTGATTTTAAGTGAGTATATAGCAAATCAATGCACAATCATTTAATAAAGCTGTCAGAAGTAACCACCAGTAAATAAAAGCTATAACATGTATAATACTCTATAACACTATTAGAAATATGCTCCTCTCCACTCAAGTCCTGCTGAGATGGTTTGCATGCATTTCTGCCTATTTCTAGACAGGGCCCTATTCTTCCTGTAGATGTTTCAAGATGGAGTGTCCATAGCCAAAGGCCAGCAGCTTCTCTCCTCTTCCAACTATCTCTCTGTGTTTTTCAGTCTCCTCTCTGCCCGCTCCTCTCTTGCCAAGGTGATTCTTTTGTTAAGCACCTCTGTCCCCTGTGCAACTTTGGCTGTTTACATGCTGCTGGAAAACAACTCCACTTGTTTTCTTTTCCCCCTGAGCCATGTAACCTGCTTCACATACGTACAGATACACAATGCTATAGGATACACCATACATAGTAATAATGCAGAAAATGTTATGATCATTCACGGAGGAACCTTGCATGGTGTATTGGGAATCGAACCACACAATTCCATTGCAAAAGTGAATATAAAAGTTACATAAATCATAGCCTTGGTTTGCACAGATATGTATCCTGTGACAAAGCTACATGCCATTTCCAGAAAGTTCAGCCCAAATGGGTCATGTGGAGACTCACATTTTTAGAAAGTTTTTCTCATTTGGCCAATGGACCCTGGGTGCTGGTGTGTGGCCACACAAAGGGGCAGAATAGGAGGGTGGCCAAGGTACTGGCTGCCCTCCTGGGATTTTTCAAATATGCACCACACCCTCACCCTCAAATCCAGCCGGGTTCTGCAATTCCATTCAGGGCAGGCATGTGGCTAATTCAGAAGACATCAATTAAGCCCCTCACCTAAGAGGAGCTTATTGGCTGATCCAAAGACTGCAACATCTGCCCTAGATACTTCACTGCATACTGCTTAGGAAGGGCCCCAAGGCAGGGCCATCCTTAGGGGGTGCAGCCAGGGCAACAGTCCTGGGTTGCGTGCTTCAGTGGGCCTCATGGGGCCAAATGTAGTGCAGTGTGGCTTCTGATGCTGTCCCTAGGGCCATGGGCCCTAGAAGGCCATGCCACAGGCTATACAGCACACCAACTGGCCCTGCCCCTGGAGTGGAGTGACTAAAGCCCACCCCACTCCTGGGGGCATACTAGCTGGACCACTGGCAGGGCAGAAGCATGGAGCCTGGCCTCTGGCCCAGAGCAGCCATGCCCCCCAGCACTGGGGGGGGGGGGCCGGGGCCCCACAGGCTGATTGGTCTTGGCTCCTGCCCACCCCTGGGGATGGCCCTGCCCAAAAGTGTAATTGTGATGTGAGGAGATCTGGATCTGAGCTCCCTGCACCAACCATTTGCGTGGACAAAGGTAAGAGATGCATGTATATCTTGAGGGATCCAATATGCAGCATTTCAGCCGTGAATTGTGTAGGTTGTCAGTCCCAGGGCAAAGTGCATTTCTTGCCATGGGGGTGATGAGCAGTAAGGTGTGAGGTGAAAAAAGCCCAGTGTTTAAAGAGGGGTGAGTAAGACTATAGTGTTACACAGAAACCTGGGAGTAAAGAGGAGGGGGGATTGTGAAAGAAGGTGAAGGGGTTGTAAAATATAATATTAAACATGGAGCTCCCCCTCATGAGCAGGCTCTGTGTTAGAGCATAGAACTGGTGTTGGTAAATCCTTTTCAATACAGCACACTGAAACACAAGGTCTGCCCTAGCAAAGAGAAAGTCTTAGACTTTGTGCCATAATTGTAACGGTCCCATCCCCTCAGTGATGTTCAATATATGCAAGACTGAGAGCAAGAACAAATGTTCTGGGTATATTGGGTCATTGCTTAGAGAGGGCATTAACAAAGTTATTTGTCAATGAATTTTCTAGTTTTTTTAATGGGACGAGAAATGTTTGGTGTAGAAGTTAGTGATAATTTAGGTAGTTGTGATTCTTACCTAGGTTTGCAATTGATACTCTGCTGTGACTAGTTTATGATGAAGAGTTAGCTCTGGCATAGTCATGTTCACTAGTAGATCACAAATAACTACATCATTCCCTTTTTTAGAGATGAAAAATGAAGTCCAGGGAATGGAAGCGACTTACATAAGTGCACTTGGTAGGCCATTGGCAGAGTCAGGAGTCTCTCCAATAGGCTTCACAGTTGCTATGTGTTACCTCAGTACTCCTCCCAAGTCCTGTGTGTTTTGTTACAGTGGAATGAGGATAACCATCATGCTTTGAAATGTTTGCAATGTGTAGTTGCTAAAAAAGCCTGTGAGAGAAATCTCAGGTGTAGTCTATGTCACAAAAGCTTGACAACTCTATTTTATGGTGGTTACCATAGCTTTAAGTGTGTAAGAGAAGACTAGAGCATCTGTCTCCTGTCTCCCAACATTCCCCACAATGTGTTCTCTGCACACCAACATTTCCAGCTCCATTCCCCATCCCTGTTCCACTAAGCCATTTGTTGGCCCTGTAGAAGGCATTCACATGTAAGAAATTGCTTCTCTTCTTGCATACACAAGCAGCAGTTTGGTTGCACGTTGCCTTAGGTTACTTAGCCTGAGCTACACAGCAAACTGGGGCCCTCACTTCTGTTATCCAGCCCCAGCTGGGTCCCCCACACCTACTTCAGCCAGCCTTCCCCAGCCACACCCCAGGCCCTCCCAGTCTACCTTTCTCCAAACCAGCCTCCTGTGACGCTGTCTGGGTCTAGGGGACTGTCTGTGATTATTTTTTCATATTAATTTCATGTTTGCAATAACCCATATGTGATATGCCGTGTTTGGTAACAACAGAAAGGTTGTAATCTGCTAGGAATGATTATATGGTTTATATGTAGGTATCATATCTGTATTAGTATCTAAGAATCTCATGTGTTTTCTGTGTGCTCCAAAGTTGTTTGAGCTGAGGCAATCCCAGACTGAAAAAAACAACAAGGAGTCGTGTAGCACTTTAAGACTAACAGATTTATTTTTTGCATGAGCTTTCGTGGGAGAAGATCCCACTTCCTCAGATGCTTCGAAGATGGGTAAACTTACAGAAAGGAATGAAACTAAATGCAAGGGGGTATAAAACATAGGATCAGGTCATAAAGTAACAGCAAATCAGAGCAATTTACAGGCTCAAACCATGGGAAGCCTGAAGTCAAATTATCTTTTGTAATGGGAAAAGGACCTATAGTCTCGATTAAGTCCTGCTTTCAGAGAATTTAGCTTGCATATTAATTTGAGTTCAGCTGTTTCTCTTTGAAGTCTTGATGTCCCAGGTACATCTCTAACAACAGTCGTTAACAAATCCGTCATCGAGTGATTAGGAAGATGGAAGTGCTCAGCAACTGGTTTCTTTGTTCTTTGATTTCTGATATCAGCTCAGTGCTCATTCAGTCTCTTACGGAGCGATCATCCTGTTTGTCCAATGTATAAGGTGTTGGGGCATTTCTTGCACATGATGGCATAGACCACATTAGTAGATGAGCAGGTAAATGAGCCTTTGATGGAGTAGCAGGCTTGATTAGGACCTATGATGGTATCTGTTGTGCAGATATGTGGGCAGACTTGGCAGCGTGGTTTTTTGCAGGGGTGTGTGCCTGCTTCAGTGTTCCTGTTGTTAGATCTGTAGTTGCTGGTGAGTATCTGTTTAAGATTAGGGGGCTGCCTATAAGTAAGGAGTGGTCTGTCTCCTAATGCTTGAGAGAGAGAGGGATCATCTTTTAGAATAGGCTGTAGGTCCTTAATGATCTTTTGCAGAGGTCTGACTTGAGGATTGTATGTGGTGACTAGTGGTGTTCTGTTGCTTTCTTTCTTGGGTCTCTCCTGTACTAGATGACTTTGGGGAACCCATCTAGCTCTGTCAATTTGTTTTCTTACTTCCCCAGGTGGGTACTGTAGTTTCAAGAATGCTTGATAGAGATCCTCAAGATGTCTGTCTCTGTCTGAGGGATCAGAGCAGATGTGGTTATATCTTGGGGCTTGGCTGTAGACAATGGAACGTGTGGTGTGTTTAGGATGGAAGCTCGAAGGATGTAGGTAACTATACCTATCAGTAGGTTTTCGGTAGAGGGTGGTGGTGATGCGTCTATCCCTGATTTGTACTGGATCTCCTGTGTGGAGTGTTCCAGGCTCAATTTGATGGTGTCGTGGAAATTATTGAAATCTCTGTGAAAATCTTCAATAGCATCCCTGCCATGTGTCCAGATGGTAAAGATGTCATCAATGTAGTGCAGGTAAAGAAGAGGTGTCTTGGGATGAGACTTGAGGAAACGTTGTTCTAAGTCGCCCATAAAGATGTTGGCATATAATGGGGCCATGCGTGTGCCCATAGCAGTGCCACTGATTTGGAGATATAAATGATCCTCAAATCTGAAGTGGTTGTGGGTGAGTACAAAGTTGCAAAGTTCAGTCACGAGCTGTGCTGTGTCATCATCTGGGATGGTTCTTCTAACATCTCTGCAAAAAACCATGCTGCCAAGTCTGCCCACATATCTGCACAACAGATACCATCATAGGTCCTAATCAAGCCTGCTACTCCATCAAAGGCTTATTTACCTGCTCATCTACTAATGTGGTCTATGCCATCATGTGCAAGAAATGCCCCAACACCTTATATATTGGACAAACAGGACGATCGCTCCGTAAGAGACTGAATGAGCACAGAGCTGATATCAGAAATCAAAGAACAAAGAAACCAGTTGCTGAGCACTTCCATCTTCCTAATCACTCGATGATGGATTTGTTAACGACTGTCATTAGAGCTGTACCTGGGACATCAAGACTTCAAAGAGAAACAGCTGAACTCAAATTAATATGCAAGCTAAATTCTCTGAAAGCAGGACTTAATCGAGACTATGGGTTCTTTTCCCATTACGAAGGGTAATTTGACTTCAGGCTTCCCATGGTTTGAGCCTGTAAAGTGCTCTGATTTGCTGTTACTTATGACCTGATCCTATGTTTTACACCCCCTTGCATTTAGTTTCATTCCTTTCTGTAAGTTCACCCATCTTCGAAGCATCTGAGGAAGTGGGATCTTCTCCCACGAAAGCTCATGCAAAAAATAAATCTGTTAGTCTTAAAGTGCTACACAACTCCTTGTTGTTTTTTTACTGTACTAGACTAACACGGCTATCCTTTTGAAATCCCAGACTGGGCATCTGCAAACTGTTGTCCTGTTAATGGCCCATCAGGAGGGGCTCCCAGCTGCAGAGGGCCCAGGAGGAAACCTGTTTGACCAGTTACCCAGACTAACCATGTGGCCTACCTACCTCCATTTGGATCTGGCAAGGACTCTGAAATAAGAGGCCATAGCCCATTCTCCATTTTGTCTTTAGTCTGTTTGCAACCAACACCCATCTTTGGAACTATTCTCCTGGGACCGAACAAAGGACTGAGATCCACCCAGGTGCTGCTGCTGCTGGGTGCACACCAGAGAAGTGGGACTAATCTGCAAACTACAGGATCCTGGAGGATTGGCTTTCTATGGACTCTAAATCATTTGTATGTATGTGATTCACTTTGACCCTTTACGAGCTCTCATGTTTTGTTTGTCTTCTTTTTGTATTAAACCTTTAGTTGTAGTTACTAAAGGATTGGCTGGGGGCATGGTATTTTGGGTAAGAGCCAAGCCTATATTGTTCTGGGTGATGTGGCTGGCCCTTTGGGGTCAGGAGGACCTATTTCTTAAGGAGACCTAGTGGCAAGAGGGAACCATAGGATCTGATGTGCAGTAAGGGGGCTGTTTCTATTTTATTATGCTTGGCACTGACCAGAGTGGTTATTCGGAATCATGTTTTGTTTCTGACTGGGAGACAGTGGTTTAGGGGTTTGGCCCCTGGTTTTGCAGCTTGCCCTGATTTTGGCACATTCAGGAGCTTATCCCAGGAGGCCCAGATCACATCGCAATCTAACTCTGGTGAGTCCACCCACCCCTCAGAGAAGTCATGTGCACTTTAACTAATCATGGTTTTCAGGTGTTTAAATTGCGTGACCTTCTGCTTGCCCCCTGCTTACCCAACTCACATGGGGGGCAGAAGGTGTCAGATACAAAAGACTAGTGCTAGCATAAAGGGACAAAATCAGAAAGGCTAAGGCATAAAATGAGTTGTCCCTAGCAGTGGACATGAAAGGCAATAGAGAGAGATTTTGTGACTATTTTAGGAGCAAGAGGAAGATAAAGGAGAGTGTATATCCACTGCTAAGTAGAGAGGAGAGCGAATAACAGATGAAATCTGAGATATTTTGGTTTGGTCTTCACCAAAAAGGTTGATGGTAACCTGATACTTAACAAAATTAGCATCAGCAAAAAAAAGGGAAGGAACACAAGCCAGAAGAGGGAAGTAAGTGGTTAAGGAATATTGTTTTTTAGTTTAGATGTATTCGGTTGGCAGAGCCTAATTAAATTCATTCTAGAGAATTTAAGGAGCCAGCTGAAGCAGTCTCAGAACTGTACTGTTAGTAATTATCTTCAAGAACTCATGGAGCACAGGGGGAGGTCCCAGAAGAGAACAGAAAAGGGCAAACATAGTACCTACTTTAAAAGCGAAAAAAAGGACCTGGGGAACTATAGATTAGTCAGCCTAACTTCAATGCCTGGAAAGATAGTGGAACAAATTATGAAACAATAAGTTTTAAGCAATTAGAGCATAATAGGCTAATAAGTAATAGCCAACATGGATTTGTCAAGAACAAATCATGCCAAACCAACTTTATTTCCTTCTTCAATGGGATTATTTGCCTAGTAGAGAGGGGTGACCTATGGATGTGATATATCTTGTTTTCAGAAAGGTTTTTCCTTGACCCGGGCCTCCTGGGATAACCTTCTGAATGTGCCAAAATCAGGGCAGGCTGCCAAACCAGGGGCCAAACCCCCAAACCACTGATGGGTAGTACTTAAACCAGTCTCCCAGTCAGTAACAAAGCATGCTTCTGTTTCTCCACTCTGGTCCTCACCAAGCATAATAAAATAGGCTGTGTTCTCACACAGCCGGTTATTTCGATACGGTTGTTTCGAAACAACCGTATATCGAAATAATGCTTATTTCGAAACAACTTATTTCGAATTAACAAAATGTTAATTCGAAATAGGGGGAAAAGGCGGGAAACGAAATAGCAGGTTCATACTGTGAACTTGCTATTTCACTTCCGCAGGGGGCTGAAGGCACCCCCGGCGTTCAGCGCTGCCCAGCGCTGCTCCCCGCTGGTGCCTGCACCCCTGGGCTGCAGGCACAGGGGGGAGCAGCGCTGAAGCCCACCGGTGCCTGCAGCCCCACTGTGCAGGCGCTGGCCAGGGGACACCCCTCAGCACCCTAGCCAGGGTGCTGAGGGGTGTCCCCTGGCAAGGGTGCTGAGGGGGCACGCCTTGAACTGTTGTTTCAGAACATCTTGTTTTGAAACAACACGTTCGCATGGCGTTGTTTCGAAACAACCATTGCAAAACAACGTTGTTTCGCCCACGGACTAGGTTTTACTTGTTTCGAAACAACATAGTTGTTTCCGACCAACGGCTTCCGTTGTTCCGAAACAACCATGCGTTGTGTGAACAGCTGAAACCTTATTTCGAAACAACCTCTGTTGTTTCGAAATAAGGAGGCTGTGTGAACACAGCCATAGAAACAGCCCCCTTTATTGCACATCAGCACCTCTGGCTCCCACCTATCCACAGAGTCTCAAAGAAATAGGTTCTCCTGACCCAAAGGGCCAGCCACGTCACCCAGAGCAAAATAGGCTTGGATCTTACCCAAAATACCACGCTGCTAGCCAATCCTTTAGTAATTACAACAAAGGCTTTAATAGAAAAGGAAAAGAAACAAAACATGAGAGATGTTAAAGGGTCAAAGTGAATCACATACATAGAAATGATTTAGAGGCCATAGGAACCAGGTCCTTGAAGAATTCAGAGTTTGCAGATTAGTTCAATTCCTCTGGTATGCCCCCAGCACCTGGGTGGCTCTCAGTCCTCTGTTCAGTCCCAGAAGAATAGTTCCAGAGGAGGGTTTTGATTTCAGACAGATGGAAAACTGAAGACTAAAGACAAAATGGAGAGGAGGCCACTGCCTTTTATCACCTTGGGCTTCCCCCATGCTCTCAGAGTCCTTGCCAAGTTGAGTCACACGGTCAGCCGGGGTGACTGGCTGAACAGATTTCTTCCTACGCCTGGCTTTCTCTTAGTGAGCCATTGAGAGGACAGTGGTTCTGCAGACACCCAGTCTGGGAGTGCCTCAGAATCAAACAACTTGGCACACATAGAAACAAATAGATTTCTAATTTCTAATAGAAGCATGATACCTACATATAAACCATATCATCACTCTTAGCAAATTATAGCCTTTCTATGGATACCAAACATGGGATATCACATATGGATTATTACAAGTATGAAATATTAATATGAAAGATAACCATAAATAGTCCCTGAGACCCAGACAGCATCACACTTTCAACACAGTCTTGCATAAGATTTTTATCAGAAATCTAGGGAAATATGGTCTAAATAAAATTACTATAAGGTAGGTGAACAGCTGATTGAAAGACTGTGCTCAAAAAGTAGTTACCATAGTTTTGCTGTCAAACTGGGAGGATGTAATAAGGCCCTGTGTCTGATGTCCTGGGTCCAGTACTAGTCAATATATTCATTACTGACTTGGATAATGGAGTAGAGAGTATGCTTTTTAAATCTGCAAGCCAAGAAAAGTTACAAGCGCTTGGGAGAACAGATTTAGAATTAAAAATAACCTTGACAAGTTGGAGAATTGGTCTGAAATTGGCAAGATGAAATTCAGTAAAGACAAGTGCAAAGTACTCCTCTTAGAAGGAAGAATCAAACGTACAGCTACAAAATGAGGAATAGGTGACTAGACGCTGGAAAGGAGCTCGGGGTTATAGTGGATTGAAAATGAGCTAACAGTATGGTGCAATTCCAAAAAAGGTTTTTATCATTCTGAGGTGTATTAACAGAAGTGCTGGGTGTAAGAAATGGGAGGTAGTTGTTCCAGTGGGTACTACTGAGACCTCAGCTGAAGTATTGTGTCCAGTTTTGAGTGCCACATTTGAGGACGGATGTGGCCAAATTGATGAGAACCCTAGAGGGCAGCATCAGAAACGATGAAAGGATTAGAAAACCTGATTTATGAAGAAAGGTTTTTTGGTTTTTTTTTAAGGGCATGTTTAATCATGAGAAAAGAAGACTGAGGGAGACCCTCATGAGTTTTCAGCTATGTTGAGGGCTGTTATAAAGAGGCTGGTGGGCTGTTCTCCATGCCCACTGAAGGTAGGACAAGAAGTAATTGGTTTAATCTTCTCCCTGAATTCAAGTACACACATAGAGGGGGGAAATTCAGGGCTAATTGTCCCCACTCCTAACTCCCCCACTTCCTCTGCTCCCCACTCCTATGTCACACCTCATGTTGTCCAACTATTCCCAATTTCTACCTTCCCATTCACGTCAGTTCCCACTCCTCCCTTGTTCTTGAGCCTCCAGCCCCTCTTCCCTTCCCTATCACCCATTCCCATTTATCTTCCCATGGTCCTCCATCCCTAGCTCCAGAACCAACCCCCAACCCCTATTTCCACCACCTCTGTCACCCCTAATCATGCTCCCCAGCAAGTGTTAACATGTGTAATTTATTTTCTTTTCAAAAACAGCTTGAGTGCCTTCTGAATCATTTCCTTTACTCAGATTACAGTTCTCCAAAATAACGAAATTAACAAAACATTGACAGAGACAGACTTTAGTAAAATGTTTACAGTTCATTCTCAGATTTCTACTTTGGGTGGCTTTCAAACTCTAAAGTTGCTAGAATCTGTGAACTTTAAGAGCTGGGGGTTTTTTTTGTGTGTGTAAAGGGGTGACAGGTCCGAGGAGCAAGAGGTGCTATATTTTAGGAACACCTTACTCAAATTATGCCAACTTCGGGTCAGTGAATCTTCTCTGGACCTCTGAGGCACAGCAAATTTCAAGATAATCCATGTAAATACAAGGATTTTCAAGTAGTTTGGAGACTTATTCTTTAAACAGGGAAATCTTAACCATAGCAGAGCTGGCACACCACTAAAATATTGCATGAAATAAAGCATTAATTGCTGTGCTGGACCCAAATCCTCAGCCCCAGACAATGCTGAAAGGAGGAGCTTGTGGGAAAGATGGAAGGGGCTCTACACAGACATCTGCAGTATAGGCATCTCCAAAAGTTGTGATGGGGCCCATGAATCTCTGTGTGATTTTGTCAGCTGAAGAACAGTGCCCCATAGAGAAGATAGTCCTGGGAGAATAGCGCCATTCATCCGGGTGGGTGTTCTCAGCCCTACTTCACCAGTCAGTGCATGGGAGCCTGTCATGGGCACTGTGCCTGCCCGTTCTCACCTCCTTATCATAATCTCCTACTCACCTCCTCACCAACAGGGCTGGTTTTCCTCAGCTGCTGGTTCACACGGAGCTAAGGAGAGGAATTAAGACCGCTTCAGAGCAACAAGGCCTCCAAAAGCCTGGCTCCCACATGTGGGACAGGGAGAGAAGGCAAAGACATCCCCAGAGGGACAGAGGCCTCAGATCCCAGCTCACATGACAAGGGCAGAGAGGAGGTTATCATACCCCACAGAAGAGCAGGGGTAACCCATATCTCAGCACACTTATGGAAAGACAGGGGGTGAGGCATCCTTTCTAGATCCCGGCTCTCAACTACTGAGTCCCGGGAATTTAGAAAGAACTTTACTGGAGGTTAGGAGAGGAGGTACAGGGAAACTAGAACAAAATTTGGAAAGCAAGCAATTAATTACCAGTACCTGTTAGGTAAAGTGTCCACCCACCCCTGTGTTATCCTATTCATCCACCTCTGGTAGATGAGACATGAGTGGCCAAGGCATTCTAACCACTTCTCTCCACAGCAATCTTTGTCACGTTTTTTGTCGAGGGTGGAATCCAGCGATTCTAGCTGTCTAGTATTTCCTGCAGAGCTACAGGAAGCTGATGAGATCTGTGAAAGAAGTGTGAGCTTTATGATTAAATTATGCAACTTGATAGATTCTTAGGGCATGACCTAATCAAGATTTCTGGATATCATGGCATCACCAACTCATGCTGTATTAGCTTTGTCATTCATGTGAAATTCTGAGCTGCTTTTTTTTAGTTCCACTGATGTTTTTCTTATAGTGATTGCTTGTGGCATTAAACCACACAGTGGGTTTTCATTTTTGTAAATTTATATTCATATTGTCTTATGTGGCCTAAAACTCTAAAGCCATGAACTGTTATGGCTTGAGATCATACAAAAACATTAAGAATTAACATGCTCTGTAGCATTATCAGTAGGGAGTATTTACTAAATTGCTATTGCTGTAGAAAGATAACAGAATCTGTTGACAAGTTTCTCTTTGTGAACCAAAAGTTTCATTTCTCTTTGCTAAGATTGATGTTTCATTGTATCGATCTAGGCCAGTGGTTCTCAACCATTGTGTCAGGACACATTACTATGTCACCACACAGTGGTGTGTCATTGACAACCAGGAAGATGGCTGCATTTGATCTAGAGGGAGTAGGCTAGTGTGTCCTGTAGAATTGCAATATGCTGCCAAGTGTGTTGTGATCCACAAAAGGTTGAGAACCACTGAGCTAGGCCTTGCGTATGTCGCTGAGTCTCAAAAAGATTGAATTAAAAACCAAGACTTTCACAGGCCTCAGCTGAAACCTTGTACTCCCTACCATTTTTCAAGAAGAACTATAAATTGGTCTTGGAGTTCTC
>ML682172.1:1699445-1714525 GCA_007922195.1 Podocnemis expansa
TTTGATCTTCATCCAAACAGCACAGAGGTAAGTGATTAATTTAAGCCTCGCCTTAACTCACAGGGTTTGGCTTAGGTTTTTCTGTAGCTTGCAAATCAGACTAGTTCGCAACAGTGAATTTCCAGGCTGGCTGGTAAAGCTAAGATTTGAGTTCCTTGGGTGAAACCAGCTGCAGCAAATCTCCATGTCTCCCTTCCACTTGCCGACCATGGACTTTTAACCCCACTAACCCCTACAGCCCATCCAAAGACTTCCACCCTCTGTGAGGGACCCAGCCTATTCCATCTTCCCTCTCCTCTCTGTGCTGACAACCAAGAGAGGTCTGAGTCCTCAGAATGTCCAAAAAGCTCTGCAATGTTCCAGTTAACTGTTGGGGCTGTTGGATAGTCACATTTTCCTTAAGTGAAGGGGAAAAGCAGCCTGATATGGACGGCTCCACAGCAGGCTGGATTGTGCAGTAATTCAGAGGTTGTGGGCATGAATTAAGTCATGTGACCAGGGGCTATGTCCCACTGCTTCATGGCCCTGGGCTTTGCAAAGCCCTTCCTTTGGCCGGTGTCCTTGTGTGCGCGCACAAGGATCTCCGACGATGCATTTGCTAGTCTACAGTCAGAAGACAATGGAAGGGTTAATGGTGACTCACCAAGCCGCTGCAAGATAAGCAGGGGGATTGCTTCCCTTTCCCCGAAGGTGTTTGGTAGTCACTAGAGAGAAAAAAGGCAGTCAGCCCATGGGATTCCGGGATAGTTTTGTTAGGACTGGGGTAGGCTGCATAGCTGTAGGTCTTGAACCCAGGATCCCAGCATGATTTGGGGTAAGAACCCTCTACCCCAGGTCCTGGACCCAAGCCTGAATCCAAGGAAGTTACATGAAAACAGAAAGGCAGTTCAGCCTGAAGCATGACTCCAAGCCAGTGCTGACATTGCAGCATAGCCACACCCTAGGTAGAAGAACATATCCCCATTCCCAGCCTGGAGCTTGCTCTCTGCATTGGTGCCCACACCCAGCAGCTCACACCTGGATAGCACCCTCTTCCTAGGTCAGTTTCAGCTCCCTCAAGGCCCTTCGTGACCAATACGGCTAGCCACAGCAGTGGGTCCTGTGCTATGGCCACACTGTGATTTGCCAGCACATCACCTCCCTACCTAGTCCGAAACAAGAGCTGCACAGCACATTGAGAAGTTCCAAAGGGGCAGCCATGTTAGTCTAGTAAAGCAAAAAAAAGAAAAAGAGCAAGGTGTCTTGTGGCACTTAAAGACTAACAGATTTATTTATCACATGAGCTTTCATCAATTGCCTCTACCACCTTCCTAGACTAGCAGTCCTTTGGAAATGATGCTAGGTGGGCATGGGCTGTGACAGGCATGGGAATGGGTGATGAAACCAGATCCTGAGAAACAAATGCAAAGTAGCATGGTTTATGAGAAAGCCTCCCAACTGTGGTGAATCTTGGGTGAAAGCCCTTGAGGACATGTGGGAAAACCCTTATGTTAGTTCCAGATACCACATTTTTGCCATTCTCCCAGACAACAGGCAGGGACCCATAATGAGACAGCAAACCGAGCCTGGGGAATGATGGACTGGAGACCTGAGTCTCTCTCTCAGTGCAGCTTGCCTTCCGTGATGACAGCAGAGGCAGAACAGTTCTTAATTCACAGCTTTTCTCTCTTGCTGTAGCCTTGCTCTCTCCTTTACATGCTGGCTGACGGGATGCCCATGTGATGCGCGGCAGTCAGGCCTGAGGGCTCCTCCCTTGGCAACAATACTCATCCCTGGCTCTTCTCATGCATAGATCTCAAAGTACTTTTCAAAGGAGGGCAATAGCAATATCCCCCCTCCCCCTTTTATAGATGAGGAAACTGAGACACAGAGGCTTATCCAAAGTCACCCAGCATCGGGGACAGGAGTAGAACCCCAGACTCAATCTACTAAACTCAAGTTATAGTTAGGGAGATCGAGGCTGGATATTAGCAAAAACTTTTTTACTAGGCAAGTAGTGAAGCATTGGAATGAGCTGCCTAGGGAGGTGGTGGAATCTTTATCTTTGGAGGTGTTTAAGGCTCAACTGGACAAAACCATGACTGGGATGGTTTAGTGGAAGTGGTCCTGCCTCTAGCAGGGAGTTGGACTAGATGACCTATGAGGTCCCTTCCAACCTTATGGTTCTATGATTCTATGATACTAAGCCATGCTGCCTCCAGGTCAGGTGCTCCAGCAGACACCAGCTAAAGGAGTGATTTGGGTTTGAGTGGCCTGCAGGTCCCATTTACCCTGCCCCCCAGGTGGCATCCGAGGGAGTGCTAGCTCCTGACTCTCTGCTCAGCCATCCATGATGAACTTGTTGGGTGGTTGCCACCCACCCTGCAGAGAGGTGAGATGGTCCCACTAGTTAAGTGTGGGATTTGCCAGACTTTGGTTCAACTCCTGCTGCAAACTCCCTGTGGGGCATCGGCCTGGCCCTCAGTCTCCTGTCTACATAATGGGTATAATAGCATTGTCTTATCTCACAGTGGTACTGTGGGGATAAACACATTAAAGATGGTGAGACCCCCAGCTTACAGGGGCCAGTTCACTGTGCACAGAGCTTTCTCCCATGCAGCATGAACATCAGTCACTGAGTGGTTTGCCAAGAATGCCTGCAGGACCATGAGCTGAGTTTCTGGCTGGTGAGTGACAGCCCCTGGGATGCCCTCAAAGCAAGGATCCTTCCCTGCTGGGACTGAGGCCCTCAGAGGATGGGCATGACATTGTCTGACTCTGACTGAACAAAGCACTTTCACTTCCATGTTGCAGTTTCCTGCCTTCCGTCTGCTACGCAAATAAATAGAGAACTGAGAAATCTTAATGGCTGGGTGGGAACACGGAAGCAGGGACAGATGAGGAATAGTGGAGCCTTCATAAAACAAAAGTGAGAGGCTTACACCCCCTTGCATTTAGTTTCATTTCTTTCTGTAAGTTCACCTATCTTCGAAGCATCTGAGGAAGTGGGATCTTCTCCCACGAAAGCTCATGCAAAAAATAAATCTGTTCGTCTTAAAGTGCCACACAACTCCTTGTTGTTTTATAAATAGAGCCTGTCCTGTTCTTTGAGCTGTCATGCAGCTCATGGTAGAGCCAGCTAATTGAGGACAATTAGATCACCCCAGCACTGAGCTCCATCACTAGCCTTGGACTAAAGCATCTTTGGACCAGGAAGGCCTCTCCAGGCAGGATGTGAAGTGATCAGGAGAGAGAGAATCTGCTAGCTGTCTTTGCCAATGGCTAGCCACTCTTGCTGTTAAATCCAGGCCCAGTTTCTAATCACAAGCTTTTTGTTCCGCCTGTTCACCTCTCAGGTAAAAAACAGCCAGTATTTTCTCCATGGGGGCAATAATGAGATGCTGTAACCAACATCCCACCTTGCTTGATCTTCTGCTGAATAAGCTAGACACCCTGGAGCTCTTTCCAGTGCACATTCTCAGGCATTTTCTCCCATCCTTCAAAGCATTCGTATGGCTCTTCTCAGCACCCTCTTCAATTTCCAGCATCTCATTACAGATGAGATGCGGCCAGGATGATTGAGTTAAGAGTGGGAGAAGGCATGGAAAGGTGGGTCCAGAGGTAGCTCCCAGTGACTTTGGGGCCTGGGGTGACAGAACTGGGAAGATGCTAGTGAATCATTTCCTCAGAGGTTGCCCCCCAAGCCTGTTTTCACAGGGCCCTCAGGTATGGGAGGAGCTGAGGGGAAAGGTGACTGGCTTAGGGCTGTGCATGGCCATAGTGGAGCACTAGTCTCTAGAGAGGGAGACTGGAAAAGGCCGTGACACAGGTTCATTAGCCCAGGGGGTCCCCACCGCCCCAGGGACTAGCAGGAAGTGTGAGCACAGCAGAGATCTCTTTCATTATGAGGGAAGCACCAGTGAGGAGGCAACATGAGATCCCTGTGGGCTGATGGCCTCTGCGTAGCTGCTGCCTGGCTACCTGGCCCACCAGCATACCTCCACCCTGCTACACCCTACCTCTCCCTTTCCCCCGCTTCCCTGTCTTCCAGACAAAACATCTCCTCCCTGCCATGCAGAAACACCCACCACAGGCATAAGAAGGAAGTGCAGGCTCTAGCCCATCTGTGGGGCCAGATCCCGTGCTGGGGTCGATCAGCCATAGCACCATGGGAGTTGAAGTTATGTCATTTTCTGGATTGACCTTTTAAGTCTGTTTGCTGTCTTAGTGTCAAGGGTAGCAGCTGTTTTGCAGTACAGCAGCCTGGGCCAAGCTGACTTCTCACATGGGATGGGAGACATTGGCTATGTCTACACTGGCAAATTAGTCCAGACTAAGGAGGTTTAGCCTGGACTAATTTAGCCAATGGCTACACTAGGCATTCCTTGGTTTGAGCTAAGAAATTTCTTAGTTTGAACTAAGGAACGCTTAGTTTGACCTAGTTAGTATCAAGGTTAGTTCAGACTTCCATGCTGAGTTCTAACTTTAGTTCGAACTAGGCACAGGCAAGACCTGAACTCAGGCTTAGATCAAACTTAAGAAGTTTGAACTAAGCCATTAGTTCGAACTAACCAAACATTCCAGTTCGAACTAAGTGCTAGTTCGAACTAGAACACACAGTTACTTTGAACTAAAGTTTCCACTTAGTTCAAACTAACCTACAGTTAGTTTGGACTAGCAGGTCCAAACTAATTTGGGCAGATGTAGACATAGCATTCACAGCACAGTACCCAGCAAGGGGAATCCTGCTTCATCCTCTCAGGTTGCATGGGCACCATCGCCAGAGGGGCAATTGGTGCTGCTCTCCCAAATCTGTCTCTGCGAGACACTGATGGTGTTACCGGTTACATGTTAAAAACTTCACTCATGCATATGGGCATCATATGAAGAACAATGAATTGCTGATGAGACTAGTGGATTACTTGAATATAAACAACACAATGCTGGGGATGGAGTAGGGGAGCGGGGCTGCTCAGAGGACGGGAAGACACCATGGAGGTCCTAGCACAAGGGAGCTGGTATTTTTAAGGGGAGCCAGGGCCCAGCCTCTCTCAGCCCACCTGTAGTGATTAACTGCCTAGGTAGCTGGTTGGCAGCTTATTGACTAACAAGCACCTGGGTTTGGAAACCTACCAGAGCACAGTTAAAAGAGTACAGGTAATTTGCATACAGGACTGCAAGCATTGAGCATGTGTATGCCTGCTCTTACCTCATGTTATCAGGTCGTGATAAGCCTGCCTGCAGACATCCTCCCCACAACCAGCTTAAGGGTGGCGTCTCCCTCTGGCTTCTCCTGCCTTCCTGTTACAGCGCCCCCCCACCCAACAGCCCTTAGGGTCTTCCATGACCTCAGAGTCAGTGGAGGCCTTGGGGTCCTTAGATCTGTGACTTCATGCTGTGTTTGGACAGCTGCCTCCCAGGTCCCAGATGGCCCATCCCCACATGCATGGGAAAGGAACACATCCTGCCCATGGCAACTAGCTTTGTGCTGCCCCTGCCTTGTAAACAAATCTAGGGAAGTGGGGGAGGGGAGGCACTCCAGGACAGGATTTGGGAACACATGAAGGGCAGAGGGAGGGCGCTGTGGGTCAGGATAGAGGGACTTCAGTAGAATGGGGGAGCCCAGGGCTGAGGAGAGGGGCTTTAAGTCAGTGGTGTAGTGAACCTACAAGTGTACCATGAATGACCCATGCACCTTGAAAGCAGGCCCAGCCAATCAAGTTTTAAGCAATTCAATCTGCTCTTTAATCAGCCTGTTTTGCTTGTGACACCAGACTTGTGTCAGCCTGCATCAATCACAGACCCAGTCAAAAAAATCAAAAGTCTCTGCTCTGAGTGAGGGGCAAGGGACATTTGCAGAGCTGAAGGAGGAAGGACTTGGATGGGTGTGGTGACTGTATGTCAGGACTAAGCTGCATTAGAAGCACTGCCCACATCCAGAGTAGTGAGGTAGCTGAGCTGTGGAGGAAGGTCAGCAAGAGGTGCCTGTGGAGGACTGAAATCACACTTGCAAGGGCTTCCAGTCTGACCCCAGGTAACTACTGAGGGCCCCTGAGCTCCTCATGTGAGGCAGCCTGGGAGAGAATACAGCATGGTGAGAGATCTGGGGAGGCTTTAGATAAGCAAGTGGGGCCTGATCCCCAACTGGTATAAATGAGCATTGACTCCAGTGGCATACCAAGGGTCTCCAGTGCCTGGGGGCCAACACTACATTTGTGGCCCCTCCTACCCCCGCACAGCTGCACAGGACAGGAGGTGTCCTGGTACCACCCCTGAGCTGCCCTGAGGAGAGGGTCTGTATCTATCGGGGTGGGGGTGCAAATTCAGGCTGTGCTCTGACTTCTGCTACCCCCCCTCTGCTCTTACCCTGTGCATGGTGCTCATTGCTCAGGCAGGTGAGCTTTCCAGGGTGAGTTTTGGTCTGTGCTTTTGCAGGGGAAGCAGCATTAATACAGATCAGTGGTTCTCAACCTGGGGTCTGGGGACCTCCAGGGGTCCAGGGACATGTTGCAGGGTGTCCGCGGAGCCTCTCCCTCCCAGGCCAGAATCCAGCTGTTTCCCCCCCGTGCACTCTGCCAGTGCAGCCTCTCCCTGCCTGCAGCTGGATCCCAGCAGGGGGATGAGGTCACAGCGGCTCCCTGGGAGGGGCAAGGGCAGGGGGCCATAGTCACCATGGCTCGGCTCCCCAGCGGCACGGGCCATGGTGGCAGCGGTGCCGCTTGCTGGCTGTCCCAGCAACACCAGCAGAGTGGCATGGGTCAGATTACATAATCAGCTGGGGGAGGGGCACAAAGATTTTTTTTTGTTAAAAAGGGGTCCCCAGCCTGAAAAAGGTTGGGAACCACTGATATAGATGGTTCCTACTGGTAAAAATTGCTTGTCCTGCTTTTGACTGTTTTTTAAGATGCAAAGTAACATTTGAGGATTCAGGAAATTCTTTTCTCCTTTCTTCCCTGCTGGGCAGCAGTGGCCATTTCAGAGATTGAGGGAGGCGAGGGCAGAGGTGCCTTTTTGGGTAGGTGAAGCAGCTGGCCACCTAGGGCCCCTAAGCAGCAAGGGGCCCATTTGCCTACCCCAAAAGTGGTGTCTGCCTCCCACCCTGCAGAACACATGGCAGGGGGCTGGAGCCAGGGCCAGGGCTGGGAGTAGGGGTGGGGCTCTGAGGGGAGATGAGGCCCAGGGCCCATCAGGCTGCAGGAGCCCTGGTGCTGGGGGGGGGAGGGCATGGGGGAGAGTGTGCTGTCCCAGCGGCAGGGGTCCCGCCCCTGAACCAGCTGCTTCTTCTCCAGGAGCACAGTAGGCCAACCCAGAGGCTCAGGACTGTGCTCCTGCTCTGCCCCTTGCCTTTGGCAGTAGGAGGTTGGAGCCCCTAAGGCTATTTCTGGGGCCCCTGACAGGGTGGGGCTTGGGCATCTGGTGGGGTGCTAGGTCTGTGGGGGGAACTGGGATGCCAGGGCCACAGGGGGGTTTTGGGGCCCCTGACATGCAGAGGAGGCTGGCCCTAGCTTCAGAGCCATGGGGGGGTGAGATGTGGTGATTACAGGAGGGCATGGAGGAGGGTGAGGTGTTGTGATTGCAGGGGGCAATGGAGTGTGGGCCCATGGCTAGTAGTGGGGAGCTGGGGCCAGGGGGGGAGTGCACAGAGGGGTTGGAGCCAGTGTGGGGGGGTGGAGCTAGGGCTGCAGAGAGGGGTCGTGGGGGCCTAAAGGAGACCTGCAATTGGCCTTTGCCTAGGGCTCCCAATTGCCTAAGGCTGCTCCTGGGGGAGGGTACTCTCAGGCCCCAGGTCTGCCCCTCCTCCCCAGCTTCTTCAGGGCTGGAGGCAGTTTCAAGCCCACAGCAGGAAATCTGGGGGAAACCCCAGCTGAGCATGTTCTATCCAGCCCATAGTCCACCCCCCTACCCAGTTTCAGAAGTTCCCATGGCTCCCACTCTCTTACTTACCATATTACAGTGCTGAGAGAATTCCCTATCCCCGCCAGGTAGGTCAGGGAACTTGGAAGTCCTGGTTGCACCTAAGCTGGGATGGAGCCCCTATGTGCCACTCAAAGGCTGGGGGAGGAGAGGTCACAGCCCCCAGACTTGCCCTCCCTGACTCTTTCAGGGCTGGAGGCGGCTTTTCAGCTTTATCCCTTTAAGCAGGAAGCCTGGAGGGGCAGCCCCCTGGAGATTTAAACATCTAAATGGAATCAACATCAACTTGACTTTGCCAAAGGAGAGACTGGTCCCTACAGAGGGCACATTGAGAGTGTCTGACTGTTGGGGGCAGGAAGCAGTTCTATGGGACTCTGGGTGGGTGGGAGAAGTTAGAGAAATCAGGAGGATGCTGGCCCCACACTCACCAGACTCACATTCCAAAGGGGCAGCCATGTTAGTCTAATTCAGGACTTCTTGTTTGTTTAAAAGGCTCTCATTGAGCTGCTCACAGAGTGCTCACCACTCACGCAGGTAACTCAGCTGCAGGGCCAGTGGAGAGCACGGTGGGGAGGGCTCAAGATAGGGAAATGGGGGTTACTTACCAGTAACTGTCCTTCTTCAAGATGGGCTGCTCGGATTCATTCAGTATCATGTGTACGTGCCACAGAGCATGATTGGCCAGAAACTTTCATTAGCCTTAGCCTGTCAGGACAGGCCTGGCAGCCAATGCGCCCTGGCAACCCCATGGCTGTATATATGGCCACAGCCCTGCCCCTCCCCAGTTCCTACTAGTCGCTAACTCCGAGTAGCAGGGATGGTGGGAGGGATCTGAATGAATCCGAGCAGCCCATCTCGAAGGACAGTTACTAGTAAGTAACCCACTGTTCTATTTTGAGCGCTGATTGGATACATTCAGTATAAGGTGACTGCTAGCCATGCTGTGGAAGGTGGGCTGAGTTAGATCCTTATCTGCCATCAGGACAGCCACCCAGAAATGGCACAGCACCCAAAATTGGGTGAAGAAGCAGCGAGCTACCTGGCGAACGCCTATGGACGCACCACTAAGTGCAAGATCTTCCAGAGGAGACATGCATGAGAGTGCTGAGGGGTCATTTGCCACTTTATCAGGAGACTAGAACTCCAACTGGGCAGTCCCGGTTCAGTACTGGGGAACCCACTATATCACAATAGCAAAGAGTATCCTTGTCGCCAGCAAGACCATCTAAAATAAGAGGGTTGCCCTTCCCTAGCAGAATTGACTCCTGAGAAAGGCAGTCGTGATCCAGAGCAACAGGCTCCAATAGCCACAAGTGATGAGCAAGGATGGGATAACTTCTGCCCTTGCCACCCTAACCTCTCGGGGAGGTAAATTGGGTTAAGTTACTAACCAAGACTGGGGCAGGGAACACATCGCCACTTGACCAAATGGGGAATAGGCAAAAGGCCTTTCCCCATTGACATATTAGCAGGAAATGCCAAGGGCAGGATTGATAAAGGAGCCCTAAACTAAGGCATCCCATCTCTATATGAAAGATAACGTAAGAAGAAAAATAACAAGGAAGGAGTAGCTGGGGACCCCCGCCCCCCCATCCATTGATACATGGGAATGGAGGGCCTGGGGGGGAGGGTCCCAGGATAAGGCCTAAACGTTGGGCAGGCCCATCTCTGAGGCCCAAAGTATCAGAGACACTCCATCAAGGAGGTGTTGTAAGGAAAGAAGTGGGGATCCCAAGAGGGCCCTTCTTTAGAGGTGACCCTTCCACAGGTTATAGTAGGAAAAAAGGGGGACCCTTAGGTACACCCATCCAAGCATCAGGAGAGAAGCCAAATGGTGGAGGTCACGAATGTTAAATGACTGGGTGGTGCTGGGGCGGGGAGGGACCTGGGGCACGGGCCCAGCCCCCGCCCCCAGTGGGTAGACCCCGCCCCCAGCCGGAAGGCTTCGCCCCCTGGCCAGGGATAGGGCCGGGGAGGGGGGCTGCGCTGCCGCGGGCAGCTAGGCCGTGGTGCGGCCCAGCCAAAAGGGGCCGCTAGAGGCCAGGCCCATGCCCGTGGGCGGCCAGGCCACAAATCCTCAGCCGGGGATGGGGCACCATGGGCGGCTGGCTGGGACCTAGATCCCCAGCCGGGGATCTGGGGCCTGGCTGCCAGCAGCCACGGCAGCCCCGTCCCCAGCCAGAGGTTGGGGGCTTGGCCACCCGCGGGTGCGGGCCTGGCCTCCAGCGGCCACTTCTGGCCCAGCCCTGCTGCGGCCTAGCCGCCTGCGGTGACACAGCCTCCCCCTGGCCCTATTCTTGGCCGGGGCGGAGCCTGCTGGGCGGTCAGCCGGGCCCCGGATCCGTGGCCAGGGACGAGGCTGCCACGGCCAGCCAGGGATTGGGCCCCAGATCCCTGGCCCAATTGGGCCAGAGATCCAGGGCACTGGAAGAACACCCAGCTACAATATTACCTAGATTCTACTGTATCAGGCCTAGACAGAGAAAGAGAGAGAGAGAGAAGTTGGGGCAGGAAGGTCTCACCACTCCGTGTAGCAGAAAGGTTTCCAGGTTGTGCAGATCAGGGTCAGAGGCTGGATGGAAACCAAGATCCCACAGCAATCAGCAAGGAAGAAAAGCCAAATCCCACTGGAAATGACACAGTTTTAGATCCAAGCATCAGGACTCAGGACTCAATCCAGACTCCCACAGGATTCAGACAGGATCCAGTCAGGACTTGCACAGGACACACACTACATACACACCACTGCACTACAGTTGGATGCGGGTAAAGGTTTTTATAAGGACTTGTTTACGTAGCCAATACACATTCCTGGCTGGGTGTAATGGTTCAGAGAAGCTCACAATACAGTCAGGCAGACTCAGTATTTTGGGTATCAATTATCATGTCTGTGACTAGAATGTCTGATAATTGCTGAGTTTGTTCATGTTGCTGTGAGATTCCCCATCAGGCAATGCTTCCCTGCTTCTTCAATCCCAGAGTTCAGTGCAGCTCCTGCTTCTTCAATCCCAGAGTTCAGCGTGGCTCCTGCTTTGGAGCCTGGCTCTCCATAGTCAATGCAAATGAAGCTCCATTTACTGTGCTGATGACTTTTGGATATGGGTAGATGAGGATGTCTCCCATTTCCTACTGTTTTTGGTTTTCAGTTCAAGCAGAGGTTGGGAAATGGGGGGGGGGGGGGACAGGCTGGATACTGTGCTCTGATTCCTCAAGAACACAGAGCTAACACGTAACAGCAGAGGCCAGTGGTGGGACTGGGGATAAGGGAAGGGCTCAGGGGACTGAGTGGAGAACATGGTAGGAAAGCGCTCAGAGAACTAGCAGGGGGGTATGGAACAGAGCGGGGCCTAGGCAGCCAGTGGAGCCTGGGCCCCTGTAAATCTTTAGGTTTAGCAGCACCCTTGCTACTGGGATACTAATTAAAGGAATCCAGTCACTGATCCCCAAACCTCTGTGAGTTACCTCCCCATTCCCAAGGCCTGGTTCACCTTGTTCTCCTGAGCACTGTTCGTCCAGCAGCTGGCCAGGATTTAAAGTATAATTTGGGGGACTCCAGAAACCTCCTAAATTTCCAGGGCCCCCCATGCGGATCTGGGCTCCCCTCATGCAGGCCCCCTTCACCCAACACAACTACTGCCCCCCCAAATGCCTGCACCCCACTCCTGCTACTGCCCCAATATCCACTTCCCTGTGCCCAATATTCCCCCAGCCCCAATACCCACTCCCCTGTCCCCAATATTCCCTGAGACCCCAATACCCACCCTCCAAAATCCACACCCTGCCCCCAATACCCGACCCCAGCACAGGTAGCCTGCGATGGGGACACAGACCACCCCCAGCATGAGCTTCCTGCTCCCGAAGGGGAGCATAGTCTGGTTGCCCTGACGCTCACTGGCAGTCATGTGCCAGAGCAGTGAAGAATTGCTCCTAATTCCCCTCCCTGCAGGCTGCACTTTGAGGCTTCTGCCTCTAGCTCAGCCTGCGCATGCACAGGGGAGCCAGGGCAGCTGTCATGCCTCCCCACTCTCCCCTACCCTGGTGGAATGTGCTGGAATGTCATTTAAAGGCATACTACTTTTAGGGGCTCAGCCTTCTGGGGTCCCTAAAAATAGAAAACGGAACCAGAATGCTGCATTCTGGGGCCCTCTGTTTTCAACGCAGTGTTTCAGCTCTGTTTTCTATTTAAGGGCCCTGGAATGCTGAGCCCCTAAAAGTAGTGGGCTACAAAATGCTGTTCCAGCACATTCTGGCCTACTTTAAACCCTGCACCTGGCCCCCTATGATGCCACTGATCCAGGGAAGGACTGCAGCATAGGGGCAGTATGATGAGACAGATTTTTAGGCTGAAAGCCCTGGTGGAGCATGGAGTCCTCAAATGCAAAGGTCACTGTCAGCTGTGGGAAATAATTCACTCAAACCCCAGCAGCAGGAGGTAAACATTAAACAGAAGAGCACCATAGATTATATGCTGAGTAGTTTTTCGCCCCAGGGCATCCATCCATTACTTACACTTCCCTGCATTTATTTCCTCCCATTCTGTAAGTTCCCTCATCTTCAAAAAGTCTGACAAAGTGGGATTTTCTCCCACAAAAGCTCATTCAATAAATAAATTTGGTAGTCTTTAAGTGCCACAGGACTCCTTGATTGTTATCCTCAGAGACTGAGACTGAGAGCTCTCAACTACCAAAGGGATAGCCGTGATAGTCTAGTCCAGCAAAAAAGAAACAAGGAGTTGTGTGGCACTTTAAGACTAACAGATTTATTTTTCGCAAGAGCTTTCGTGGGACAAAATCCCACTTTGTCAGATGCTTCGAAGATGGGTGAACTTACAGAATGGAATGAAAATAAATGCAAGGGGGTGTAAAACATAGGATC
Organism: Podocnemis expansa; assembly: GCA_007922195.1. Lineage (NCBI taxonomy): Eukaryota > Metazoa > Chordata > Testudines > Podocnemididae > Podocnemis > Podocnemis expansa. The sequence goes on from ML682172.1 coordinate 1,712,214, forward strand.
AGGTCATACAGTAACAGCAAAACAGAGCAGTTGTTAGGTTCAAACCATGGAAAGCCTGAAGTCAAATTACTTTTTGTAATGGGAAAAGAGCCTGGTCCCAGGAAAGGCAAACTGCCGGGGTGGAGTGGGGATGGATTTTCAAGGAGTGCTGTGTTAGAGAGCACCACAATAGCTGAAATCAGGCCCCCACTGTGCAAGGTGCTGTGTGCCCAAGTAGTTAGAAATAATCCCAAAGAGCTCATAATCTATGCAGAGACAAAGTGGATAAGGGAGCTGAAATTGAGGCATAGCGTCAGGTGATTAAAGTGTTGCCTGATTTCTGGATGTTTAGAAATTTGACTAGAGTGATGGGGTGTCAAACTCATTCAATGTGGGGGGCCACATTGGAAGGCAAAACACCTGTTGTGAGCCATGTGGCCTCACAGGTTCCCCAACCCTTTCCCCTACCTGTTCAGAGCAAGAAAGTGTCATTTTGAAGTCCATTTTCTGTTCATTAAAAAAAAAAAAAAGGAAAAAAAACTGATTTGGCCTGTGGGCCATGAGTTTGACACTCCATCTGGCCCTTGAACCATGAGTTTGACAGTCAATGGATCTGATTAGAAGCTAGTGAGATTCTTGTCCCAGAATCAAGTTCTAGAGAGTTTTTACAAGGACTTGCATCACAGGAATACTCACACCAATAACTGAATTTGTATATTTTTATGAGCTTTTATTAGGCTAGCAAGAAATGATAGACAAATGACTGATTAAATTGATAATGGTTAGAGTCAGTCATTTCTAAGGCACATAAATATAATTTTAACATGTGTGCTATGGATTAATATGCTCACACCCTTCCTTGATGACTGGTTGAGAGACATGTCCACTTATTCAGTTATTGAGTGGAGGAGTGGAAAGCTTGGCTGTGCTAGAGAGGTGAGAGCCATAACTAATACTAACTGTGCACCGAGAACAAAGATTCTCATGAACACTAACTGGAAGAAGTAACTGATGATCACGCCCAAGTAATCTGGTTTGCCCTTTATACACCCTAGGTAGTATGGGCCCTCCTAAGTCCAAACTGGGCTTCTTCACCCACAAATTCTTAGGATATGCTTATTCTATTGATTGGTGGATTCATGCTTCTTATTGATGCAGAAGTGAAATATCCATATCCTTTCCACATGGTTCCATGCGGTTTGCTCATCTCACCTTTGTTATTTCTGTTCCTTTCAGTGGGTTTTGTGATATACTTGTGAAATTTGTATGGGAATAAACTGGGAAGCCCCACTGTCATTTTGATATCTTTTAATTTATCTAGGGTGACTTTCTGCTAGGTATCCTTGAGGAAATCACCTCTTTTCCCTGCGCCTCACATTCCCCATTTGTGACATGGGGCTAATGATTCTGTCCTCTGCAAAGTGCTTTTAGGTCTATGGATGAGAAGTGGTAGATAAGAGCTGGGTGTGTTTATTATTATCTGAGGCCCTGACTCTCATCTATGGCAATCACCCAGCACCTCCCACAGTCTTTAACTGGTGTCAATAGAAAAGCCAGCCATGGCCAGTGCCAGTGGCGTTGCTGGCCCTGGGCACCCCGGGGCACATGCCTCGAATCTTTTCCATGGAGCCCCGAGTCTGTTTTGGACCCCCAGTTCTGGTGCTGGGAGATGGGACCCCGGCAGAGCTCTGTGACTGTGAGCTGCAGCTTCCCCTCCCCCACCCAGGTGCTGCAGCCAGGTGTGTGACCAGCCAGGGGAGGGGAGGGGCCGAGGGAGGAAGGGAGCCACTTTCAAACAAGCAGCTTCTCCGGCAGGGGCTTCTCTCTGCAGGACGGAGGAGGTAGGAGTTGGGGGGGGGGGGCTGGAGGCAGGGCCGTCCTTAAGGCGGGGAAGGGGCGCAACCACCCTGGGCCCTGCACTTTGGGGGGCCTCACGCTTTTGCGGGATTCCACACAGCCAGCTGGAGTAAGGAAGCAGGGAGCTTTTTCAAGCTGTGGGACTAGGGAGCAGCTCCGGCTGGTCAGGAAGGCGGAAGGGAATTCAGCCAGGCAGTGTTTGGTTACAGGAACTCTTAACTAGCCACTTTCCCAAAACTGCTCCCTGAGGGGAAGAAAAAGGGCAAGTGTTGAGATAAAACTTATGGAGCCAGCCTCCTCAGTCAAGCAAATGGGGACAAAGCCAGGAGAATGGCACATCCCCAACCTTTACAAAACAGGACCTCCTCTTTGAAACAGCATCTCCAGAAAGTGTTCTCAGATATTAAAGAACTTTTTTTCCTTCTGCACTGAACAAGACTTTTCAGTCTTCAGGAATGTCTTTTTGAGCAAACTTC
>ML682172.1:1719525-1757998 GCA_007922195.1 Podocnemis expansa
GGTCAGCCAGTTTGGTGTGACCCTGCTCACAGCACTGCACTGGCAGCCCCCGCCAGCCTGCCTGCTTGCCTCATGAGCTCCCCAACTTCCCCTAACTGGGTTGCATACACCTAGAAGCTGGGAGGGTCAGAGCCTTTTTAAATTTCCTGTCCTGTGGTATAAGCAGCCCAGCCGGGCAAATTGCAGCTGCTGTGTTACCATCCTTCCACTCCCCTGCTCCACAATCTCATGCTGCCACTCAAAGTGGAGGGGAAGCATTACAGCAAAGTTCAGAAGAGGCGTGGGCTCTATTTTAAAAGCTTGAGAACTGCAGTGGTAGGTGTCTTCAGCGTGGGTCAGCAGGGTGTCATCTCTCATCCAGGCTCCTAGATGCCATCCACTTCTCCAGGACCTGGAGACCCTAAACAAGTTGACTGGAAGTCCCAGGGATGGTCTCATCCACCACCCTCCCTCCTAGTCCTATTTTCTGATCTCCATGATGCCTGATGTTTAGCAACAGAAACCTATAGGAGATAGGGAAAGATATGCCTTGTCAGAGGAGGAGAATTTTTATATGTCCTCCTCACATGGTCAGTGAGCTTTTAAGAGGATACTGCCAGCACCTTGATCCATTTGTAGGGAACACTGGAGGAGAATGATTGCATTAAAACTAAAATGAGCAGAGGGGTATGAAGGAGGAGTTGTATCACAGCATGGCATGGGGCCTCTGTGTGGTGGGAGAGTGGTACAGAGGCTAAACACTCTGGACCAGGATAATCCATGGACATTGACATGGTCAGACTGCATTGGTGCCTAGACAGCTGCTGGCTAGAAGCTGACAGCTTCAATTTTAGTCATCAGCTGGCATGGCCCTAGGGACTATATTTCCTTTCAGAAACATCACATCTTCATGTTTCCAAAATTTCTATTTCATGTGGAACTTCCCCACTTCAAAATATTTCATGTGAATTCCAGTTTCAAGTGGGGCCCAGGATAGGGATGGGGCCTGTTGGGTAATGGGGGGGGGGGGAGAGGGTGTCTGTTGTGGGTGTGGCCTATTGGGGGTGGACCTATGACAGGGGCAGGGTCTAGCACAGGTGGAGCCTGTGGGCCTGTGCCCGGGGCCTTTTTGCTATCTAGCAACGCCCCTGTTCAGCCGTAGGGGTGTTGATCCAGAGGTAGGAAGATAATATGGAGTAGTGAACTGTAGTTGATAGTTTCTGCCATGTGGCTTGTACTTTCTGGGTATGTCTACACTTAGAAGTTATTTTGAAATAAGGAGGTGTATTTTGAAATAACTTTTTTTCCTGTTCATGCATGCATTTTGTTATTTCAAACTAAGCATTTCTTTATTTTGAAATAACTAAGCACTATTTTGAAATCATAAAACCTGCTTTTATTTTGAAATAGCTCTTAAAAATTATTTTGAAATAAGCCATTCTAAGCTGTGAAATAGGCTTATTCAGAGGTGTCGCTGGGGGGGCAATGGACCCAGGACATGGGCCTAGCCCCTGCCCCCAGGGGCAGGCCCCGCCCCGTGGGAAGAGACCCTGCCCCCTGGCCAGTGATAGGGCCGGGGGAGGCCACACGGCCACGAGCGGCTAAGCCGTGGCACGGCGCTGCCAGAAGCAGCAGCAGGTGGCCAGGCCCCGGATCCCCAGCGGGAGACGGGGCCGCCGCAGATGTGGGCAGACAGCCGGGCCCTGGATCCCCCGCTGGGGATCCGGGGCCTGGCTGCTAGCGGCTGCGGCAGCCCTGTCCCCAGCTGGGGATCGGGGGCCTGGCCGCCTGCCGTCACAGGCGCAGGTGCGGGACCGCCTTCCAGCGGCCACTCTGGCTGTGCCGCAGCCGAGCTGCTTGTGGCGGCGTGGCCTCCCCCTGGCCCTATCCCAGGCCAGGGGCGGTGCCTGCTGGGCGGCCAGCCAGGCCCGGATCCTTGGCCGGGGACGGCGCCGCTGCAGCCGGCTGGGGATTGGGACCCGGATCTCTGGCCCGATTGGGCCAGAGATCCGGGGCACCAGCGTTGGGACCCGGGGCATGTGCCCCGGCGTCCCCAACACTAGCGATGCCACTGGGCTTATTTTGAAATAATGGCCCTATTCTTTTTCCTGCCTTTTCTTATTTCAAATTAGAGAGTCTTATGAATACTCTCTACTTCAAAATAATAACTCCTACCTTATTTTGAATTAGAGAGTCTTCACTGGACTCCTAAATCAAAATAATAAATTTGAAGTAATGCTAATTCGAAATAATTACTTTGAATTAAAATCCAAGTAGTTATTTTAGAATCACTATTTTGAATTAATTTTGTAAGTGTAGACATAGCCGCTGTGTGTGCTTCAAACACAAGCTCATGCCACCTGAGTAGGGAACAGTGTAGAGCTTCTGTCCACAGACATGTGCCTACATATCCTGATGACTCATGAGGGCAGCCCCAGGCTTCTCACCTTGGATCCACTGTACAGCTGCTGGCCTCTGGCTGGACTGGATCACTCTGAGAATCTGTGTCAGGCTGTCACCCCATAGTGCAACACAGGTTTTAGATACAGAATTTCCCACATCTTTATCACGTACACTACGAAGCAGAGGCACACACATAGATAAGATGGTTGTACCTAGCAGAGTATAACTTTTCCATTGATGCCTTACATGCATATCTTGTAAGATTCATTGTAACTTCGGAATATTGATCTCCATAAAATGATAACTGGTCATCTCTGGTCTGTACAATATCACAGTGGGCTGCATGCTCCTCTGGCAGAGGAAGGCATTGCTGGAAGGGAGAACTGAAGCCCTGGTAGATACTGATGGTGGGAGATACCAGCAGCTCCTGCATCTGGAGCATGACTGTACCAAGGTGTACCCCAGCTGGCTTCTGGATACCAGCTGCACACAGGTGTGGGGGGGATGGGCAAGGGCAGCAGCTGCCCAATCCATGCTAGGCTGGTGGAGTTGAGATTGGAGTGACAGAAAAGGCTCTGGCTGGAGAAGATCTCATATGGGCTCTCACCTGGGAAGCATCCTCTGTTCTTTCTCCTCCAGCAAGAGCTGAGCAGCTGAAATGGCAGCCCCTCTCCGTCTCAAGCCCTTGAGCCGTGTGGCAGTGAGTGGGGGCACCCATGGCAATGAGATGTCTGGCATCTACTTGGTCAAGCACTGGTTGCGGGATCCCAGCGAGCTGCAGCGCAGCAGCTTCACTGCCATGCCTTTCCTCAGCAACCTGTGTGCCATTGAGAAGTGTGTGCGCTACATGGAACAGGACCTCAACCGCACCTTCACTACTAAGTTCCTCAGGTGAGCAGTCCCAGCATGAATCACTCTGCACAGGTCCTGGGGAGTGGGGGAACTTCTCCAATGATTGATCACTCTACAGAGACTTCCAGTGATCGGTAAGGTATCCCATGATGCATCATTCTGCATCCATTCCCAGGGTTCAGAGGAGCCATCCTAGCATGCATTAGTTTGCACTGGTTTACCCCAGGGGATGATGGGAAACTCAGGGATCTTCCATGAGCTGGGGCTTCATAGTCCATGACAGAGCATCATGTGGGACAATTAACCACATGTCTCTCAGCAGTGGATAGACTTCCTCTCATACAGCAGTCCAGTTCTACCCTAGATGGCTCCTCTTCCCTCATATTGACCACCCTGGAACTCCTTTCCCATACCATGAGTAAAGCTATCAATGTGAATCTTCCCCTGTCTCAGAGGCCCTCCTGGCACCATGTGACCTGTCTTTCCCTGTCCCAGCTCTGTGGAGGCAGAGGATGAGCCCTACGAGGTCAGCCGGGCCCGTGAGATTAACCAGACCTATGGCCCCAAGGGCTCAGCCCAGGCCTTTGACTTCATGTTTGACCTGCACAACACCACATCCAACATGGGGGCCAGCCTCATCGTGGATTCGGAAGAAAGCCTGCTGTCCATGCACATGTGCCACTACATCCAGGTGGGGCTGGCCCTCCATCAATCCCCCCCACTCTCCCTGTACTGGGCCACGGTCCCCATCCTAACGTCTGCACTGCTCTATCCCCAGACACACTACGTGCTGAGCCCCTGCCCCATCTATCTCTACAAGATGCCGGACAAGGAGGCCTACAGCATCGACACAGTGGCCAAGGCCGGGCTAGGTAGGGAGTGTATGCTGCCAGGAGGGCATGGAGACCCTTGCGGAGTGAGCAAGTTTGCTCTGGGGCAAGGAATGTCAGTGCCTGGACAATTCCCAGAGACCATCAAGTGCTGCCCCCTACCTTGCTGTCAATCATGTCACCTCCTCCCTGCTGCACCTCCATCCTGGAAGCTTCCCACCTCCAGCCCCATCATTCCCATGACCAGCCTCCACTGCACTGCACTCCCCCGACCACTTCCTCATTCCTAAACTCCTCCTTTACTCCAAAGTTCAGACCCCCCCCACTCCTGAGCCTTTCCTTTTTGCCCCAGCCTTCAAACCCTGCCCCTTAGTTCGTTATGCTAAGCCTGCACTCCCCCATCACCTTCCCCAGTGCTCTCTCTTCCCTTCATCTCTGTGGCTCCCTCTCTGTTGCTCCTCTTCTCCTACCTCAGCTCCCTTTCCTGCAGTGCATGCTCCTTATCCTTCTGCTTCCAGCTAAGTTCTGCTCCTGTTCTCCGCCATGGGGCACCACCTGTCCCAGTTCTAAGGCTGGTCCCTTCAGGGCTGTGACGGTGCCTTCCCAGAATCTGGTCCAGTGTGCAACTGTGATTCCCCCTCCCCCTGATCTCCACTCCTGAGCCCCAACTTACCTCACTTTGCCAGGTGACTGACCACTCCGAAGTCAGTCCACACCAGTCTTCTGCATGTAATTGGTCCCAAGCAGTGGCTGTGCACCCTTTGGCCACTCGGGCAATGGTCCCCAAGCGAGCACCTCCAGCCACTACACTGGGAACTTCCATCCAACAAGGATTTGGACCCTTCCCCAATCATCATAGACTTAAAAGATCCTGGTCCGTCCATTTAACATTGAAATGGATGTGCCTAGCCTCTCTGTTTCACACCCTCTAAAGTACATGCTGCTTTAGATAAAACAAATGCTACTTTATTGATTAGGATATGATTTTGAGTGAGTATATCACAAATCAATGCATAATCATTTAATAAAGAGTTAGGCATGACCACAATCAAATGATACAAAATGCATACTAATCTAATAACACTAGTCCAAGATTACTCTTTAGTCTGTTCTCCTAATTCTTACCCACAAGGCTGGCTGTTAATGGTGTTCAGCCAGCATAGGCCTCATGCCCATGTGAATAGGCCCAGTCTCTTGGTGTTGTTCACAAGATGGTCTTTCTCTGGTCAAAGCTAAATGCTTCTCCCTCTCTCAAGGCATCTGCATCTCTTTTTATTTCTTCTCAGTCTCCCTTCCTCCTGGGCTGCAGTGATTTCCTTTCTTTTATCTGAGCCAGGGATGTCAATCTATATTGTCTTTGTCATGTAGCTCCCCAGCCTCTGTGCTAGAGATAGTCCTGAAGGTTTGTGCTATGTAACATGTTTCATATCAGTACACATACATGATGCTACAGGAAGCATGATACCAAAACAACATGGTAGAACATTCAAGAGGGAACATTGCATGGCATAACTGGCATCAAATCATACAATTACAGTGCAAAAGGGAACAGAAAAATTACACAGATCATGGCCTAGGGTTGTACTGGCATGCATCCTGTGACAGAGCTCCCATGGTGAACGGCATGAATTGAGCCACCGGCCAATGTGAGGTAGTGTTGTGTGGGGTTCTAGCGCCATCCAGTGGCCAAACCACACATTGAGGTTTCTGAGGTAGCTGCCTACTGTAGCCCATCCTCTAGCAGCTCGTGGCTGAGCCAGTAGCAGCTGTGGTATAAATGATCACAGAATGCTCTGTCAGCACGTAGCAGCCACCCTTCTGCCAGTCCTCGCTGCCTTATTAAGCCCACACCCCTTCTAATGCACACTATCTGCTCACTCACTCACCAAGCGCCCTCTCAAAATTAGTTCTGTTGTTTGCCATCGTCATGGTTCAGGACAGCTACACTTTTATTTCCTCCACCCTTGTGGTCAGGCAAGGGCGTGTGCTCTAAGCTCCCACTTCCTTGGCCCTCACCTGTCTTGTCTCTCCTTCATGATTGGGCTATTTCCCAACTGTGCAGTTCCCTATCCACATTGCTAGTACACCAGCAGGCCTGCCTGTATTTCTCCCCTGAGGTGATAAACAGTTTAATTGCCCAGTGTGAGTTTGGACAATCCTGGAGCTAGCAAGGCTATATAACTACACACCCAGGCTCTTCTAAGAAAGCAAACTTGTTCTTATGGTGAAAGCATGACAGAGAGAACCTGTTAAAACAAAAGAACCTATGTATGTTCTACAAGCCTCCCTGAGATTGCCGCAGCTTTCCTGGATGATCAGACCTTTAGATTTCAGCTGGGGGGCATTTTGGTAGTCACTAACTCCTCACAGTTAGTAGCCCAACAAGCAACCTACAGCTTGGCCCTCTCCTCTTGTTCTCATGTAACAGACCTTGGTCTGCTGACCACCTACACATCAGGGCAAAACATCTTGCAGGCCTGGAGGGGTTACGTGTGTATCCCTCTCCCACTGGAGATTTCCTGGGGAACCCCTGTCACTTGAAATGTCCAGATGTGCCTTGACCAGTGCTTCAAATAGTTTGGAAAGCTCCTAACATATCATGGGTTTTCCTTAATTCTGTCCCACCCAGAGACGATCCATACCAGCCCCCAATAACACAAGAACAGCTGCATTTTCAATTCAAGGAACTCTTAGGATGTTGAAACCCATCAAATTAAGTTAAACCTCATTGAATGAAGGGTTGGGGGGTGGGGGTGAGCTCCTACCTTGAGATGGCAGTATAGGGAGGGATGGATCCCACAACTTCCACATCCCATCCAGAGCCCTTTGCACTGGCCCATGGGTGAAGAGGGGTCTTAGCCATGTGTGTGATGAGGGGTGTGAGTGGAATGAAAGGGTAGTGGGCTGAGGGGTGAAAGGATACTAGGATGGTATTGCAGCAGGCATCTGGGTCATAGCTATGTGTGAGAGAGGTGATGGGGACTGATCTCCCCTTGGCCAGGGCTCCAGCAATGGCAATGAGCATTGGAAGGTGCTCAGCAGACTCCTTGCAGTACATGGTGGGAAGGGTGCTGTGGCCAAGTCATGACCCAGTCACTGTTCTCTCTGTGCAGCCTTTGAGCTGGGACCACAGCCCCAGGGGGTGGTGAGAGCTGATTTGTTCGTGCAGATGAGAGCCCTCGTGGCCTGCGGCCTGGACTTCATTGAGCTCTTTAACAAAGGTGAGCTGTGCTATCAGACATCAGCCTGAAATGATCTCAGAGGTGGAGTGAGCTACCACATCAGACACTGCTCCACAGCAGACCCTGGGGAGGTACAGTGAACTATTCCATCATGCTTTGCCCTGCAGCAGGCCCTGGGAAGGAGGGGTGAACTATGTTACCATGGATTGCTCTGCGGGAGGCCCAGAGGAGGTGGCATGAGCTGTCCCATTAACCATGGCTTGGCAGTGGCCCTGAGATTGGGGCAAGGACCTTCTTTTGTCTCACTACTTTGGGGGTGGGAGTGGGGCTTCCTCACCAGCCACAGCAAATGGGCTACAATAGTGGAAGCCTATGATTAAATGGGGAGTGGGTAAGGGCAGCCTTCCTATACAGCCCAGTGTTTCTGACTCCCCTGCTATTCTCTTTGTTCCATAGGCACAGTGTTCCCTGCCCTTAAGATTGAAGCCTATAAGGTCATTGGAATCATGGATTATCCCCGCTACTCCAATGGAGAGATCTCAGCCATGGTGCACCCCAAGCTACAGGTGGGTGTGGGCTAGGAATAGGGTGGTCCCAGTCCTTGCACTGCTGTTCTCTCAGGGATCATGGGCAGGACTCCAGCCTCTCTCAAAGCCAGCCTGGCAATGACATACTGGCTCACCAGCTCAAATGCTCACTCAGCCCATCTCTGAGCTCTGGACAGAGCCAGGGACAGGTGGCTTTAAATCACCTCTGTGTTCCCTGAACTGTGGGTTAGGGACCTGACACCCCTGCGAGTTGGAGCAGCCCAAAGGGTTCTGTGAGCTACACTCTGTTCTCCACAACCCCGTAGGGCAGAGACTAGCCAGAGCACAATGTAGCCTTCCTCCTTGTTGCAGTCAGCCCCATAGTGGTGGCCAGGGGCAGGGTTCTTACCTCAATTTTAGAGCAGCTGAGCCATCTCTGCTCCTGCTTCCACTCTTGCGTGGCACAAAAGATAGGACCCCTCTGAGTTAGCCTCCAAGCTCAGAGGGGTGAAGCTCGATTTCCCTGGGGGCATGGGACCAGTGGAGTTGAGTCCATGATCCTATTCACCCAGCCCTTGGGCTCAAGGGAGCAGCAGGCTGTAGCAATACACCAGCAAGGTGGCTAACGCTGGGAGACAGGATGGGCTCAGCGTGCAGGGATCTGTAATCTGCATGTCTGATAAAGTGTTCAGTTACCAGAGAGTTATTCCAGAACAATGGAGATCCTGGCCTCAACCAGCAGGGAATTCTGCAGGAGGCAGGGTAGGGGCACTGGCTATAGACAAAGCTCGTGGATCATCCACTCCCCAAATGTCTCCAACTTATTCCACCCTTAGGATAAGGATTTCCACCCCTTGAATCCTGGGGACCCAATCTTCCAGACCTTCACTGGGGAAGAGATCCTGTATGAGGGTGACACCACCATCTACCCAGCCTTCATTAATGAAGCCGCCTACTATGAGAAGAAGATGGCCTTTGCCAAACTGGAGAAGTGCACATTCTCCATCCCCAGCCTGCAGAGAGAGTGAGCCTGGGGCCTTGTAGGCCATGGGTTAAAAGGGAATAAACAGAGCTTTCAGGGATGTGACAGTGCATGCCATGAGGGAGGGGATGGGGCATTAGCGGGGGGCATCATTTTTCCTTGTGCTGTGAAGGAGGGCCAGGGCTGTGTGCTCAGGGCCCCATCTGCTGGCACCACCTGTTCACAAGTTTGAGCTTCCCTGATGCTTCTCACTGTGCAACCCTGTTTTTTTTCTTTCTTATGAGAGGGCCAAACTTGAATCATTCACGCAGAAACGTTCCAGGCCTGGTCATGAGTGCTGGATGAACTGCCCATGAGGGGAGGCTAACCAATGACCCATACCATGTGGCTGAGACTACACCCCTCCTGCACCCTCATTTCCTGCTGCCTGGAGCTGCCCCCTTACTGCAGCTGGAGGAGCCCCACCCTGAGATCAGGGTGGCCCTTGCAACCTCAACTGCACAGGGCTACAGCCATCCCAGCCACACAGACCCAGGGTGGGGTGACCTCAGCCCCCCCAATCCCAGCAAGCTACCCTGGGATCTATGCCCACTGGTGGCCGTAGAACACCAGCAGGGCAGCTCCAGTCATGCCCACCAGTGGCCCCAGCCATTCTGCAGCACTGGCTGAGTGCTCCAAGCACCCAGCAGCCCAGACTAATTGCTGGCTCACCCTCATCCAGCCCTACCCTGTTCAGGGAAGGCTGAGCTGGGGTGGGAATGCTGCAGCACCCAGCAAAACAGCAGGACGGGCAGGGACCCATGCTTGGCTCTTTCAGAAGGCTAAACCTACCCCAACTCATCATATCTGGTGCCCAGGGCCTGTGTCTGCTTCAGGTGGATTTTTTTCTTTCTTTCTTTTTTTTTTTTTTTGGAAGATTTCAGCCTTTTTCTGAGAATGATGGTAAAAGGGTGAACAGTGTTTTGCTCTGTTAATTTCTGCAGCCGTTTGAAATACTGGACTGGAGCAGGGTGGGACTGAAACTTCAGTGGGAGGGTGGCCATTTATGCAGTGATGGGCCTTTGATGTCCCCATGGACCCCCACCCAACTATGACCAAGACATTAGCCTTTGGAAATTCTGAGTTTGCACATGCTCAATAGAGCCTTTTGAATTCCCTGAGGTCTGTCCATACTGAGCATGCTCCTTCCCTTCCCAGCTCCTAGTCCTACAGCAGACCAAGCTGCACATTGGCCCTCCCCATATGGTAACAGCATGCTCCAGCCCACTGAAAGAAATGAGCCAGTTTTTCCCTGTAATTGTAGCTGCTGTCTCCTCTGGGGCCAGGAACTGGCACTGAGAGCAAGACACGTGTCCTCTGTGACCCCCCCCCCCACTAGGGTCCAGGAAGTTTGTGGGGACGCATAAGCTGAGTTGAGGACATCTACTGAAATCCAGATAGTGGGAGTCTAAAAATGAAGTTGGGGGGACAACAGAAACAAGTGTGAAGGCTGAAGGATCATAAGAGGAGATCACTAAGCAGAAAACCTCAGCCAACGCCTACCACTCTTTGAAGATATCTAAGGAGCCAGTGGATGCAGCCCAGAGGAGCTCTGCTTAGCTATGTGAGCCAAGCAAGAAGCAGAAATAGATCCTGCAGTCACAGAGCACCTGCCCCTCTGACACCCTCTTCCTACTGTTGTAAATGGTCACCTTGAGTAGTGCCAAGAAGAGACTTAGGAGGAGGTCTTGCAACTGTTTGGGGCCACAAGCAATGTGTGTGCAAAAGAAATGATGTGGGGAAAAGTGCAGCCAGAACCTTAGGAGAAGGTTCTGGAGAAATTGGAAAAGGGGCTGCAGCCTGGAGCACTCCTGGTAGATGGGGACCAGGGTTTTCCTTATGTTGTTGAAGGGGCAGGTGGAAAGGAAGGGGTGAACCGCACCAAGCATGTGGCTGTTTTCATATCTGCATATAGAACCTGCTAGCTGTTGTTCCTCGTGGGCTATGGAGCCCTGGTAGAATAGAAGCTGGCCCACCAGTGCTCCTCTCCCTGAACAGGTGGTAGGAGGTCCTGTCACTCAGTGTCAGGATGAGGAAATGAAACATACTGGGCACGTCTACACACCCAGGTTTATTTTGAAATCGGTCCTTTCGAAATAAGGGAAACTGTGGAATCGAAACGGCCATTATCTCGAAATGGATGTTTCAAAAAAACGGCAATGGGCCTGATTGGGCTGGAGATCCGGGTTACTGGCGCTGGGGTTCGGAGCACGTGCCCTGGCGTGCCCAGTGCCGGCGACGCCCCTGGCTACAGGGGACTAATGCAAATTCTGAGGTGACAATCCCCACTTGAAGCTCTGGCCTTAGCAGTTTCTATGTCTGCATAAAGTCTCACTGCACTTCATAGATTTATCTTATCTGCTCCAGTTCCCTGAACTGCATGCCTCGTCCTGTAATCCATTCTAAATACCATCTTGCTCCTCCTACTTTTTAAAATGCTTTTTTATTCCTCTTATTTCATCATTTATCTTTGTCAGCCTTGCGCTCTCATTTCCTTTATATTATAAGAGCCATTAATCATTGAAAATGTTTAAAAGCAAATTGTTGCTAGTCATTTAACAATGACCTCTGCGTTTCTGATATAACACTTCCTATGCATGACACATTGGGCCTCAAAGTAGCACCCTATGACTCCCATATTCAGCATGTGTAGATGGCTGTGACATTCCCTACAAAGCAGCTGTGTAAGATACCATGTGAAAGGTCATCATCTGCTGAAACACATTGTTCTGTCACAATGTATGCTGTTGGTGTGTATGAAGTTATGTGATTTTGCTATATGCTTGTTGTTGGACCATGTTGTGAGTCTGGGAGACACCTGTTGCTGGCTGTCCAGTGGAAACAAAGAAGGGCCCCACCTAGATAGGCATGAAATGACCATTGACCAGCAGGGGAATCACACACAAGAGATTTACAATTTAATAGGAGACAGTTGTGCGAGCACCACACAGTGAGGCTTGCTCAACTCTGTGACTTAGCAAAACCCATCAGGACATGCCTGGGCCAGTATTTTCCTTGGGACATGAATGTAAAGCATAAAGGGACAGTGGTAACAGGAGGTCACCTTGTTCCTTCACTTACTCAGAATCCACTGCATCACCCGAACTAAACCGAGATAAGTCTCAGGCCTTTTATGGAGGTGGCATTATGATGTCAGTGTGGCAGGGCCCAGGAGCAAGGCTGGCATGTAGATGCTGACATAATTAGGTTGACATAACCTGCCTTATGTCATCCTAACTCTGTCACTGAGACCAAGCCTGAAGGTAAGAGCAGCTCGAGGGGTTTGCTGTTTGTCACTAGCAAAGTTTTGGAAAAGCCAGTCTGGGCAAGAGAGGTAAGGGGCCATGAAAATTTCTGTAATGGGATGATTTGCTTGCTCCAGTAGGGAAGGGGTTAAAAGCCTGGTGAAGGGAGCAGCCTATCAGAGCAAGTGGTAGCAGAGCCAATCAGGGCCCAGGAGCCCTGCATATAAGAGGGCTGCAGCCCCAGCTCTAGGCAGTCTTCCTGTGGAAGGATGTGCTGTAGTCTGTGTAGACTGCTGGGGCTTGGCTGGAGACCTGTTCCTGATACAAGGGTAAGAGCTACCTGGGGTGGTATGGAGATGGCCCAGGGGACCTGACAAACTGTGTTGGGGGCTTAAGATGGTGCCAAGATGTGACACATAGGGTCCATGAGCTGGGTCCATCCCTATCTTCCCCAGACTGCCACTGGGTAGTGACGGGGCTAGTGGTGGCCACTGACTCTAAGTGGATCAGGATGGACTAGACTGTTACCCTACAAGTGGGGAACTGAGAAGGGACTTGACCAAAAGGCTGAGCTCTGGAATGGAGGCTCTGAGAGGTGGAATACAAACCATCAGATGGAAGCACCACTTGAGCTATTCCCTGGAAACATCACCAGGAGGTGTCCATCCAGTGAGCTAGTCTCAATGTACATCTACAGTTCCAGGCAGTACCTGGGGGTCCCATTGCACTATATTTTTTAAAAATATGGAATTTCTTAAGGCTAAGCTTTTATTTTTATGGCATGAGTTAATTCTGTTGGGTCATGTGACTTCCTATCTGATTGGTTTCCTGGTCTGGTGTCAACTTTGATCTACCAGTGTGGGATGTTTTTCTCAACTGTTACTTTGACTCTTGATCCAGCCCTTAGTGCTTTTTTGCATGTCACTGCTTATGTATAGAACTTAGTTCCCAAATATTTGATGAGGATGGTATACTTTCTCTTATTACATCCTTCTTAAAGGCAAAAATAGGCTATAATTGTTACTGAAGATAAGAATGACCACACTAGGTCAGACCAATGGTCCATCTACCCAGCCTCCTGTCTTCTGGCAGTGGCCAATGCAAGGTGCTTCAGAGGTGCTGAACAGAACAGGCAGTCATGGAATGACCCATTCCCTCTCAGCCACACCCAGCTTCTGGGAGCCACAGGCTAGGGACACCCAGAGCATGTGGTTGCATCCCTGATCATCTTGGCTAATGGCCACTGATGGACCTGCCCTCCAGGAACTTACCTAACTATTTTATGAACTCAAGATTGCTTGACAACCACAAGAATTCAAAAAAGCATTAGTTATTTGCCCCCAATCATGATTTTTTTTTTAAAAGGAAATTATATTGGGTTCTAGGAGGGGGTGAACTAGGTTCCAGGGGCCCCTGTTGGTGGCCTTAGGGTCCTGCTGCACTCAGCCCAGTAAAAGAGCAGTGGAGCTGAGTCCCCCAAGCAGCCTCAAATGGCTTGTGGAAAGTAGCCAGCAATGGGAAGGCTGCAAAGGACTAACCCATGAGAGGTCCTGCAAATAGTGTAGTGGCTAACACCTCTGTTTAACACACAGAAGGTCCTGGGTTCAATTCCCAGGGGGTTGGACTTGATGATCTCACAAGGTCCCTTCCAGCCATATGATTTGATTTGACTGCACACTAATACAAAAGGAGCTGCATTGCTAGAGACTCTCAGTTTTTTGCTGGAGCCATATAAGAACTTCCTGAAGGGAAACCTGCAGCACCATGGATAGCTCAGTGATGGCTGGGGAGGAGAAAGGGTTCCTGGCTGTCTGCTGGGCCTGAACACTGAAGAGTGGAGGTAAAGGTGAAGACAGGGGCTGTGGAAAAGTCACCAAGGGAACTGAAAGCAGTGGTATGTGATTGCTCTGCTTAGGATCTTTGAGCTGGTATCTGAAGGCCAAAGGGCTGATCACAAGAAGTAAATACCATGCTGTCCCAGATTTTCTTAGGTACCTTTTTGACCTGAGCCTTTAAGGTGCAGCAGGCCCAAATTGACAAAAGTAGGAACCTAAATAGCTGAATGTATCGTGGTCTAGCCTTATACTTTTGATGTTGCCTCTCTCAAACAATTCCCATACTTAAGTCTGTGTTGTACAGATGGTCTTATGGTAATTCAAGTTACATCAGCATCAGTCACACAAGTGACCTACTAGCTACAGCAAG
Organism: Podocnemis expansa; assembly: GCA_007922195.1. Classification (NCBI taxonomy): domain Eukaryota; kingdom Metazoa; phylum Chordata; order Testudines; family Podocnemididae; genus Podocnemis; species Podocnemis expansa. Next base: position 1,733,770 of record ML682172.1, read on the forward strand.
TGCCTACATGACTCCTTGTGTCAGCAGTAAGTGTATTCACAAGAAACACTTCTATTGATTCAGACTGCTGTGTGTCTGTGACTCATAGCAGTTACTTTGATGGCCGCCCCTCCTGGGCCATCATTAAAGTACATAGAACGTGTGAAGTGAACAATGGCTCCTTCACCTTAACTAGATGGCCCCCTTGAACTCAACTGGATGGCCACCACCCCCCTGGGGGCCCATTGTTTGCAGGGCTTGGTGTAGGTGGGCTCTGCCTAACTGCAAGGTTCTGCAGGTCATGACTCATACCCCCATTGTTCCCCACATTCCCTGTAATCAGGGAAAAGCGGGAAATAGTCTTTAAAAGCTGAGGTTCTGGGGTGCTCAGGCAGGACGATTTTCAACATCTCGCCTGGCCTGATCAACCAGAAGCTGCCTCCTCAGCTCACAAGTTCCCCCTAGAGCGTATCAACGAGTTTCCCCCAGGAGTACAACTGCCGGCTGATTGCTAATAGAAGTGGTAAAAGCCTGCCCTACAGTTTCTCTTTAAAAGGTTTTCTTACTGCTGCTCTGAAACTGCTTTCTCCCAGCTTTACAGGCTTGTGTGTGTCTTCTCCTTTATGTTTACTTGCTATTTCATTTTGTGTTAAGGAGCTCCCCTGTCTGTAACTGTTTGCCCCTACTCTGTGTCACTCAGTGTATCCTTTTTTTCCTGGGTTCTTTGAACTTGTTCTAAAAGTATCCTTGTAAGTTGCAACATTGTATGAAGTTAATTGCTAGCCTTTGAAGTCTTAAGTTAGCTGTTGATTGTTTCCTTTAGTTCCTAGCCTTTAGAATTGTTTGGTTAAGTTGCCTTTGCCCTCCCCTCTGTAACCTCCCCAACTTAAATAAACTTTTTTCTCTTTAACTTTCCTTGTCCCTTCTTTACTTCTGGAGCCCCCCCCCCCGTGTGCCCCAACTTCCTTTCTGCCCTTGTCCCCTGTCCCGCTGCGGCTCCCGCGGCTCTTTTCCCCTGCCGCCCCACTGCGGCTCTGGTAGCTCTCCTCCCTTTTGCCTCCGCGCCAGCCGCCGCGGCTCTTGCCAACTCCTCGCAGCCACCGCCGGCTTTCTGTGGCTGCCCGTCGGCTCACCTGCGGCTCTGCTGCCTTTCTGTGGCTCCCCACCAGCTGCCCCGTAGCCCTGCCACTTTTCTGTGGCTCCCCGCAAGCTCTCTGCCGCTGCCACTGCATTTCTGCAGCTGCCCCACTCCCCTTTTCCCCTGCCACTGCCGCGGGCTGCCTCTGCCCCCTAGCTGCCGCTTCCCCCGAACTCCTTCTGCCTTCCCCGCCAGCTGCTTCCCCCGAACCACTTCTGCCCTCCCAGCTACTGTTCCCCAAGACCCTTCTGCCTTCCCTACCATTTTGCCCTCCTCTGCCTCCCTCACAAACCCCCGAATCCCCTTTCAGCCCCTCCTGCTTCTCCCCATTGCCCACACTCCCACGCACCTACAGCCCCTCTCCTGCCTCTGTCCCCTTACCCCAACCCCCAAGCACCTCCTCACCCCGCTGCCTTTTGACACCCCCCCTCTTGCCTTCACTCCTCTTCAGGCCCCAGCTTCCCTGTTGCTTATCTTCTCTGCCACTGCAGCACACTAATTTGCATTGTACCCCCCCCCTTTCCTATAATGTATTAAAGTAGCCTTTAGGTTATAGTGAGTAGGGCTATAGTGTTAGTAGGTTAGTTGAAGAACCCCATTGTTCCCCAACCTGTCCCCACTCCCGAAAGTTAGGTACCCCCCAACACTTTACAGAAACCACTGTGACAAACACAACATACACCGACCACCGCTCACCTTACCCTATACTCATTTTAATAAAGTGTACCCCAAATCCACCCCATACCCCATGGGTGCAGTGGTTGCCCCCCAAGATCCTCAAATCTCGGAACCTGTTGGCAGGGTCACTGTGCATATGGGTACAGACCCCACTGCACAACTCTCCACTGTTCACTGCAGGGTATTTTGCCAACACATGCTGGGGCCCAAATGAGTTGCACTGGGTGACTGGGAGCATGCGATCTATTTCCCATAATGCAGTGTTCACCTTCCCACAGTGTTTTTTCACCTTTTTCTCCTACATCCCACAAACTCACACGATCCTTCTCACAGAGGTGTTATTTCAGATCTGTGGTGGTGAGGTAGCTACCCCTGTTTCCAAGCACCTGATGTGATATCTTGCATCTTGTGGTGAGGTGGAGGTTGCACATAACTCTTAGAAATTAGCTGACAGGAACACTGTATCTCATTCCTGCATAAAAGAAACAATATATATGATCCCAATTAATATGGATTTAAGTGTTCTGCATTAATTTACATATAAAAAATCAAGAGATAATTCAGTAAGATATTCCCTTTCTGAAGTCTGGCCATATCAGTTTTAGAGCCTTAACGCATGCATTAGAAACATAAGTTTGATACTTTGCACATCATCTTTGTTAAAAGATAAATAAAACCTGCTTACTTTCTTGTAATGCTCTGTTATTGCCATATCTGCTCTATTTCAGTAAATAGTTATTTACTCTACTAAAAACATATCTGCCTTTAACATGTGATTAAGTTTTTATTAAAATAGAAATTTATTCTGATTAATTTGGCATTTATATTGACTGATTAATCTTGAATGTAACTCCTAACACTTGATTCCATCATCACAATTTGTATCTGACTTGGAAATGAATTTATTAAATTATTTTACAGACATTTTCATATTGTCTTTTTAATTATAAAACACTTGCCCTGAGGCTCCATCCCTCTCGTTAGCCCACACCCTGGCCAGCTCAGAGGCTGGATTAGTGTAAGGGGACTGATAGCTCCTTACTGAGACTGAATGGGCCTTTTGATTGGCCATTCCCACCTGGAAGCAGGACTCTGTAACAGACAGCCCCAGGGCCTGTGGGAGAGGCCAGTGTTCCAGGATGGCCTGATTGATTGAAAGTGCTCCCCTGCCCCTGAGCTGAAACTGCAGGCTGGACATGCCTGGGCAAGCCAGTGTGTTGGGGGGGGGCGAGCTAAGGAGGAAGCACTAAGCAGGCAGCAGCTGGGAGCCGGAGGACCCAGGAAGGGAGGCCAGGCTGAGCTGATTTGTACAGAGCAGACCCACAGCAGCTGGACCAGCAGAGAGCCAAGTGGAGCAGAGCAGAGCTGGAGACAGTGACAGAGCCAGAGTTGCCTGAAGCTGGGGAAGGAGGCGAGAGAAGGAGCCCAAGGTGCTGAGCTCATCTGTACAGCCCCACAGCAGGAGGACCAGAGGAGCCACACTGAACCATAGCAGCAGCTGGGAGCCAGAGTTGCAGCCATCTGGAGCTGGGTGTGGTGAGCAGCTGGGGAGCAGTGAAGGGGGGGCTGATGCTGGGAAGAAGGGCCCTGTCCCTGGAGCTTGGGGACATGTGGCCACAGCCGGAGCCTGCATCTGGCCCCCTGGATCATCCAGTCACAGCCAGGCCTGGGCAGAGGGCTTGCAACATGGAGGACAGACTGTGAGACTGTTTCTCAGGTCCAGAGACTCTGTTTGTATTGCCTCCACACTAGGGGGTGACACTGAGGGTTTACTGTTCACCTTTTTCCACTTTTTCTCTATTTTCTTATTGGGTTCTTTTTATTTCTGTGTGCTTAAATAAATTGTATATAGTGACTGGTGGGCCAGAAGAGTGGTCAGTGCGGTCAGCACCCCGGAGTGGTGACACCCTAGCCCTGTCCTGAGAGACCACGATAAGAGTGGGGGTCGAGCCCCCAGAAATCGTGGGGCCCAGCCTTGTCGGGGTTACAAGGACTCCTCCAAACGGGAGATTGGGAGGGGAGCCTTTGAGGTCAGGTAGGCCTTGGGGTAAAGGAAGTGGGAGCAGGGATTCAGATCCTTTTGCTACCCACCTTCACTGGGGTGTTATACAAAGTCTGGGAAGTTCCCCACAAGAGTTGGTCATCTCCCCGCTTACATAAGGAACCAGAACCAGCCCGGCAGTGCAGGGTGGTGGCTGCAGAGATGGTAACAGCTGCCTGGTGCGGGGGTAGCCTTCAGAAAGCAGTGACCACAGGGTGCAGACTCTAGGAGCCCAGGCTGGAATGGGTCAGCCCAGGTGGGTGGGGGGAGACCTGGACCCTCCACCCAACATGGGTGGTGCACCCTAGTGGGCTGGGACTTGCTCTTGGACACTCTGGGTGCCTGCCTAGGCTGACTTCTGTGCAGCTCTTGGAGCTGAAAATCCAGCCAGAAACCCTCTGCCCCTCACCCCCTGCTCTGCTTTTGGAGCTGCATGGCTGGAGAGCAGCAGCTGCTATGACGGTAGTTACCAGTATGGGCTACTGCAAATTTTGGTTTGACTGTAGCTCCCTCCCCTTCTGCTGGAGACACTGGTGGACACACAAACCTTGTTGTGGAGCAGCCACTGGAGGGAGACAGAGACCAGCACAGTGGTGAAGAGGAAAAGGCAAGATCACCCTCATCATTATTTTATCTTTCTAGGGTGGGCTGGGAGCTGGGGAACCTGGGCGAGAGGCCCTGTGTCCCATTTCCACACTCGGGAGGCTACATTGGATCCAGTGCCTTCTAAAGAGGAGAGGCCCTGCCCCTTAACCAACCACATGGGTCTGGATCAGAACACAGGAATGGCTGGACTAGGTCAGAGCTGATACACCTCACCCAGTACCCTGTTTGAGACAACAGCTAGCACCAGATGCCTTAGAAAAAGGTGTGAGAACCTGGTTGGGGCCAGATGTGCGATAATCTCCCTTCCCCATGTTAGGTCTCCTGATCGCTAGAAGTTAGAGACTGGCTAAAAATCTGAAACAAGAAGTGTAATATCCACAGGATTGACTGTGATCACTGCTTTTGAGTTCCCAGACATGTTCACCTCTGTTCCCACTTTCAACAATCTTAGTTGCTTTATTCATAGGAACAAAACATCTCCTTCTACTGACCATCAAAGAAGGGGAGTCAGGTGGACGCCTTGCCACCCCCCCGCCCCCCCACCAGTCAGAAGGAGGTGATGCAGGGCTTAAGGAGATACAGCAAATTAAGAAAATTATTCTACTCTTTTTGAAAAAGTCCTATCTCTGATTTCCTGGGAAACCGCCCTTGTATCCTAGAAGCAGAAGACAAATATGTGGGGATATCTCATGCTAGAACAAGCCCAGTATGTGGAGATTGTGGTAGGGAATTGCTTTATTTCTATTTATTTTTAAGTTTGAATGCATATTGGCAGCACGTGTTTCACCATGATGAAAGACAGCTGGTCTTCAAAAGTTTGAGTCTAATTCATCCAGAACTGCTGTTCAGACTCTTGTCTGTTTTCTTGGTTGTTTAATAATTTGAATGGGGTTGTAGATGTGCCAGTTGTTCTGATCAGAAAATAGTAATATTCTTCTTCCCAAATTAGAGTACAGAGCATTTCACAAGGACCCTGTAGGTGCATGATAGAAATATTCACACTGATAATAAACATGTATAATTTTACAGACTTTTATTAACATAGCATAATGTGGTAAACAACTGAATAATTGAAAGAAAATGAAAATTATGGTCTTGGTCTAAGTCAGGCATTGGCACCCTGGCTGTTGGAGCCATTAGCAGTTCTTTAGCAGATGCTTTGTAGCTCCCTGGATGAGAGCTGGGGCAGAGAGTGGCCATTTAAATATTCTGCCCTGCCCTGCTCTCAGGCTTTTGGAGCAGACAGGGTGGGAGGCAGCTCACAGCTGGAGACTCCCCTGCTTAAGTACAGGTAAGTGCTGTGCTGGGTGAGGGAGAGCCTCCGGAGCAGAGAAGGGGCTTGGGTGCATCAGTAAGGGGGGGAGGCTGCCAGAAGCCAGCTGCTCCAGGATTGAGGCTGAGTGGTTGGGAGCTCTGGGAGCCAGGAGGGTGAGTTCAGTGGTGTACAGACCCAGGGTACAGGGAGTGACGAAGGTTCTGCTGAGGTGTCCGTAAATATCCCTTTCCGCACAGCTCTGTCTAAAAATATCCTGCTAGGAGCCAGAAACTCAGGAGGAGAAAGTAGAAGGGATTCCCTCAGACCAATATGATAATTAAGGGGGTTAAGGAATTCCCGGGACCAGACATAGGTGTGAATTAATGGCTGGCCTGGATTCCCTGGAATGGGCTGATAGAAGTGGGATGGGGCTGCTGCCCCCAGCCGCCCACTGCACTGAGGCTGAAAACTGCCTCCAGCCCTGAAGTAGGGGGAAAAGGGAGGCCAAGGCTGGGAGCTGCACCCCTCTCCTCTGCTTCTTAGAGCTGAACATAGGGGCCTACCCCCAAAACCAGATGCAGTGAGAGCTTTGTAAAGGAAATTGCAAGATGGAGTAAGTTTGGTTTGGAAGTTCTGTGTGAGAGGCTCTATGTTTGCTAAGACAACATTAATTACAGAAGATATATTAAGTCAGGGGAGCTAGTGACTTAGATAGATAAGAGGGTAGACTGTTTATATAGATAAAAAGTGATCCACAAAGGTAGATTATAAGACAATCCCTCCTGTCTGCACCCTGATGGGAAGCCATCAACCTAATCTGGTAAACAGGTTGACAGGGGCCAGTTAGCTGAGGGGTCACAGGAGTCTGGCCACTTTCATTGGTCAAAGACAGTGACTGTTACCCAAATAAACTGTTACCCAAATAAACAACAACAGAGGCGGGCTAACTATATGCTGCCTATTAAGTATAATCTAACTGTGTAACCTGCACATTAAGAGTAGTAACAGCATGTAGGGATTTTAGGCATGATGTAACTTGTTGTATTATGTATATAGTATTTTGCATGTTAGCAGGTATATATGACCTGTAGCCCCTATACTGGGGAGGGGGCTTGCTCTGAGAGGCTAGCTTCTTTTTGCTTCCCTCTGATGCAGTTCCTGTTATCATTCAGCTGAATAATAAACTCTGAACCACACCTTGTTCTCTGCTTATTCGAGTCTCAGCTGGGAAAGAGCCTTAATCGTTGGGGAGGATTTGTGGTTTCTCTTTCCAGGTTAAGAACCCGGACCAGTTTTCCCCCACAAATTTGGTGAGCCAGCCAGGAGTTACCCAGCTCACCCTGGAGGTGCTGCCATCCAGCCCCAACCCCGGCCAGCCAACAGACTTGGTGAGTTCACCTATGGGAACTTGGGGCAGGACGGCAACCCCTTTGGGGTGATAAGGTGACTCCTTTTTTTGTTATTCTTGTGTGGTTCACATCTTTGTATGTCTTCATGTTTGTCTGTCTGTCATGTCATAGGCCAGTCTTGTGGTCTCACCTCCCTTGGGTGACACAGGCAGTTCTAGTGTAACTGTCTCTCCAACTGCAGGGCGCACAGAATCGAGCAGTTGGTAATGCTGTGTGGCAGAATTGATATCTCCATTCCTGCATGGTGAAACCACTTCTATCCCTTTGAACTCTGGATAAGTCCTCCATTCTGTCTGAGGCAACTTTGAATTCTCCTTTCCAGGTTGGAGAATTTTTCCTCCCCTTTCCAGGTTGGGTAGGCTAGGCTGGGCCAAGAAGACAGGCTTTGGAAGGGACTGGACCTGTTGGACAGGTCAGGAAGGGATGACCTGTTGGACAGGTCGGGAAAAGGGACGTCTGCCTAGGGTGACAATGGGACAGGGTTAGTCCATCCCGGAAGACAGTCCCCTAGGAAAAGTTCTGGTAAATTGGAATCGACTCGTGGGCACTGGGGTTCTGAAGAAACAGAAATTGATCGATCTTTGTCACAAAAACTGGCCAGGTTACACCCATGAAAATCCAAATTTACAATGGCCCCAATTAGGGAGATTTGGATTTGTACAAATTGAGGTACCTCAGGCAAATCCTTGAGATTTTCCACCCTAAACAATTGGATTACTGGTATGTGTGGGTAGACATGCAGGACTTGGAAGCCCAGCTGGAAAAATTGGTGATGACAGACTGCCTCCTTTCCAGATGTGTTATTGCTTTCTGTACCTTTTAACCTGAGTTTTTTCTTTTTCATAAACTGCTTTCTTCTTCTCCTCTTCCCCCTCCTCTGTCACTGTCTCTTTTATGTGAAGAGTTAAAGTTAAAGCCACAGTTGAAATGGTGCTGTGAACTTGTATTCTAAACAGGGTTAATTGGTGGCTTTTCACCTTACTCCTCCTTTGCAGTTTTGGTTTTTCCAAAATTTGAATGAAGAAAAAAAACTTTGCACATACTTTAAATGTAAAAAGGTGTTGTGGAAGGTAAAGTCTTGGTTTCTATGTAGTGATCCTGAATAAAAATGGGCCTTTTTGTCAAGCAAATGGTTTGTGAATTGTAACTAGAGCACTTAAATGTGAATAATTTGATTGAAATCACTCAAGGAAAAAAAATTGTTTGTGTACATCTGTAATTGTGTAGATCTGTAAGGTTTTAAAAACTTAAGCCAACACTCTTGGTTTTAGAATCTTGCATGCTTTGGCTTTGTTAACATTTAACACTCTGAAAAGCTGGCTGTGGGTATGGAAGTCAGAACCAGACAAATTCGGTAAAAGTTTATTTTTAGTTTAAAAACCACGCTGCCAAGTCTGCCCACATATCTACACAACAGACACCATCATAGGTCCTAATCAAGCCTGCTACTCCATCAAAGGCTCATTTACCTGCTCATCTACTAATGTGGTCTATGCCATCATGTGCAAGAAATGCCCCTACACCTTATATATTGGACAAACAGAACGATCGCTCCGTAAGAGACTGAATGAGCACAGAGCTGATATCAGAAATCAAAGAACAGGGAAACCAGTTGCTGAGCACTTCCATTTTCCTAATCACTCGATGATGGATTTGTTAACAACTGTCGTTAGAGCTGTACCTGGGACATCAAGACTTCAAAGAGAGACAGCTGAACTTGAATTAATATGCAAGCTAAATTCTGTGAAAGTAGGACTGAATTGAGACTATGGATTCTTTTCCCATTACAAAAGGTAATTTGACTTCAGGCTTCCCATGGTTTGAGCCTGTAAAGTGCTCTGATTTGCTGTTACTTTATGACCTGATCCTATGTTTTACACCCCCTTGAATTTAGTTTCATTCCTTTCTGTAAGTTCACCCATCTTCGAAGCATCTGAGGAAGTGGGATCTTCTCCCACGAAAGCTCATGCAAAAAATAAATCTGTTAGTCTTAAAGTGCCACACAACTCCTTGTTTTTTCACTGGACTAGACTAACACGGCTATCCCTTTTAAAATTGTTTTAATCAATACACTGACTCCCTTCTCAAGCGCCTGGAAAATGTTCTTTTGTTTTTCAGAAGCAAAAAAAAACTGGTGCCAGCAAAACACCTAAACAAAAATCCATAGATTTGCTTTTGTAACAAAGTTGTTGTTTATATTTTGTGTTTTATGGTGTTTGTCTTATTACTAACCTTGGTGCGTATTGTAAATTTTTGTTTTGTTTTTCTTATAAAGGTAAAGTAAAAATGTGTATAATTTGGTACAATCACATTGTGTTATCCTAATAGTTAAATTATACAATAGGGCAGGTAGTGGCTACTACCACGTTTTTATCCCCAGGTGTTTAAAACTATTCAGAAAAAAAAAATGGGCCCTTCTTCCAAAGGAACTGTTTGTAAACAATTAATTGGTAGGAACAGTACATTTTGGAAATCAAATTCAAGATTTGCACAAACTTAGCTCAAAATTGGGTGAGTACCACAAAACTAGAACCAATAAATAAATAAATAAATAAATAAATACATACCTTTATTTATTTATTTATTTGGTAAACTCTAACAATTAAGAGAGCAGCAATGCGGTGCCTCAGGAAAAAAAAAATTGATAATGGCTAAAAGGAATTTGTGGGGTTACAGAAGGGATGCCCCAAAGGCAGTGGTTAAGTCAAAGTCTCTGCTCCCAAATACAGACTGCAATTCCGATTTTAGGAGGAAATTGTATTTATATTAATGTGATGAAAACTAACTTTGCTTCTTTTAGCCAGGAAAATCCAGCTTGAGAATACTCCATCCTGCCTGCTGACAGGGGGAAGGGGCAGTTCTACTGTAAAAGTAACACCCCTGCCTTTGTGCTAACTACACCAGCTACAGAGGACAGCAGCCCACCCCATGTTAACCCCTTACAGAAGGGAGGGAAAAAGAAATGCAATAGATTCTTGTTACCTCTGACCCTGAAATCCCAGCACCATAAGGGTCCTGGAAAAAGTGGTAAGAGCAAAGGGTTAAACCAACCAACCCTGGAAACAAACTGCCTTAAAAAGGGTGCAGTATGAGTAAATGCCTGTAAGCACCCATCTATGAAAAAATTTAATACTGATGTTATATTAAGGGATAGTGATGTAAAAATGCATGCATTCTTGGTAGTTAAGTGTACTGTGTGTAAATTTTTGGTAAAGTTTTTTGTGCATGTACTAAAAACGGTAAATGGAGAAACTAAGGCAAACAGCCTTACAATTTTAATGGTATGATTTTACAATTTTAAAAAGTTTTGCCTCTGGATTAGACAGTTCCTAATCCTAACAGTTTTATGGGAAAAAAAGATGGCAAAGTAAGCAGTGGCAACTGCCATGGCACTCGGACCCTGCGGACCAAGATCAGTAAAGTTGCAGGCATTGGTCACCCAGGGGGTGGCAGCCTGTGTCAAACTTGTGATCAGTGCCAAACCCCACTTGGGTTCTGGAGCAAAACCCTACAGGGTGCAGCAGCACATTGCACACCAATTAAGCAAAATGTTTTAGCATGTTATTGGGCTTTACAGGAAATAAAACAAATGACAAAAGAGTGGGAGGTTGTGTTAAAACCAGAACTCCCTATTGTGGCATGGGTCCAGGAACCACTGGGACCCAGGTCAGGATGAGCCCTCCCAAGTACTGTGTTAAAATGGAAATAATATATACAGGGGCAGGCAAAACCAGGCCCATGGGAGTTTCACCCCTGCACAAGGAGGTTGCCCACTTCCTTGATGCAAAGAAGACCCCCACCGCCTTTACCAGTTACTACTGGACTGGCTACCTGGGCCCCATCCTATGGGACACTTCATCCATTGCACAGACATTATGCCTGGTTCACTGACGGCAGTGCTAAATACTAAAGCCTGAACTGGGTGTGGCAGGCAGTGGCCGTGCAAGGCCAGCAAGGCATACAGCTCACCCAGGAAGTGAACAATAAAACCAACCAATATGCTGAACTAAACACTGTCCAGTTGGCAGTAACCAAGGCAAAATAATTGGGAAACCCTGAGTGTTACATCTATACTGACTCGTGCACAGTGGCTAATAGCTTTACCTTATGGGCAAATAAATGGAAACAAAATAATTAGTGCATTCAGGCAAAGGCAGTGTGGGGCCAAAATATATAGATATATATAAAACATCAGTGCCTGAGCTAAATGTCTCACTGCTTAAAGAAGGGCACACTACTGTGCGTACCAAAAGAATACTGAGAAAGCAAAATTAAATGTGGCTGCAAAGGCTCTAGCAACTGTTCAGGTAACCCAGTGTGGATCCAAAAAAAAAAAAAAAAAAAAGTTTAATATCAACTAATATGCCTGGATCCAACCCCTGCCAGACACCTTGCAGTTTAACCAGTCCTATATTTCTTTTAGCTTTGTGTTGACCTGTAATAAATCCACTCCTTTATTATTCTGCTAATTTGTGGTACTCCCACAATTAATGGATAAAAAAAAATTGTAGGAGCCACAGTTTTCAGGAGAATGGATCAGTCCTTATACTAATCGTACCTATGAGTTGCAAAATTGTTAACAATGGACATCTGGATGCATATGTCCCACTATGACACTCCATCTACAGCCCTGTACTTTTCAGTAATGTGATTTTATCTGCGCAGGAACACCACACGCTGTTGTGTGCATTAATTGTCAGCTTTCCTATCTTAGCTTGTTAATTCACCCTACTGTTACTGTGTTGTGGTATTAGTTTTCTTTTAGTAATTGGTGCATCTGTTTTTCAAAAGGTAAAAAATTTGGCACCTTGTTCAGACCCTGCGATGTCATTTTAGCTTACAATTTAAAGCTAAATTTAAAGGTTTTAAGGCCCTCCATCACCCAGGGGTGGAGCATAGGGCAAACAGAAGACTTTGTAACAGTATAACAATAGTGGGCAATGGAGGCCCCCAAACAACTTAAGGGTACTTTGTAAAGTAATGGAGTAAACAAGTAGTTGTCTAAGTCCTGAATACCAAACATTGGGGACAGCGATTGTTTGTTTGTGGCTATTTTCTATGTTGGATGTAAATTGTCTTATTATCTTTGGCGAACCAGTGGGTCCCAAGAAGGCCAGACTGAACAATGGTGAAGGTTCATAAGAAAGGTGGGATCTCAACAAAGGCAGCTGGCAAGGGTGGGGCTTTCGCCACTAGGGGATTGTAGAAGAAACTAAGTATAATATCTGGCTAACTCCATCTTGTAAGCAGCAGACTCCATTTCAGCTTAAACAAGGAGTCACGTACCCTGTTGAGCTGGCTAGTGGGGCAAATTAGCAAAAGAAAAAGACAGAAGCAGCGTCACGGGATTGGAGGAAAGCCAAATCACACTAGGTGATACATTATTATAATATATTCATGTGTATTACCTGTATAAGGTAAACCCATCCTTTGTAAAGGGCTCTTGGGTCTTTGTTTTGGCCCCAGAGTCCACAGCTGCATATAGTTTTGCAATACACTTTCTCTCTTTTACTAAGTGTGGCCTTCGCTGACTGAACACCCTCGACAGTTTCAAATCCACGCTGGAAAGAAGGAGAAGAAGAAGAGACCTTAATTCCACCTATCTTACTTAAAGGACTGAGTGAAGATCAGTGGACTGTGAAGTGATGCTTGAGCTGAATGGTTACTTCATAATTGTTTTTGCACTGGGACTGGGAATTTTGGACTAATTTGGGGTTGCTTCTGTTGAAAGAATAGGCATAATAATAAGGTTCCAGGGACATCCCTGTTTTGTTTTAGAAATGCAGTGGGTAATAGTAATAACTTGCCTTCCCCTTTTAGGGTCAGTAAAATATAGTGCTGAAAATAATGTACAGGTAGTCCTCACTTAGTGACCGGGTTCCGTTCCTGAAACCCGGTTGATAAACAAATTGGTCACTAAACGAGGAGCAGCCCTATCGGTATTTCAGGAATAATGTACTTTACTGGTAGTGGGTTTTTCAACCATCTTTACATAGTTTTAATGTCACCTTTGCATCATTTATAACATCTTTAATATATTTTTAAATGTTTTAAGCTCTAATGTACTGTTCTGTACTTAGTTTGCATAGTGTACTGTAAATATGTACAGGTAATCATTTTTAATATTCTGAATAGTACTGTAAAGAAAAGGCTTAAAATAAACTCCAACATGATAACTTTGTTTTATTGGCATAACTCCTTACATACTGTATTACAGAACATAAAGATGCAATCAGCAAAAATTATAAAAATGATGTACCAAAGAAATATGAAAATAAACATTCAGATTACATTAACATTTTTACTCATCAAATCCTTCAAAGTGTTGTTCAGTAGCAGGGGGGTCATCAACTTCATCGTCGGAGAGATCAGCAGGGTTATCAGGAGCTGTAGAAGGCCCTGGTGAGGGAGATGATGGCAAGGAAATGGAAGGACTTGTAAGGGTAGGTGTAGGGGTCCTGGATGGAACTTTAGAGAAGTATCTCGTTAGTGTGGTCTGTGTTGTAATTTTCTTTTTTTCTTCATAAATTTCACGATAGCATCGTAAAATTTCATTTATTTGTCATTCCACTTTCGTGAACTGTTCAACATTCGGGTCCATACTCTCTAGTTCTAACATCGCTGCATTCACTTTGGAGAAGACATCAGCTAACCCCTTTACAGTGAACTTCTTTTGTACTTCTTCCACTCTTTCCTCTTCTTCTTCCTCCTCTTCCAAGTGCTGCTGCGCTTCCAACTCTATTAAATCTTCGTTAGTTAGCTCTCCCTTGACATATTCCACTAATTCTTCAATATCTTCCACTTCAACACCTAAATTAAGCACATTAGCAAGTTCCACATTTTTTTTTATTTATGACATTGATATGTTCGTCTTTCTCAAACCCTTCGAAATTATTTACAAAACATTTCAGGCATTTTTTCCATATGCCTTGCATACACTTTTCTGTCACTCCCGCCCAAGCTGATTCAATGTTCTTTATGCAGTGTAAAATATTAAATGATTTCCAAAAATCGCGCAGAGTTACTTCACCATTTTCTGTTGCTGCTACTGCTTTGGAAAACGTTGCGCGCAAATATAGCGCTTTAAACGTAGATATAGCCCCCTGGTCCATTGGTTGTAACACAGCAGTTGTATTTTTAGGCAGATACACGACCCTTACATCAGGGTGTAGATCATCGGCCTGGGGCATTATCAAGTAGGAGGATAATTTTAAAGGGAACACCGTTTTCTAGAACAATAATGCTTGACCAAGGGTATGAAGCAGTTCATGAACCAGTCCTCAAATAAAGATTGCGTCATCCATGCTTTGTTATTTGAACGATAGTAAATGGGCAGCGTGTGCTTACTGACCTGCTTCAGTGCACGTGGGTTTGCGGAACGATAGATGAGAAACGGTTTTAACTGAAATCCAGCGACATTTCTGCCCAACAACAACGTGACCCTGTCCTTAAAAGCCTTGAAACCAGGCATTGCTTTAGCCTCTTTGTGTATGTAGGACCTTTCGGGCATTTTTTTCCAAAATAGTCCGGTTTCATCCGCATTAAAGATCTGTTCCGGACGATACCCGCCTTTCTCGATTATTTTGTCAAATTCATCCACAAATCTTTCTGCTGCTTCTACGTCCGCGCTTGCAGCCTCACCACTGATACTTCGATTATGAAGGCTGAATCTCCAACAAAAACGTTGAAACCATCCATGACTTGCTGTAAATGTTTCCGTTGACTCTTTGTTTTTGCGCGCTTTCAATGTTTCAAAGATACTGCGTGCCTTTGCTTGAATTATTAAAAGGCTCATTGGCATTCTTTTTTGTATCTGGTCGTCAAACCATATTGCCAGTAATTTTTCTATTTCGTGAATGAGGCCTTTCTGCTGCCTAGTTATTATGGCTTTATAGCCTTTTGATGCTTTCACTGCTTCTTTCACTCGATCTTTATCCTTCAAGATTGTCGAGACGGTCAAATGCGCCAGCTCCAAGTCACGTGCTATTGCTTTAACTTTCTTACCAGCTTCATATTCATTTATTATCTTCATTTTCGTCTCAAGATCGCTAGCCTTCCTTTGTTTTTTGGCGCTTTCTCTGAGTGAAGTCATGCTCTTCCTTTTTGCGGGCATCTTGTACTTTGGGGTGTACAATAAAGTACAAATACATATAGACGAAAAACGCTAGTTCCGACCAATGTTCCGTCTAAGTTGCGCTGGCACACAGAAGGCTGCCGGCAGTGTGAGGTCTTCAACAGAGCTCCTGTGGAGCATGGAGTTCTGGAAACTCCCACCCAGAGAAGCTCTAACAGAGCATGCCCAGAAAATCTGGGCATGCTCCCTAGAGCTTCTCTGGCCCAGGAGTTAGGGCTGGGCCCTGCTGCTGGAGTCCAGCCCCAAGGTAAGTTTGTTGGGGCTGGGGGGGCCATGCCGGGAGCGGGGGGTGATGTCAGGAGCGGGGGGCTGCTGCTGCTGCTGCTGCTGCTGCTGCTGCTGGGAGCGGGGGGAGCGACGGAGGGGCGGTGATGCCGGGCGCGGGGGGGAGTGACAGAGGGGCGGTGATGCTGGGGGCGGGGGGGGGGGACAGAATAGGGGCGGCGATGCCGGGTGCAGGGGAGGGAGCGACAGAGGGGCAGCAATGCCGGGTGCGGGGGGGAGTGACAGCGGGGCGGCGATGCCGGGCGCAGGGGGAGCAACAGAGGAGCAGCGATGCCGGGCACGGGGGGGAGTGACAGAGGGGCGGCGATGCCGGGTGCAGGGGGGGGGAGTGACAGTGGGGCGGCAATGCCGGGTGCGGGGGCAGCGACGGAGGGGTGGCGGGGCTGCACAGCAGGCCCCCTGGGGGAAGGGGGGAGAGCAGCGAGCAACAGGAGTTGCTCAGCTGCCCTCTCCCCTTAGAGGGAACGTTGGTCCCAACTGAGGGAACGAGACGAACCTGAGATACTGTACTGTAATGCCAACTCATCAGAGAGCTGGTCGTAACTCCGAGGGATCGATAAATGAGTAGGTCGCTAAGTGAGGACTACCTGTATCTGTAAAATTAGGTCACACGAGTTGAAATAGCACTCATTTCTGTGTAGCCCCCGCCTTAACAGTAGAAGGAATAGTATTTGTTACTGAAGGCAGGGCATGGGTGTGAGGAATTTGCAGGGATGTGTTGTTTTGATCTTACTGACAATTCAAATTGCATCGAATCGTGTTTAAAGGATTAAAGGGTTCTGGAAAACGACTAAGCCAGCACGAGGACAGTGGACTCCTGTGCTGGTTATGCTCCTGGATACCTGACCTAGGGGCCTTTGGAAAATGGCTATTATCGGGATTAATATCTTTACTTTTATTCATTATTGCTTTATATGTGGGTTGCAAATTAACATGTTTCTTTCTCAGGAAATGTGCATGCCAACCCCGAATTAGATACACTAAAGGTCCTGTGTGAACATAAGATCGACCAGCAAGCTTTCGCTCTTGGTCGAAGGGGGGAATTGTAAAGGAAATTGCATGATGGAGTAAGTTTGGTTTGGAAGTTCTGTGTGAGAGGCTCTGTGTTTGCTAAGACAACATTAATTACAGAATGTATATTAAGTCAGGGGAGCTAGTGACTTAGATACATAAGATGGTAGACTGTTTATATAGATAAACGGTGATCCACAAAGGTAGATTATAAAACAATCCCTCCTGTCTGCACCCTGATGGGAAGCCATCAACCTAGTCTGGTAAACAGGTTGACGAGGGCCAGGTAGCTGAGTGGTGACAGGAGTCTGGCCACTTTCATTGGTCAAAGACAGTAACTGTTACCCAAATAAGCTGTAAACAACAATAGAGGCGGGCTAACTATATGCTGCCTATTAAGTATAATCTAACTGTGTAACCTGCACATTAAGAGTAGTAACAGCATGTAGGGATTTTAGGCATGATGTAACTTGTTGTATTATGCATGAGCTTGTTGCAAAATACAATATACATAATGCATGTTAGAAGGTATATATGACCTGTAGCCCCTATACTGGGGGGGGGGGCTTGCTCTGAGAGGCTAGCTTCTTTTAGCTTCTCTCTGATGCAGTTCCTGTTATTATTCAGCTGAATAATAAACTCTGAACTACACCTCATTCTCTACTTATTCGAGTCTCAGCTGGGAATGGGCCTCCATCTTCGGGGAGGATTCGTGGTTTCTCTTTCCAGGTTGAGAACCCGGACCAGATTTCCCCCACAGATTCTAAATTCCCTAATCTATGTGGCTGGAAATATCCTAAAGGGATTCCCATTCTCTCAGACTTGCACTATTGTAGATAAGTTGGAGAAGAAGGACCCAGCCCAGGAGGGCTTGTGGAGGTTCAAGCTAAGGGCTGGAATTGATGTAACCTGCTGGAGGGGGCTGCTGTTGCCCCCAACTCCTGCTGCAGAGGCTGAAGCAGTCAGGCTGAGAAACCTGCCTCTGCACAGCTCTAGCTCAGCTCTCCTGTACCTGCTTGTGGCATGGGCTGGCTGTGAAGAGAGATAAGTGGCACAGCCTTCCCCCACCTTACATCCTACAGAGACCACCACGATCTTCCCTGGACCTGCAGCTCAGTCTTCTGCCTGAGTGATGAGCACTCTGTGAGCATCTCAATGTGAGTCTGGTGAGTGTCAGGCCAGCATCCTCCTGATGCATCCAATTCCTCCCACCTACCAAGAGTCCTATAGAACTGCCTCATCTTTCCAACAGCCAGAGATTCTCAATGTTCTCCTTCAAGCGCTGCTTGGATACGTTCAGAAATAGGTGTCTCCATGCCGGATTGGTCGGAACTTTTGCTTTAGCCTGTCAGAAGAGGGCAGGTGGCCACCACCCTCCACGCCACCCCATGGCTATATAGGTGGCCACCACCTGGCCCCTCCCCAGTTTCATTTCTTCAGCCTCAGCATCGGTGGTAGAACTGCCTGCTTCTTGCTTTGCAAGCAGCCTGCCCTCGTCGATTGTGAATGAGACTCTCGCCCAACTGGGAGAACCTATTTGTGGACTTGGTTCCCCGAAGAAGGTCTTCCTTTCTGGGCTGGAACACTGCGCTCCATCTTTGTCCACCATGCTGGGGTTTAAGCCCTGGGCTGAGTGTGGCAAGGCCTTCCCGCGGGATGATCCCCACAAGAAATGCCTTTGGTGCCTCAGCGAAAGCCATGAGGTCACTGGGTGCTCCCTCTGCCTGTCCTTTAAACCCAGGACCATCAAGGACAGGGAGCAGAGGCGTTGTGCCCTGGCCTCTCAGCAAGCCCAGCACTTCTCCCCTGAGGCTTCAGGGTCTCCTGCGGCACTGTGTGCCAGCTCGGCACCGGAGCCCGCTGCCCGGCACTGCACCAATCTGCACCGCAGGACTAGCTCAGTCCCTTCAGTACCGCAGCACCGAAGCAGCCCCACCTCCTCAGCACGGGGCTCTCCCTGGGACCGGTTGGCCTCAGTGCTGACCCCATCAACCCCGGAGGCAGTGGAGGCAGGAAGGGCACTCCTCTTGTTGCTTATGCCTCCTTTTCCGGTGCCACCCAAAAGGCGTAAGCCAGCCTTCCTTTCAAAGGCCTGGGTGCCACGCACCCAGCACCATTCACCCTCTCCATTGCCCTCCCTGGGGCCCCAAACACCAGAGCCCGCTAGGAGTCCTGGTACCGTGGAGCCATCCCCCTGGCACCACATGACTCTCCTATCTCCAGTGCCGCCTCAGGAATCCCGAGAGGTTTCAGCCTGGGGAAAGGGGCTTCAAAGGGCTCCAAACAGCCTTGGTGCTGACTCTCAGTGCCATCACCCTTTCAATATCACCCCCGGGATTGGTCCCTGCAAGAGGTCCCTTGAACCTCGCTGGCACCGGCCCACTCAGTATCAGTGAAAACACTGAACCCAGTACCGTGTTCCTATACCGGTGACTTGTTGGCACACTTCAACCTCCTGCTGTGTTTCTGCCCACATGGGCATGGAGGCTCAATCCTCCGAGTTGCCCTTGAACACTCTTTTCAGGTCACTTTTTTCGCTGGCAGCACCAGTTACAGTGCCCCTCCACCCCAGCGTTTGGGCCTTGGCCTCCTCCCGCTGGCAGAATCTGGGTTCCATCTCCCCAGTCTCGGATATGGCGGGTCTCAAATATAGAGTCCCAGGGCCTGAATTCCCCTCACTTACCCACCATCCAGCCCCTCCTTGTGCAGTGTTGCAGGCGGCCTTAGGGCTGGGACATGCCCCTCCCAAACCCCTCCCGACATCGAGGGATGCTAGGGAGCTCAATTTACTAGGCCGCAAAGTTTACTCCTCCTCAGCCTTCCAATTGAGGGTCATGAACAATCAGGCCCTCATTAGCCAATGCATGTTGGACGTGTGGGAGTCACTCCATAAATTTAGACACCTACTTCTACTGAAGGCGAGGGAAGAGTACGAGGCTTTCCTGGAGGAGGGTAGAATAGCCTCCCAAAACCACTTTCTCTCATGCTGGGATGCTGTGGTTACGGTGGCCCGAACTTTGGCCTCAGCCGTAACCCTGCACCATGCAGCCCGGCTGCGGGAATCTAGAGTCCTTCCAGCCTCACAGCAGGTCACCCTCGACTTGCCGTTTGGGGGAGACGCCCTCTTCCCCGGGGACACCTTGTCCGTCCTGGGCACTGCCCGTGACCCAGGGAAGAGCTAAAGTATTTTGGCCTCCTCCAACTGGGACCACTTCCACGCTCTTGGTATCATAAGGCCGATAATAGGCCATGTTTACCCCTTCTCGCCCCCCCCCCCCCCAACTGTTACTGGCGAGGACTCGTCCTCAACACCCTAACTTCAGTTCAAACCCCTCCGGGGGATCCTCCTAACAAGACCCTACAGGATGGCTCCGGGAGAGCTCTCAACCCTGGTCATCAACTTGGTTATAACCCCCCCTGCCCCCTATCGCTGCCAGGCCTCCTTGCTAGGCTAGGAGGTAACATTCGACGCTTCCTACGCAACGGCAGGTGCTCGACTCCCGGTGGTGGGACTCTCCCCTTCCAAGACGACAACTAACCGTTTTCTCCCTTCCTCACCCCCCTTCCTGGTGAGGATGGGCGATTCACACATGACACAACCTCCCTCCGGGTAGGACTGGGACGGTCCCTAGGCCCTGTGGGGACTTGCCCCCTCATTACTCAAATCCCTCTCCCTCAGTGGAGGACATCATGGAAGCCTGCCTTCTAAAAACCAGGCAGCCAATTGATGGCCACCAGCCCTAGCCCAAAGAAGCTACCATGACTGCATACACTCTGTCATCCTCCACGGTGACTCTCTTACCGGAGGGGGTACATACGTCACTCTTAGAACACACTTCCGACATCAGAGAGTGCATCAGCCACTGTCGTCCACCCAACCTGTTGAGTGAAGAACCCCCTCCCCCATTGGTTCAACGCCCTGACCACAAGATGAATGAGCTTGCCGCCACACTCAGTCCTACTGCTCTCTTGCTGGTGTTCAACCACTGGTCCCCACATTAAGGTTGCAAGCATACATTCATAATTGGAACCCTTCCCGACTACAGGGGTCAGATAATGTTCCTGCACCTCCTGTGTACCAGACATAAATGTCGGGTCCCAGCAGCCAGACGTAGCTGTAGCTAACTCGCTCACAGCCCTTGTGAGGTATGAACCCTCAAATCTTCTACCTCAACCTAAAGCTGAGAGTAGCTGTAGAATGGGGCTGCTGCCCGTTCTTCTACCATCCTCCAAACTATACAGATGAAAAGAGGTTAAACAAGCGAGCAGTGGACCCATTCCTCTAGAATTCTCCCAACCTGTGCGCACATGCCCAGGCCCAAAGCCGGTACATGGGGTTCTTGCCCCTCACAAAAGGGGCCCAAGATGTCTTCCTCCCTATCCCTGAAGGGACTGCTTTTCTGTTACAGCCCAATCGGAAAGCCCTCGGGCCCAAAATCCAGCGGAAATACCCAGATAACACTTGCAAAACCAACTAGATATCCCTTTGCCGCTCAGTCGTACGTAGGAAGGCTCATCCCTCCACCTTTCAATACGCCCATAATCACAGCTTGTCTTCCCCTGCATCAGTCTGGGAGCTGTCTTATGGACAGTTGCTCCTCTGGGACCAATCTTTGCCCACCAGGGTGTCATCCAGTGGCATCTCTCATGTAGCCACCTTCCCTGGGCATGGCCTTGACACCGTGATTATCCTGGCTTAGCTACAGGAGACCCTAATTCAAGAGTCTAGTGGACACAATTTCCTCCCTCCCATAAGACCGAGAGCTCTCAGTAGACGTGTCTTAGATGACATACCCTGTCCTAAACTGTCACAACAGACTTTGGCTCTAATGCTCACTCTTCGTGAACCTGAAGTTGCTCTCATTGTATGGGTAATCGGGAATGGGCTCACCCTTGTTAGAGCTCTCCTTCCAGCAGGACTTATACCTTCACTACGATACCTGTGGAGGACACTCCAGATATACTTAAAAAAAAAAAAAAGAGAGAGAGAGCGAAAGGAGAGGGTGGGATGTGCCCCAATAGGTGGCATCCCACTGCTCTGCCACTGTGGAGGACCCTGCTTCCTCCATATGTCCCCAGGGCTCCTCCTTGAAGGGAGCATCAATCTTAATGGGCACCTTGATGCAGTCTTAACTGGGCTCAGTCCCTCTTCTGTATCAGTCCCCCCTCCCTGGGGGGTGAGACCATGTAGACCAAAGCGTGTGAATTCTTAGGCCACAGGTACTAGCAACCGGACCTATTGGACTTATGAGCCACTACCAACCCACAGCCCACCACGTCCAACCCCTTCACCGTAGCATCCCCACAGCTACCTTCCTGTTGAGGAAACTCGAAAGGGAAGGGCATAGATAGTGGTACTACTACCTCCTTGGCATGCAAGGGTTCACTTTTGGACATTCCCTCAGTGGGGTTTCATCATGATACTACCTGTGCTTCTCTTATTTACTTCCATAGGATGGCCCAGGCATCTGGGCCTAAGCTTATTTCATCATCTCGTTATGACTGTGCCTGTCGGGACATCGACCATTGTCATCAACGTCCTGATACCTTCTTGAACTAGCTTGCTGCACCTTCTCTAGATTCTTCCCTCCCACCTTGGCTGCCTATCTCTCCCGTGGGATACTGAGTGTGCCAGATTAATATACCTGAAACCCTCTGGTGGGCATGTCACGGCTGCAGGTCCCGGGGGAACCACAACCCCCTGTTCAAATCTCTGGCCTGACCCCTTGATCCATAGGTGCCCTACAATATCAAATGGAGGGAAGAGCATCCCCTCCCCTCATGATTTTCTTGCAGTGCTGATGACCACCACTGCCAGCCAAGCAAATCCCCAGCTCCAGGAGCTTCTCTGTAGGTTTCAGGCCAACTTCCGTCACGGCCAGAATACTAAGATTCCTGGTCTCCACAGGGTACCTGCCAACATCCCTCGAGAAAAGCTGTTAAAGATGGATTCCTTAACTATGATCAGTGGGCACCTTGTATGTGTACCTTAAGCCATCATGCCCAGCCATACTATTGTGCTGGACAGTTTGGGCCTAATTCTCTCCACTGGGTTACTCCATACATCTCTAGGCTCCCCTTCTGGGATGAAGGTCCTTGGGTCATTGGCTTAGACCCCTGAGAACCTGATTGCTGGTCATTTACCCATGTCAGAGTTCTGCATGAGCACCGCTCGAAGGAGAACAGTAGGTTACTTACCAGTAACCATCCTTCTTTGAGATGGGCTGTTTGGATTCATTCAGGGCCCTCTACCCGTCCCTGCATTTGGAGTTGGTGACTCTTAGGAACTGGGGAGGGGCCGGGCGGTGGCCACCTATATGGCCATGAGGTGGCGCAGGGGGCGGTGGCCGCCTGCCCTTTTCTGAAAGGCTAGAGCAAAAGTTGTGACCAATCTGGTACTCCGGCATGGAGACACCTATTTCTGAATAAATCTGAGCAGCCCATCTCAAAGAAGGATGGTTAGTGGTAAGTAACCTACTGTACCCTCTCTAGGGACAAGTCTCTCCTTTGGCAAGGTGAAGTTGGTGTTGAGTCCAGTCAGATCTTTAAATCTGCAGGAGTCTGCCCCTCCATGCTTCCTGCCGAAGGACATAAGGCTCAAAAGCTGCCTCCAGCCCTGAAAGAGTTGTGGAAGGCAGGGCTGTGGGTTGTGAACCCCCCACCCCCAGCCCTTGAGCTGTACATAGCCCCCCCTCCCCCCAGCTCAGGTGCAGCCAGGACTTCTAAGTTCCCTGACCTGCCTGGCTGGGATAGGGAATTCTCTCAGCACTGCAATGTGGTAAGTAAGAGAGTGGGAGCCAGGGGGACTCCTGGAATGGGAGAGAGGGAACAGAGGGGTGGGTAGGCTAGGGGCTAGAGAGAACATGCTCAGGTGGGGTCCCTCCAAGTTTCCTGCTGCAGTGCTAAACCTGCCTCTTAGCAGGTGGGCAGCTTCCCTGGTGAAGGGGGGGGGGGGGCCAAAATCAAGGATGGAAGGCCTCATCCTCGACTTTTGCCTGGAGCCCTAGAAATCCCTAAGACAGCCCCTGAGTTGAGGGTCGCTGTTAATGAAGAAAAGCAGTAGGTTAAACTGCTTTGGTTAATTTTTTCCTGACTTTGCACCACTTAGTCTTTTAAATTAGATTTAAAAACAAACAGAAGAAAAACAAACAAAACAAAACAAAACCACACTCAGGGGCATTGCTACACATAAAGATTAGGTGGGGCCCAGGCCCCCACTGGCCATCTGGGCCCCAATCTGTTCCTGGCTCTCCCCCCCAGCTGGTTCCCTGAGCCCTTCCCCAATCCCTCGGTCCTGTTGCTGTCGCCTGCTCCCCCAGGCAGACCCGTTTTCCTGTGCCCTTTCATCACTGGAGGAGTGCATGGCCACAGCAGAGGCTGAGGCTCCTGGGCTGACCCTGCTCTGAGCAGCCAGGGTGGGAGTTTTAAAAGCTCTCAGGACTAGCCAGGGGCAGTTCCCCACCGGCTGGAAGACTGGCTGTATTCATACAGCACTTTTGTTTCGGAACAACCTCGTTGTTTCGAAACAAAAAAAAAACATGTTCACACGACGCACCGTTGTTTCGAAACAATGGGAACCCATTGTTTCGAAACAAGGGCATTGTTTCGAAACAAGTTAAACCCCATTTGGGGGTGAAACAACCTTGTTTCGAAACCCTTGTTTCGAAACAACTCGTGTGAACATGTTGTTTTG